>CM042747.1:28783160-28795541 GCA_022496165.2 Catalaphyllia jardinei
AGACCAGACGAAGCACACCACGTCATCTGTTGTAACTGTAATGCGTTCAGGAGTGAAGCGATATTCCATGGCTGGATAAGCCTGCACAATGTTTCCTCTCTTTCCCATTCCTCCGATTTAGTATATGTTGGAATGCTGGAATTTTAGAGACAGACCTTTTCACGATTTTAAAAGGATCACGTGACTTCTGTCCTGGAATGCGCGACCAAACTGCGCGGTGTTCAAAGCGAGTTGGAGATCTGTTGTGCCATCAACTGCTTTGGTTTGAGGATTGTTTGTAACTCTACGAAGAGAAAAATAGCAGTTGGTCAACACACTAAAATTCACTGTCAGTCGGCTTGCGGCTTAACCCATAGCGTGCGCAGTTCTGTCTCCAAAGCATAGCATCCACGCGCACTCGCGTGCGCAATCCCGCCAAAAGTCCCGCAGAAATGCCGTTGAACGTTTTGAAACCTCTGCTTGGTGAAATGCACAAGTTTAACTCAAAGTTTTGATACTCCTAAATAATGATGAATTTAATATCACTTACTCGTTGTTGTTGGCGTCAAACTCGCGTGGAACCGTACTCATGTATACTATTCAATAAAGCAGAGCAAGTATAAAGCATGAAACGAAAGATGATGGCGTTTTTAAAACAACTAGAAAAGTAATACGCAGGATGCAAGCGTAGATTGCCTGTGTTGTGTGTGTTGTCTTTATTGTCCTTCAAATATTTTTCGCAACACGCGTAGTTTTGAAATTTGGAGACGCGACGCGTTCAGACCAATCGTGCGCGAGTGAAAATATTTGAGGATTATAATCAGCCAGGGTCCAGCAGCAGTCTAGACTGCCTGCCTTCGGTCCTTAGATTCGTGGACTTCCGCATTGCCCAAAATATTGCACCTGATAGTTTCTAGTGTTCTAAATAAGCATTGCCCTAATACGTTTATACCACATTCTCAAAACTGACTCCGAACGCTGTTAAAACAACTGTATGGGGAAATAAAGATTTTGACGAAAAGATTTTAAGAGGCACCTTATAGTGGAGGCGTGATAGCCTCATGGTTAGTGCGCTCTTCTCCAGATCGAGCGGTTCTGGTTGGAACCCTTTCCGAGGACTGTGTTGTATTCTTTGGTAAGACTAAACTCTCAGTGCCTCTCTCCACCCAGGTGTATACATTAATGCTGGGGGGTAACCCTGCGATGGATTAGTATCCAAACCGGGGGTGGGGTAGAAATACTCCTGGTCGCTTCATGTTATGGAAATCGGGATAGTAAGCTCCGGTCTAATGAGCCACTTGCCTGATAAGAAGACTTTACCATACCTGGCTTATAATAATAATAGTTTATCTCACCTTAAACGTATTACACAACGTTGGTGGTGCTTGGGAAACATGGAACCTTCCACTTGTACGATGAAAACTTGCCCCTCATGTTTACTCCATTGTGGTTAACGACAGTGCATGGTGTGTAGATCACATCTGGGGTTCTGTGAAGAAAAACATACTGCTCCTGTTCATCAGATCCTTGTGAGGGCTTGTGGGGTTCGTACAGTAAACCTTTAGCGAGCTTCAGATCTCCTTGGGCTTCCACCAGTTTTCTCCAAGTAGTTAGTAACGAATTTTGTCCAGGTTCGCCCAGCAGTTTTACACGACTCTGCAGTGATGTATTTAGCGACGCAATTCTTGGCGGGAACATTTGCGTTGTCTGGTGGACAGTCTTCGTTACCTGCTAGCTTGGTTGGCATA
Organism: Catalaphyllia jardinei; assembly: GCA_022496165.2. Taxonomy (NCBI): domain Eukaryota; kingdom Metazoa; phylum Cnidaria; class Anthozoa; order Scleractinia; family Caryophylliidae; genus Catalaphyllia; species Catalaphyllia jardinei. The sequence goes on from CM042747.1 coordinate 28,784,888, forward strand.
ATACACATATCTAACGCGGAAATGAAATTTGAGAAAAAAGTGTACTTTTGTATGTGTCCAGAACCTTGCGTACGTGTCAGTGATACCCTTGGAAAGAGGTTGATACACTTGCATGCCGCTTTTCCAGCCCCGGGGATATGGATCTATGGATAGCCAGGGTGAATGTAAAGAAAAATGAAGCTGACCAACCGGACATCAAACATTTTTTTTTCTCAGAACTATTAGATTTCTTCCCCAGAAACCATTTTTCCGAAACATGAACATTCACCGTCTTTGAGCATTAGCAAAACGTATCTTGCTTTCATTACCCCTTGACTTACGTTTAAATCAAGGATTCTGCACACTAGTACTGGCAGAGATTCAACTTAGGGACACCCATAGCAGCGGTACTTTACAGTAAAAAGCTGCTTAGAAAATAGGTTCAATACACCACATTCAATTAAAATTCTGCATCGTGGTCTTGAACATTGCATTCCTGTACAATTTATATACCCCTTAACTAATACATTTTTATCAGCGGTGTGTATTCGGTTATGATGAAAAATTTATACGCAACATCGATCCTTTCTTAGACTTGAGAGTAGTATTAAACAATATAACATTGACGTAGTAATGAGCTCCAAACATGTACCGTATAAACTCACATTTGTGCCCATAATGAGGGCTGTTGACGTATTTCTTCATCAAATCCTCAGTCTTGTTATTGCTAACCATGATTTTTTTTTTTAATGCATATTTATTGAACATTTTTCTCAGCTCCATTACTTACAATGTGGTAATTATGTTCTTCTCATTTTTCTACTTAAAATAGACTGTTCGTTTAACAATAAATAATTTCAACCCTTAAATTTTACCTTTCGACCATACAAAGAACATTTACAAGAAGCACTACATTACAACATTATATTTACATTAATTTTTTATACTTGCATAATCATTGAATACAGAAGTAAACATTCCTTTGGGTGACCCAAAGTCACTTTACACATTCAATGATCAGGAAGTACTTAGAAATTGTGGAGCTAAGAAGAGAGTGGAGGAGACATCTTTCGTTTCTCTTATCAATTATGCTTCGATACGTTCGATTCTGTATTTAAGTGAGATTTTGTTTACAAAATCAGCAAGTAAGATTGGACTAGTATGCAGTTTGTTAGTGTAGATATAGTATCTCATGAAAAGCAATGTGTAGTTAAATTTCCTCGTTACACTTTTTTCAAATTGTTTAGATGTAACACCAAACAGTTTCTCTTCCATAGACGGATTGAAGTGAGTTTTGTTCGTTAAATTGAACCAACTAATAACCTCATGTGAAAATTTTTTAACAAAAAGACAGTCGCTAAAAGTATGGTCAAGGGAGTCCTTTTCGCCACAATATACACAGTCGTCGTCTGACTGGATACCATAACGAAAAAGTTCTCTTTTGGTAACAATAATTCGGTGTATAAATTTAAATTGAAATTCTTTCATCTTAGGCTCTTTACATAGAGTTTTGAGGGAGGCGAAACGTTCTTTCCACATGTCCTTTTTTGTTGAGAAATAGTTGTCCCACTTTTGGGGGCCCTTAAGTTTTGCTGTGTGTGTCTTGGTGTTAAATAATTTGTAAAAATCCCTAGTTTGAATTTTAATCAAGTCTATTTGTGTCAGTTCGTCAAGCTGAAAATTAAAGGTGTTGTTAAGGTAAAGTTCTTTTTTAATCAGAGCCTCCTTTTTTGCTATAGTTAGTAGGTATTTCGGGATGGCGCTAGTGACTTGATAATAGTGAAGAAAATTAGTTTTCTTGCAGTGGTAATTATTCAAGAAGTCTTGATACGACATTAGTTGACCATTCGTTGTTAGAAGATCTTGAATTGACAGGATGCCATTTTGATACCACTCCCTAATAAAAAAGGGTCTCTCTCCAACGAGTATATCTTTGTTATTGTGTAGAATTATGTTTTGGTCTTGATTATGGTTATATAAAGTTTTTAATTCTCTAAAGTACTTTAGAATATTTCTATAGAACACCGGTAGCGAGGTTAGGTATTTTTCGTCATAATTACATCTTAATAAAAAATTAAAACCCCCCACTCTTTTTAAATAGTAATCTGGGATTGTTTTCCAATTTGGGTTTCCTGGCGACAAAAGTTTAGGAATCCAGGCCAGTTTTAGAGCCTTGAACATTATTTCTATATCTACCATGCGCAATCCCCCTTTGTGGATGTCCTGGTAAAGGCCCTCCCTTTTAATTTTATCTTTTTTGTTGTTCCATAGATAGCTAAATAGTTTTGCTTTTAAAATTGATGTGATATCCCCGGGAACGTTCAACGTGGAGGCTGAATAAACTAGTTGCGACAGTCCTAGAGACTTGATTATCATAACTTTTCCAAACAATGTGAGATTTCTTGCTCTCCATATATCTAAATTTGTTTGCATCTTGCGTATTTTGAGATTAAAGTTGAATTCATTGTTTTTTCTTTCATTATACGAAACATGAACCCCTAATATACGCATCGGGCTACGCATCCACTTTAAATTTAAGGGATTGTTTTTATTTTTTTCCCATTTCCCCAGCCACATCGCTTTAGATTTCTTAACATTTAGAGTTAGCCCTGACAACCTTCCAAATTCATCGACTAATTTCAAGGATTCTTTAACTGTTTCCAAATCTGCACAAAACAAATTTGTGTCATCTGCAAATTGACTTAATTTAATTTCATTTTCTAGGATTTTAATACCCTCTATTTTTGGGTCTTGTCTTATCTTGTTTGCTAGTAGTTCAACTGATAGAATAAATAAGAAGGGAGAAAGAGGACATCCTTGTCTTACACCTCGCGATGGCTTAAACCAGTTTGTTAAAAATCCATTGTTTATAACTGCACTTTCGATATTTGTATAAAATGTGCTAATCCAACGCTTAATGCTGGTCCCAAAATTGAAAACGTCTAGTGTATTCATTATATATCCCCATTCTAGTGAATCGAAAGCTTTTTTGAAATCCAGTGATATTAAAATTCCGGGTATATTATGCACCTTTGTGTATTCCATCACATCCTCAATTAGACGAATATTCTCTCCCAATATATCTTCCTTTGATAAAACCAGTTTGATCACTATGAATTAAGGTTGGTAGATATGGTTCTATTCTTTTGGCGATCGCTTTAGTTGCGATTTTACAATCAACATTAAGTAAGGTTATTGGTCGCCAATTTTGTAATTCTAGTAATGAACCGTCTTCTTTTGGTATAAGAGTGACAACTCCTCTTCGTTGTGATATTGAAAGTTCATTTCAGTCATTTACTTCGTAAGCAGCATTGAAGCTCGCAACCAGATCCTGTCCTATCAAGTCAAAGAAGGTTTTGTAAAATTCAACAGTAAAACCGTCTTCTCCTGGTGTTTTATCGCCTTCAAATGTGTCTAAGGCCTTTTTACATTCCTCTACGGAGAGAGGACCTTCCATTTCCTCTCTGTCTTCAGTCTTCAGTTTAGAGATTCTTAGCGGTTCCATGAAACTATCAAAATCCTTTCGTTCGAGACTATTTACTGTTTTATATAACTGGCTATAGTACTTTTCAATGCTATCTAGTATCTGTTTCTCATTATTAATTGTTGTTCCATCTTCCCCATGAAGTTCAGTGATAGTTTTTTTATTGTAATTTTTCTTTTCTAAATTAAAGAAATATTTTGTTGGGCGTTCACCTTCTTCTACCCAACGGCATTTCGATCTAAATATAGCAGATCTTCCTTTCTTCTCATAAATTGATTGTAGCTCTGTTTTAAGATGATCATATTCATTTAAAACAGGATCTATACCAGGAGAGTTAAAATTATTGCAGATAATACCGTCCAGTTCTTCGAGTCGACTCTTAACTTCTTCTCTAACGTGTGTTGATTTACTTTTGTTTTTACTATAGGAGATGGTTGTTGATCTTAACTCCATTTTTAACATCTCCCAAAACAAACGTTTGTCATTTACGGCTGAATGCTTGTCGCTAGCAGAAGCATACGTTTCTCGAATATCAGCAAGGTATTGTTCATCGTCTAGTAAGGTATTGTTAAATTTCCAAAGCCCTGGTCCGCGAGGTGTTTCGTTTCTCCACAACAAAGACATGTAAATTGATTGATGATCCGGTGCCACAGACGGGTAAATATCACTCTTTTTAACAAACCGTGTCAAATTTTGGGCAACTAGGAAAAAGTCAATTCTCGATTTAAGTTTCAAAGCTTTAGATACATAAGAGTACTTTCGTAGTTGCGGATGGCGTACTCTTTGAATATCAATTAAGTCAAAAGCCTCCATTGTTGTCAGAAGCAGATTCCTATAATTTGATGGTTTCCAATCAGTGCCGCCCACTTTATCCTTTTTTGTGAGAGTGCAGTTCCAATCGCCACCTACTATAAGTGTGGAAAGTTCTGATTTATCCATGAGCACATTGTTTAGCTCTTGTAGAAAATTCAGTTGCTCGGATTGGTTGTTAGGAGCATAAACATTACAGAGTGACAACTTTAGTGAATTGAATTCTATTGCAATTAACACCATTCGTCCCGTATTGCTGTTGAAAATACAATCGATTTTACTCTGCATCGAAGGGTGTATAAGAATGCATACCCCTTTACTGTGTTTAGTCCCATGCGAAAAAAATATTTCGCCTCCCCATTCGCTCTTCCATATCATTTCATCGCTTGGTTCGGAGTACGTTTCTTGCAGAAAGATAATTTTTGGTGAATGATCTTTAAGATATGCAAAGATGCTCCTCCTTTTTAGTTGGTCTCTAATTCCCCTCACATTTAAAGATAAAATATCGAACATCGTGTTCTTATGCATTGTTCGCACGTAAGGTCCTTAAAAATGCAAATTAGTCGCTGAGAAAAAGCCGCTACAACGCGAATAAAGAACAGAAAAAAAAACTAACCAAACAAACACAGAAACAAACAAATATAAGCTAAAATACAATGTTATAAGAGATTTCTACTTTCCGAGAAAATTTCTCTCTCTCTCGATCCCTGCCCCAATCAACTTAAGCTATCTATTCTATTTTCTTCCGTCCCCATGGTTTTATAGAGATTTTAGATCATCCAGTTCCACTATTTTGATTGGCCTTCCTTCTGGCGAGGTCTTAACATAAATTCGCCCGTCCATCGTCCATACTTTCAATAGTACTCCGTCTCGCCTCATCTTATTTGCCTCATTAACTATTTTTTTTCTATAGGAGGTCAAGTTTTCGTAAATAGATATCCTATCTTTAGATTCGGGAGAGTGAGTTTTCGGGAACAAATTGGGTAGCTTTATATTACGCAAATTGACTCTTGCCTTGTACAAACTGGTTTTAGATTTATGACTTACGAATCTCACTATAATTGGCTTGTTCCCCTTTCTGTTCAATTTATGGCTGATCTCAATATCGTCTGGGTTTATTGGTACCTGTAACGCCTCCGCTAGTTTAAGCACAACCTCTTCAGTCGATGTATACGCGTTCTCCGGTACTCCGTGGATTTCTAAGGAATTTTTTCTGGTGTATTGCTCCAATTTATCTTGTAAGTCGTACAATTCCTTGATTTCCTCTTGCTGCTCATCCACGCGCCTTTTCGCTGCATAGAGCCGCTTTTCAACCTCTTCGAACTGGTTGTTTATTTTTTGCAAATGAGATTTAAGAATGGATATTTCACTGGTCTGTCGACTGACCGTAGATTTCAGCTCTTCCATCTCGCTACGCAACTCTTTATTCTCACGTAGAATGTTATTCACGTTTATGTGAATGTCTACCAGCATCTCGTGGAGTTCAAGTAGGGTGGGTTCTGGCTTCTGCTCTTCGTTTGCTAACCATGATGGCAATGTCCTTCCACGGGGTGGGGCCCCAGTAAGGATAGTAATCGCGTTCCTCGGGAACTTCCAAGCCCCTTCTTGTTCCTGCCGCGTTCTGCCGTGTGTGAATGGGCAAATCTCCTTGAAGTTGTTGGTCAGCGGTAAACAAACCTTTGGTTTGAAGAACGAAGTAGAAAGTGGGCTTTGATAGGCATCTACTACAAACCTGGAATGGCCAACTGCATCAACGCGTGGTTCAGATTAATTCCAAAATTTTGACTCACTTTCTTTTTTTGCAGCTGGATATGGACTTAAGGTCACGGTCTGAACGGTTTGAAAAGTTTAGCCTAAATTTTTCAATTTCGTTGTTTGTAATCCTTGTCAATGTTCTCCAGCCTTAACCATCCTTGTTCCTTTATGGTTTATTATCATCCCTTGGATGTTTTTCTGTCTTTGTAAGACCCTTGGTAAGTTAAGTTACCCTTGAAGGGAACGTCGACAAAACATTTTACGGATTTAATTATGAAGTCTATTTATAGAACAAGGGAGAAAAAGTGAAATTTCGCGACGCCTTGTAACACTGGTAAAAAACTGAATTTATATTTTACATACGAAATTCGCAACCCTCAAGATTTGTTCAGTACGCCAATGGCTCTAAAAATGTATTCATGGTTACATATTCATGACAGCGTTCAGTTCCAAATGAAAATATAAAAAAATTAGCCGAAGTCGCTCACGTTTCTCAGACCACCCAGAACTTGGTCATTCCACGTTCTTGTTTTACAGAGGACGGCAAAGATATGTACAAAGAATTTTAGATAACAACCAAATCAATCCGCGCGCTCTGATTGGTCAATCAGTTGTGGTTTCTCGTGCCAGTAAACTCATAGAAAAATCGCGCGTCTGCTGAATTATCATATAAAAGCAATAGACCACATCAGGGGAAAAAGAAGCAATCCAATAAACTCAGAGGAAATTTTAAAAAGTCCAATTTTTGTCAGCGACTGTCACTTGGTTCATTGACAAATTATTCGGTTTGAAGGGGAGAAAATTTAATAGTATGGAAATTACGTTGAATTTTCGGAGACGCGCACAACTTACAAACTATATACCACATCCGATGGCACATAGATATATGGTTACTTACTGCCTGGGAGGTTCATATAGGGAGAGAAAACCTGCGACCGACCGAACTCTTGAAGTCCGAGCTCACACGTTATCGCTATACGGGCTTATTCTATATGCTGGAAAATAACGTATTTATTTTTTTCTTACCTGACTCCCTCAAATGACTTTCGTTATTGTTGACCTTTTTCACGTACACACATTGCGCTCGCGGGCAGAGATTGGAAAATCCTATAATAATTCCCCTATTTAACGCTCAATTTTGCTAATTTTCACGGAAATAAGACTTCGAAAATATAAATTGTGTTTACTGTTTATCTTGAATCTATTTAGCGTTTGTTGTTTATTTTCAAGTAAAAACAGACTTAAAGCTGCATTGTTAAAATCTGAAATGTTATGAGGCTCTCAAATATATAGCTGGCTTAAATTTTGAATTCAAATACGTTCAGTTGAACGCGAGTTAACTCGCTTCGCAATGGTCAGCTCAGATTCATATCTGCTAACACAATCAGTTATAAGCTTCCTATTGGCCACACTAGCAGTTCTTTCAAATGTGGTTTTGCTAGTTTCAATTTGCCGCCGGCGTTCTCCTGGGAATCGGAATCAGTTATCGTTGAAGCCGGTCGATTTATTGGTGGTCAATTTGAGCGTGTGCGACTTTCTGTCAGCCATTGTACCTGGTTACGTAAGTTGTGCTTATGGCTTCTACCGTACACACACCCGAAGTAAAATCAGGGCAGTACAACTGTTGGTAATCATTGTTGCCATTATAACGAATATCGTGTCTTCCTGAACCATATCTGCAATGAGTTTTGACTGTTGGCTTGGAGCTTCCTCTCCATTCCAACACCGAGCACGAATGACCAAAACAAAGATCAAAGCATTCATTGCTATTGTTTGGTTTTACTCTCTACTGTTTGTGAGTCTGTCTGGAACGGGAGTGTCAAAGGCTGTCTTTGTTCTTCATACTGTCATATCCACGTGTCACTACCCCTGATGATCATCCTGCCTGTAGTCTACTGCAAAATCTATGCTGCGGCTTCGCTTGAAGGAAATCAAGTAGTAAACTTGGTTGACGGAAGAGAAAAAATGTCGCTTGCTCACAGAAACAGGCAGCGTAAATTGCCCTCCGCTTTCCTGTTGATTCTCGTTTTGTTTTACGTATCTTTCACACTGCATTTTATCGCTAACAATATTTTAGCTATTATTCCAACTTTGTTGGAGACGGAGAGCTTACAGTATGTTTCCAACACGTTCACTTTAGTGAACAGTATTGTAAACCCGCATATATACTCCTGGAGAATTCCAGAGTACAGGGAGGCCTTCAAGGCGGTTTTCCGTGGGTCTTTCTGCCGAATAAAACGACGAATCGGTATGGTACCTAATCAAGTTAGTATTGCCTTAGGACGCCTAGAACAACGATGTTATTTCTTAAACATGCATGGAATACAGTTTACTTCCAAACTCACTGCTGTTAGTCACTGACTCCCCTAACGCAGAAGGTAGTTAATTCAGTCAGAGTAAACGATTTTTTCATTCGCTCTCGCTGGGTGGCATTGTCAATTGAAAGAACTGAAACACTGCGCTGAATTCTAATACTTGAACTCATTTGCTTTGTTTGACAAAAAATTAAAACTGAGTAACAGATCTTAATTTCATTTCATTCTCGGTTTTATGAGGTTCTTAGATTAGAGGTAAATTTTGTGGGAGCAGCTCGGAGGGTTTCTCTCTGGGTACTCCAGTTTTCCTCTCTCTCCAGAAACCAACTAGTGATGTGGCTTCTATTGCTTAATTGTTGTAATTCATTTTTTCATATGTTTAGCTTGTTTGGTTACTAGTTATGCAAGTTGTGTTTAATGATACTTACACATAGGCTTTTAATACACGATTCCCCAATGAGGCGAACAGTCAAGTTTCTGTGGTTTATAGGCAGATAAACCACTTGGGATCGATGTTAATTTAATAGAACACTCGAAGAATTCGTAAATCACGAGCCGCAGTTCTTCTCGTGTTCTACCAACATCCCACATGGTTTATCAGCCCATAAACCATAGAAACTTGTGATCTATTACTTAAATAAAGCACGTATTTTTGTACGTGCACGGCTATTGTTTTTCTCATCAACTCTTTCTCGTGGCCATCGTTGAATAATAGGGACCTTAAGCCCCGGCCAAACGATAGCAACATCTCAATGCAACATATCCTAACATTGTTGGCCCAGCATTTGCAAGCTCCGACCAAACGATCGCAACATTTGAACGCAACAGATCGCAACATTGTTGGGCGCAACATGTTGCACGCGTTTGGCCACCCTGTTGCAACGTGTTGCGACATGTTGCCAGTTGAAAATCGAACTAGTGCGCATGCCCAGACGCAACATTGTTGCACGAACCTGGCCAAATGACTACAACATCATGCAACATCCACAAATGTTGATGAAAAATTGGACCATTTTCAAGCCCGGGCCAAACGATTGCAACATTTCAACGCAACATATCGCAACATTGTTGGGTGCAACAAGTTGCATGTGTTTGGCCACCATGTTGCGACATGTTGGGTGTTGTTGGCTCAAATTTGAAAATGGTCAAATTTTTCATGCAACATTTGTGGATGTTGCATGATGTTGTAGTCGTTTGGCCAGGTTCGTGCAACAATGTTGCGCCTGAGCATGCGCACTAGTTCGATTTTCAACTCGCAACATGTCGCAACATGTTGCGACAGGGTGGCCAAACGCGTGCAACATGTTGCGCCCAACAATGTTTCGATCTGTTGCGTTCAAATGGCGCGATCGTTTGGCCGGAACTTGCACTTGCTGGCCAACAATGTTGGGATATGTTACGTTGAGATGTTGGCGATCGTTTGGCCGGGGCTTCACATTTGAGCCAACAACACCCAACATGTCGTGGCAACACGGTGGCCAAACGCACGCAACAATGTTGCGATATGTTGCGATCGTTTGGCCGGGGCTTCAAGCAAAACACGACGGCAACAGCAACGAGAATGTCACTACACAAAGGTTTAATGAGCAATACGATGGCTGTGCACTTGGGTTGTAATTCTTAGTACATTTATTTGCCTTCCTCGCAAAACAACAACGTGAAATTCCAGATTAAAGTAGAAACAGATTTTTTCGTAGGCGTTGTTCTCGGTGTCGTCGAAAGGTCCCTAATACATAATGACGAACACACCCATCCTCGGAGATCCAGGGGCAGCTAGTTGGATGGAAAACACCTAGCCTGGATAGAACAAACACAATTCTCTGTTTCCTATAGAAGTAGGACACCTGGGAACCCCGAGGTTTTGTTTTGGGTTAAAAACGACTTCTGGTAGCTCTGAGAACCGAAACATTTCTCTGACTTTTGATGAATCCATAACCGACATGAAGATGCGGTGGTTTTCGAAGATCGTCTTGTTGGATGAACGCGTCAGAAATTTCTTTGAACTTGTATTGCTATGCAGCATTTGTTTTTAGAGCTCAGTGTACTGATTTAAGTTTCAGTCTACCTACCTTTCTCTGCGGTAATACGCCTGATAGTAATTGGCTGGCTCGTGAAGTCCCCGGTCTTTTCTGATGTAGGTATTTTCTCCTGCTCCGTTTGTAAAGCCCTGAGTATTTAGTGTTTGACCATTACGAATGGTATGATATTCAAACTCTTTGTTCACATCATCGGTAGCCATCTCCCCGTCGGGATACGCCTGACACATGTATTGTAAGATAACTTGTGTTTCCACTCTGTCATCAGTCATTGG
>CM042747.1:28795551-28815520 GCA_022496165.2 Catalaphyllia jardinei
TGTTAAATGTTTGCTGTCAGCTGTGCAAACTATTGTTCACAGTAAAATTGAGAAAAAGTCCTATTTCATCCACAGACAACCAGTTTTAATTTTCTACCTGTCGTTTCATTGACATGAGCTAGGCGACGGCAGATTGTTCAATATAACTATTAGTGGCTAGAAGTAAAAACTCTCCTTTTCTTAGTGCTGCTGCTTTGTTTAGTTTGTCTTCCTTATTTCTAAAGAGGACGTAAAAGCAGCAATTTTGTAACAATCTTGATGAAGAGGACAAGACTTTTGAATTTAAAAGACATGTTTCGGCAACTCCTGTGCCATCGATGGCACAGGAGTTGCCGAAACGTGTCTTTCAAATTCAAAAGTCTTATTTTCTTCATCAAGATTCTAAAGAGGACATTTGGAAGCCTGCTGCAATATTTATCTGTTAAATCCGTTTGCCCCGCGAACAAGCCTCCGACCAGCTATTACGGACTACCAGTTCCTCTGCATCGGAGAAAAGTCTCATATCTCTCGCTAATATTTCAACAATGGTAGCCTCAATCTTTGTGCCATTTTTAAGACATAAAGCCTAATTTTCATGATTACTTGTTACCTCCTGCTTGTTTTTTTCAAATCTTTTCGTCTCACAGGGACAACGGAAGCGCATCAATGCCATCCCGAATGGTCCTAAGACCTTGAAGATATTTCATAGTAATTGAAATAAATTTTTTACAGTTTGTAAACAATGAAAAAGATATATATTTTTTAACTTTTTTAAAACTAACGTAAGGAAAATAATTTAACCATTAGCCCTTTAAAGGCCAAAATACTCCATTAGGACCTACCGACAATAATTATTCTCCATTTTACAATTCACATATGCTGCTGTTTTTGCATGAACTGCATCCCCAAGAAAGTAAGCATGCATGCATAATGCCAGTTAACTAGGAAAGTGCAACTCTGATGAAAAAGATCCTCTTTGACAAAGAATCCCCGAGTGCTGCGCACAGGTCAGGCTGGGGAGCTACATCTCTATCATCACAGCCACTTACGTCGTCAGGTTGTGAATAACAAATCTGACATTCCAATTAAACCTTCACTTGAGCCGCCGACAAAATGCTCGTTCAGAGTTATTTGAGACCGCTGTAGGGAATTTACATTGAAACTAATAACCAACCTAGCTAGTCACAACTGAGTGAGCTTGCAGATCTAGAAAGCTGCGTAAACCACACAACTATGTATATACCACCCCCAGAGGGGGTGGGGAAGGGACTCAAATACTAGTATTCAGTGGAGCCTCTGTGGGATAAACGTTGAGAATTCCAATTCGAGCAAGTCCATAAGCACAAGGACCATTCTGGTGAGCGGGCCTCAGTTTGGGGTTTCCATTGCAACTTTCCGACACTATAGTTGGTCATAGTTGTGTTCATAACAGAGTCACTAGCCCCAAGGGTGAAACAGGCACCTATTGCAAGATCGCCTATTTAATTGATATGGACGCGCTTGACCTATACAAAGGGGCTTAGTGATAATCTTTCTTCGCTTATAAGGAGGTTCACTCAATTCAGTGGCAGTCTTCGGACGTCGACTTACAGGTCGAAGATCTCAGAGAACAGGCTGTGAGACTCTGAAGTCCTCTGAGCTACACTGTCATTTTTTAAGGGTCTTATTTAAGGGTCTTATTTGTCTTATTTGTTGCCGGAAACTTCACTGAGTCTACAGTTGTCGTAAAAAGCTGACAATGCGCAAATACGGGACTGAAAAGTTAAAATGTCAGTCCTGGTCAGCAGTTCATTGGGGTACTGTTTACTACAATGTCTGTTTTCCTTCGTAGTGGAAGGGAACAACATTTTAGAACATTTTTAACAACCTCGACTTGTTTAAATTTATGATTATTCTCTGAGAATTATTGCAAAAATGCGGTCTTTTTTGTACAATAACAGACTAATAATGCTGCATTGCATTCGTTCCTCCCCCAAAACCTTTCAGCTTGAATAAACAAGCGTGGATTTCATACTTACAGGCTTATTTGGTAGTCAGAATTTTTTGGGGAATAACGGTCAATAAGTGTTGTATCAACCTACGGTCAAGTGCTCTTTTTGTTTTGGCAAACACCTGATCGCAGGTTGCTTTGGCATTAGATACTCGACCGCACTAATCGCTTTTCGTATGAGAACGCATATCATCGTTTACCGTCCGCAATAAAGCGACCGAAAACGCTGATGAAAACGAAAGCTTTCAAAGCGGCTTTTAGAAAACGGCGGCATTGCTTTGAAAAGATACTATCCGTGTGGCAAGGTGAAAACGGTAGCGTAAAAAGTGCTATTTAGCGTCGCTTTCTTCAGGGTTTCGGGGGTTGTAGTTTTTCAGGGTATCCAATCGATGGAAATCGATGATTGGAAAACTAATCGATCAATCGATATCAGTCGATAAAATTAGTTAATTGGTGTCGATTGGTATCGGTTTAATCGATGATCAATTGATATTCGCACAAAAATCGTTCATCGATTCGCACAGGACCTCGAAACAGACGTCAAGAACGCTACCTGTTCTCTTCCATTTCTAGGAAGCCATGGGGACAAATTGGTAAAACAATTCCGACCCAGTCTTCTCAGCGCAAAGAAAATACCCTGTTGCACGTGTACTCGAATTACCCACTTGTTCGTCATTGCCTTTCCGTGTCATACCGAAGACGTCCGGGTAGAGGCATTACTGAATATAAGGTGCATGTTTAAAGGCTATCATCTTTGCCGTTTGAGGTGAACGTCGGAGAGGGAAAACGGAAACGCGTTTAAAGTTGTGAACCATCGTAGACAACTCGGCCACCTACACTCCGAATTTGTGGATCCTCTTCGGCCACTGCATTCAGATATTTCAGTGTTAGTGATTTTTTTATTAAAACTGTAACAAACAATCTGGGAAAACAAATATGAAATTATTCAAAACACGGGGGTATTTCGGTGTACTGTTCTCAAAAAAAATTCCTGTGGAAGAAGAGCGTATTGTTCTTCTGTTGACATTAAAATGAAACGTGTTTACAATTACTGCGAACAAAGTTGTTGTTTTTTTTATGCGTCAATTCCGTTTTCGTCAATCTACAACCAATCGATACCAATTTATCTATCGATTGGTATTGATAATCGATACCAATCGAAAACCACACGAATCTTCGCCATCGATTGGTCATCTATTATCAATATCAATCGATTAATTGATATCGATTGGTATCGATTGTCAACGATGATCGATTCTATCACTTGGATACCCCGGGACCCAGTTGGAAAACCGTATCGAAACCGATTTAAAAGTATGCGTTTTCGAATGAAAGCTAATTAGGCCCTCGAATGAGGTCTGCAGGCAGCACTCTTGAAAAATCTGGGAAATCGTGAGGGCCGTGAAATAAACTGAAGTGGACCGTGAAATGGCCCAGGAGCCCCTTGAGTGGTACCAACGCGCGTGACTAGTAAATAACATTTCCGGTTACGTTATTTGCCAATTTTGATGCTCGACCCGGAAGTGAAGCTTCACAGAGCCATATATGGTAATGATAACAGTGGTCTTTCGTACCTGGTGCATGGTACAAGTGAAAGATTTGCAGGCTTATTTCGAAATCACGAGTCCCTTCCTCCAGAGCACGGCTACTTCCCGGGCCTAACAGTAATGAAACCTTTGAATATTGCGCTGGTTGGTATTCTGTTGTCTTGTTGCCATGCAGACATTTACATGCACAATCCTCGAGGAACGAATAATCGTCTGAACGAGAGATCGGCCCAGAGACAAAATGCCAACAGACTTTTCGATTCTCAGGTACACATAGTGCTCATAGTAGTTCTGTTCTTTTATATTTTAATTAAAGCAGTCTTTCTACTTATCAGCTCACTAAATTAACTTCTCCACGCATTTAATGACTGTGAATTGCGTGAATAATGAATTAGGAGTTAAACTTGTTTGATCAATAAGCTTAATGACATGGTTTACAAAAAAATAGTTGCATTAAGTGTTGTTTTATTTGTGTAAAGTTTAACCATTTAAAAAAGATAAGCAACCCGTTTTAAGTATATTAAACTGAGGAGTTTCTCGAATGTTTAAAACTTGGCTAGCAATTCCAACCCTTTGGGGTTGTGGAGAGCGTTTCATGTTTAATTCCTATATACTGAAATTATGAGTTTTACCATCTTTGAATATGTATTTTACACTTTAGTTATACATGTACAAACTCTTTGTGTCATGATGATAATGCTAGTGGCTAGATGGCTGATATCCAGCAGTAGCCTTTTCATGGGCATTTATGTAAACAGTAAAGTTTTAAAACTTTATATAGACTTAATGCCTGGCGGTCCCCTGAGAACTGCCTGATTACTGTTTCCAGATGGAATTAGCCAATGTCTACTTGTCAATGGGATCTTGCCAATGATAGCATTTTGGTACACACTCAAACCAAATTACCCACGGCAAGATCTAACTTGTCTGCACTGATAAAACAAATAATTTATGATGCAGATTCTTTGGCTTTGTCATTAGTACTGCTTTTTTTGTACTCCCGCCTCCCTGTGCGTGACTATTTTTCTTTTGCATGTACTTTTGCGTAACACTTAAAAAAGAGTAACAAGGGGCTGCCAATGCAATCTACACTGGACTTCTTAGTGGATTATACATTAGAGATCCCCTGGCTTAGTAACATCTACTTAACCTGAGAAACAGGTAACTGCCAGCAGCTACTTATCGCACAGAATCAGTTTGTATCTTGGGGATTTAGTCAGAATTTCCAACAGGGGAAGGGACAGGAGGTGGTCCTAGCAGGGCTCGAAATTGCAACCAATATGGTTGCCATTGCAACTAACTTTTTCTCCTTGGCGACTAAAATTTTTGTTTAATTGCCAGTTTGGTGACCTGAATTTTGTATGATTTACAAGTACAATAAAGCATTAAAGTTAAAATAAACATCTTGTCCTGCTTTGCGTTCGTCGTAAAAGAATGGGCCAAATCGCATAAATATGCTACGTTCCCTCTAACTTTATGGACTCCTGTTCACAATATTTTCTGCAACGCCATTAGAGTTTCTCTCCCTGAAACCACACAGGAGCTGCATAATTTTGCAAAAAGACAGCTGAACGATAACAATTAGCTACAATTTTGAGAAGAGAAGGTAAGCTTTAGGCTTAAAGGTAATCAAGTGTTTAGATGAAGCTTGGCTAAAATTACAATTTATAGCGTTGTTTTGTTGATTACGTGTGATGCGCTCATGGCTCAGAAGTGGTTGCCTAGCACGTGATTGAAATCTGCCCCGATCAAATTTCTTTCCAGGATAAAAATAGCCGCATTGGGAACGAAAACGCTGTGTTTATTTTGTAAGGTTAGCGAATTTCTGCGAGCATTTTTTAGTTTCTTTGTACAAAGCTTAACTCAACAGCGATATATTTATTATAACTGTAGAAGTTGCACGCGAAAACTGAGAAGTCGTTTATTTCTACTGCGAAAACAAAGCCAGCATTTTTTATTCTAAAAATACAGGTAAATCTCTGTTTTCAGCAAAACATGCAAGTTGGGCGCCGCCGCGCGAAATGAAAAGTGTTACATTATCAAAAAGAAATGGATAAGTAAGTCGAAAAAATACTTATTGTATGAATGTGTCCCAAGCCATACCAGACAACACTTTCAACAAGCGGAACCCAAACATTATTTTGATTTATATACAAACTGGCGACTTAAAATTTTCATCTGGCGACTATATTACTTCAGTTAGTCGCCAAAAGGCGACCTAATGATTTTTTCAAATAGTTGGCACGTATGGTGTGATACTTGTACTGACCAGGGGAATCAAAAAAGGGTGCAGTTGTCCTAAGGCAGATCCAGGCAGTTTCTGGGGGTTTGGTTGGACCCCCTAAATGAAAAAAAAAATTCAGACATTATAACACACTGACTTGATCTGAGAATACCAGAAATTCCATTTCCGAGGACCTCATGCAGTTTTTACGGTTTGATTTTGTAGTTGCACCGGTAATACATTGCCAGATTAACTTCTCGACTTCTTGAACTTGAACCAAGATTGACTGGTTATATACCTGGCACAAAATATGATCGATCAGAAGCGTAGAGTTTTGGGGCTCTTCTACGACCTGTACGGGTTCTTCTATAGATGAAAAGTAAAATAGAGAAGCATAGAGTGCGTAGAGTTATAGTCAATAAGTGTACAGTAGCGCAAAGAAATGTTCAGTAGAGTAGTGAACCGTAGAGTACAGATTATATTCCATGAGTAAAGCCTTGCGTAGAATATATATTTTATCTACTCTATGAGTACTATGAGTAATCTTGTATCTCTCATACATGTAGTACAAAAAGACCCCGGCCCCCGCGACAATTTTAACTTTACAAGAAGTCATTGAAAATGTTGTGTTATTGCTATTACAGCTTCACTACATTTCTGTTTAAGACACAATGCTATCAAGAAAAATAAATATAGTTAGCTGCCTTTGCTGTTGTGATACAATACTTAAGTGTCATGCTGGCCTGTTTTCCTTGGGTATTTTCATCTTTGATGTGAACATTTACGAAAATGTACTTCTAGGAATAACAATTTCCTCCAAATAATAAAATTTCTTCAGAGTCAAAAAAGCAACAAGCGACATAAAAGTTTAAGCAGGTTTTTAACTTCGTGCACTCAAGCTTGTGTCGCATGAAAATCCTGTTTTTGTTGTCAGGTCCACACATGACGGTAATTGTAGTTTATCTGGAGTTTGCATCATCATCATGAGAATGTTTTGAATGTCACAATACACAGCTGGGATTGCTCTTATTAATTTTTAGAAATCAAATGTAAAGATTGTTGCTATCTGTATATTAAATATACAGATAGCAACAATCTTTACATTTGATTTCTCCCATTTTACAATTGAGTGTGTATTTTTGAAAAAAAAGGAAGAAAGGAATAAACCAAGTGAATAAGCAAGCTTCTAATACAGGAGTATTAGGAATTGCTGGCATGCATTCACATTTCACAACTGGTACTGCTACATTTTGTCACCACGAGGGCGAGGAATTCGTACTTCCAATTCGCAACAGATAACCTCGGCAAGGATGAGGTTTTACTGCACCCTAATGGTAAATACGTACTTTTAGGCAGTATTGCATACCTGCCAACTCTCCCGGTTTTCCCGGGAGTATCCAAGTTTTTCATTAAATCTCCCGGTCTCTCGGAATGACTTTTGGGTGATTTTCGGAGGTTATTCCTGGACATTGTCTTTAATGACATTATCACAATGCAAAGATTTCTAGACGTCTCCAGATTTTTTTGTATTGGGGGTTGGCAGGTATGGTACTGTATATTTCTGTGCTCAGCTTAGGGGTTAACCATGGGAAGAAATTTGGTGCTGCTATATACAGAATATGTTAATAATTCAGCAATAATAACTATGGAATGACTTTTGTTCCTTTCTTTTCACAGAATAATAACCGTGGTGGATACAATGTTGGAGATAAGACAAACAAAGCTGCCACTAGTGCAAAAGATCAGTACAACATGGTACAGCTCATAGTGAATATATTATGTAACAATAATATAATATGTTATTTTTTACTGTAGACATATATCTTTACCCAATCTGTTACTCATTCAACCTTTTTACAAATGATTTAGTTATTTGCTATTAACTGTACATGTACATGTAGACACTAGTATTGTGTACATTTTAACAATTCATTTTGCACCAATTGTTTTCCAGAATTTTTTGCAAAGTGGAGGCAATGACCAAGGTAAAACTTTTCTCACATTTGAGTGGACCAATCAACATGGTTCTGGTGGGAATGACAGGACAAACCCTCACAAGATGAACAGTGATGTTGTGTTGCAGTATATGTGTCAGTGGGTTCCCGGACAGGACAAACCAGATGGCGATGTTTACACTCTGCGCAATGGTATCAATACAAACACACCAAAGTTCACAGCTACAAATAAGAAGGACACCGAGACTCAAGCTCAGTATAAACAAAGGAAAACTGGAGATATGGATATCAACAGAGGTTTACACGAGTCATGGGAGTGGTATGATAAATGCAAGAGAAGAGAGCAAAACAAAGGTAAATAATGTGTTTTTTATTAATTCTGTAAATTAACCAGCAGCTAACAGAAGGAGTGGCAATGACCAATTGGTAGTTAAGAAGTACCCACCTTAAATTGCGTTGTATTTTGTAACTGTTCACATTTTCCTCGGATGTATTTGTTGCAGGTCAATTTGTTCCTCAGGTCAATTTGTTCCCAACCCAGGTCAATTTGTTTCCAACCCAGGTCAATTTGTTTCCAACCTAGGTCAATTTGTTTCCAACCTAGGTCAATTTGTTTCCAACCTAGGTCAATTTGTTTTCAACCTAGGTCAATTTGGTATAAATTACAGTAAGATTAATTTGTATATATTTAGGGCAGAGGTACATGTACTGTAGTGTAATAGTGGGTGGTATATTCACTTTTTTAAGTATGTCTGATTTGAATAATTTAATGAAACTTATTACTACTACAATGTATATGTAATTAAAAAAGTGGTGGAACTTGCATCCAAGTCTGCATGGCTCAATGGCAAGGCATCAGGACATGAATCCAAAGGAAAACCAAAGGTCTGTGGTGCAAGGCTCCCAAGGTAAGCATTGAGATAAAAAGAATACAGATTGGGATGTTAGGAGAGCAGGGAGGGAATAGTTGGTGAGGTAGGTAGAGTGGAGATGAAGAGAAGAAGGAGGATGAAAAGAAGATCGAAGGTGCCAAAAATATTTTTTTGTTTGCCACAAAAGCAAAAAAAAAAAAAATCAAATTGACCTAGGTTGGAAACAAATTGACCTAAGGAACAAATTGACCTGCAACATATTCATTATTTACTAATCCTCCTTGCCCCCATGATCCTTAGGGCTTTCACTAGCTGTAGTTCTGCACCAGACTCTTTTGTTTGTAATCAGGTTAGCCCCACCCCATGTTGTCCTGAGTGTTCCCCAGCTCTTTTGTTACTGTGTGTCCCCAGGATTGTTTTCAAATTGGTCTTTGTATCCTTTCCCCTCTTACAGTATTTTCTCCTGGCCTACACTTGACAAGAGACTTTTATTGAGTAAGGAGAGACTATCTCAAAGCTCTGTCATGTACCCTTAAACATTCTTCCTTGTGACATCAACAAGCTAAGACAAGTAGAAAAAACACACGCATCCTTGGTAGCAGACCACCACAACAAAATTCGGACAAAGTTGAAAATCAAGCCAGTACTGGGTGGTGCTATTACCATTGTGCAGCCGGTTCCAGGGTTTGCAGGTGCTGGTTTATATTAATGAACCAGCATGATATGGAAAAAGGTGACTCTTAATGCCATGTACACTAAGAAATGTATTTTCATTTGTCAAACACTAACAGGTTTGTTCACTGCTGATCAAAAGCGAGCTGGTCAAGAGAGTATCTACACAAGGCAGAATCCCACAGGTACACGGCGAGGATATGAGTGTCCAGAGGAGAGGGACTATTATCCATACTGGCATCCAACAGAGTGGAAAGACATTGCAATTTTAACCAGTGATACATCCAAGTGTGAATATTATAAGAAGCACAGCTTTAATGTTGAACCAAAAGGTATGTAAATACAATATTAAAATTGGGATTTTTGGTGATGAAAGCCCTGGTATTCTTATAAGCTGATTTTTCAACATGCAAATAATTTTATTCGTATGTTGTTAGTATAAAGTTGGATGAATCAGAACAGACAAAACAAAACAAAAAACAATGGCATGCATGTATTATGTAACCGCTGCAATATTCAGTCGGTACGAAAAAATAAGAACTTGTCTGTTCCTTGAATGCTAGCACATCCATACGAAATGAAAATTAATAATGAAAAGTAATAAAAGAAACAAAGAATATCCATGCTCATAAATACTAAATAAATGCATTTAATCTAACATGCTATAATGTGAATTCAAAATGCAGTCTAAACTCTGCAAAACACATTGCATGCAGTTAACCCTTTGAATTGTTAATTCAGCATTGATGTGGATTTTGGTTTGTTTAGTTCTGAGTGGGACTGTACAGTCATACAGTCATGCAACCAAAGTTTAAAATCTTCACCTGCAATAAGCTAGTTTTATGTCTCCCAGTGTTGGGGTGGAGTGGGTTAGGGGTAGGGTGGGGAAGTAGCTGCAGTATTTAGTCTAAACTAAATAGCCTGTGGTCATGCACTGATAAAACTGTAAGGGATCCTCGCAGACTTGACATCTATACACTCAGACTTAGTTCATTATATTGTAATGTGTGACTTTTCTGCTTTTGTTTACCAGATTGAATGGACCATAAGGATTAATTGTTGTTATTCAAATTTTTAGGATAAATTTTCAGTTTGTAAAGTTAATACATATACACCTAGTATGTCTAAAAGTTAAGGGTGCATCTTATGACCAAGTGCATCTTTAATAATGTACATGTACATGTAGTTAAGAGGTCTGACAACTTTATGGTTAGGATTTTACCTGATCAAGAATTGTAAAAGATACCCATTGTAGCCATTCACTAGTTGATGTGCCCAAATATTGCCTGGTGTGCCTTCAACACTTACATGTATTGAATTGACCTTGTTATCATATTATATAAAAATGAAGGATTGATTCATTGATCATGGATCGATTCACATAATGCATATGAATCAATCCTTAAATGACACTGCTTCTGATCCACAAATAGGAGAGTGTGTTGAGTATTACCCTGGTGGGAAGGTACGGAAACACTGGTCAAAGTACAACAATGCCAAAGATTGCACAGACAATGGTGGAAAATGGATGATGTTTACAAATTTCCTTGAGAAGATGCCTCCCCAGTACAATAAAGAGAAGAGCTGTAAGGAGGCAGGAGATCGTTTTGTTTGGGCCATCCCTCATGGCTCTGATAAGCCCCAGTGCTTGGTGAAACTTGAAGAACCATACTGTGGTCAGGCTCCTTGGACAAGGGATAATCACCTTGGTAACACTCCAGATGGTGTGACTCCAAACTTTACTTGGACAATTCCTAACTTTCCATCTGGTCATGCTCAGCTGTGTGTTTTTAGAATACGGTACAGTGTATACTTGCCACTCATTCATTCACCATAGTGTTGTAGTTTCCTCCATTCTGTCTCCTTCACTTCAGAAATTGCAGCTGAAGAATACACTTTTAACAAACAAATTCTAGAAATATCCCATTTTGTATGTTATTTCTTGGACAGATGTTTAATTAAGAAAATTAATGTTTGTTTTTGGTCAACTAATTCATCCCTACAGCTACAAATTGTCCTGACAAATTAATTTGAATTTGAGATTAAAATAATTAGCTGTTCGTCACTTTTCAGATACAACATATCAACTGATGACTATGATGCCTGGAGCACTAATGCTACTTTTAACGATAAGTAAGCCGGATAAGTACATGACTGTACACAGTAATATTCATATAATTTTTTTATTAGTAAGACTTTTTTTGGAGTGAAATTTAGAGAGAACTTAGTTATCACCTGACTTAGTTGGTAGTCATTAATGTTCATTAATTTTATGAATCCATTCACACTCAGCCGGGGCCAGTCCCACCCAGTTTCATAGCTCCTAAAAGTTAGATCTGACCATGATCTAGTCCAAATTTTATTATTGTTTGGGGACCAGATGTTGACTGTTTTGTGTATGTTGTGCATACGTACATGTAGCTGGTCGAGTAAGTGTACTGATAATGGATTAGGAGGAAACACTCTGATCTGAGACCTGAACCAAATAAAGAGATCTTGACCGGGCCAGTCTTAGACTGGAATCATTTGGGACTCTAGGTCAAAGGTGCCCAAGACTGTGTTTGCTCACAAGCCTTTCACTGTGCACTGTATGTATCAATGGTGACTAATTTAATCTATGTTAAAGACCCAGTGTTGCTTATTAAGCATTGCATGCTGCGATCTCTTGGAGGCCATTTTCATGGTGTTGAATATTCTGAGGCTTTTGTTTGCTGCCAGAATAGAACTTATAAACAAGGGTTGCCCCTTGAAAACCAATACAACAACAGAGGCATGTGAAGTATAATGGCCAATACTGGGCCTTTAAGTGTGGCTTGGTTTCAAAGTGACACACAGGTAACTTTGATTCCCATGAAGGCTGTGTATCAAAGGTGATCTTTGTATGATGTATTTGTCCACTGTTTAAAAGTTACATGTAGGACTTTGTGCAGTTTGTTGTCTCCTTTGATGCAGATTAAAGATAAAGTGATATCAAAGCATACTTTTGTTATAGTGGAATTATACTATTTTGATTACCAAGAATGTGGTTTTCATAGAACTTTGTTATTAAAGTGCTTGTTTCACTCACAACATTCATATGGATAAACTGTGTGATGTTTATTCTTGTTATGAATAATTATTTTCAGGCTGATTCAGCAAAATCCTGCTGTTGACATTGGTGGTTCCTCACCATTAAAACTTGCAATAAATACAGCTCAATATGGAAGGACATTCCAGGACAGATCACACATAATTCAGCTAAGCCAACGGTTAACAGCTGCCGTACCACTTGACAAAGACATTTACAACTTGAATGTTCGTGGAAAGAGAGGCAACATTGTACAGGTATTGTAATAATGGAGTTCTTTGGAGTGTCAAAAAGTAAATTGCCAAGATTTTATCTGACTGCACTTTTTAATCTAAGCAGAAGGAAAACTAAAACCAATAAATTGGTTGATCATAATGGCCATGTAGTCACAAAGGGCAGACAGTCCAGTGAACCAATCAAAACTCAAACACAAAGCATGAGTGAATCTGTTCCATTGAGTCACATTATATACAGAGTTGATAATGTCAATTGGCCACCGTAAAGAGATTTGGAAGCTAAAAGTTATATATCGGCGAAACAGGTAGACGACTAGGCGACCGATTCCGAGAACATCTTCGCGACATAGAGAAAGACAACGAAAACGCATCTAAATTGGTCGCTAGACACTTTAATCTGCCTAATCATTCTGCGCAACATATGACAGTCTGCGGCCTCTCCCTACATCAGGGAAGCACAGAAAGCCGCAAAACTCTAGAACAAAAATGTATTTTTAGAATCGGCACTCTTAATCCTCATGGTATCAACGAACGCTTTTCATTCAACTAATTCATTCTGTTGTTTTTCACGCTGCCAGGCACCAACCAATAGCGTAGCTCTGTACATGTTTTTCTGTATATAAACCACACACAACCCACAATTCCTCGATTCGCTCCAACGAAAGGCTAGCCCTAGAAACGTTAGCTTCCAAATCTCTTTACGGTGGCCAATTCACATTATCAACTCAGTTGATAAAACCAAATTATCTTGTAATACTCCCTATGATGTAGCACCACAGTTTCTTTAGAAACTTACCCCCTTTACCCATTATATACACATTTCCTCAATGCCTTGTGTTTAAGTTTTGATTGGTTCACTGGACTGCCAGATCTTTTTGTGATTGGCTAGTAAGAGTAATTACTCTCATTGGGTTTGGTTTTATAATGTTTAATGTTATCAGAGCAGCTTCACAAGCTTCTCAATACATGTACAACATCTGCTGATTAAGATAAATTTTCAAGGAAATAACCGGCCAGCAATTTTAATTACTGGCCGGTTGTTTCATAAATTTTACAATATTGGTAAATTGTGAAATTGAAATGATTTGGGTTACTTTCTATTTATTTCCTCCCATCAAACTCTTAATAACTCAAAATGTCTTGAATTCCATAATGCCTTGGCCCAATGATCGCAACATTTCAATGCAACATATATATCACAACACTGTCTTTTGCAACTTGTGGCATGCACTCGGCTCCCTTGTTGTGATGTGTTGAGACATGTTGGATGTTGAAATTATTGACACCTGATATGCAGCAGCAACTCACAACTGGGTAGTCCAATGTCCACAACATGTGCCCAGCAATGTTGCAATATGTTGTGTTGAAATGCTTCTCTTCAGATTTAGAGATTTTAGTTTAAAACCAGCAATGGTTGTTACAATTCTTGTGTAACACACTCTCTGACATATTTTAATTGTCTACATATTTATTGATTAATTTTTGCAGGTTTATCCCGCTGTCGAGTATGATTTTGTTCCCAACAAATTAAACATCAATAAAGACACTGATGTGGTTCACATTCAGTGGACAGGTAGAGTAATTAATTAAACATGAATAGGACGGGGGACGGGGGACGGGGGTGGAGCAAGGTGAAAGGCATATTGGCAGGAGGAGAGTAGCTTGCAAACCCAATATCCTTATTGGTCCCCTGTGTTATCCTTGAGAACAGAACAAGAGTCACAGAAGTGAAATGTGCGAGGACATGAATTGCTTAATATTCCTCTTTGTTGTTGCTCACAACATAATTATATAATTATGATATTGAACCTGGGCTCCTCATTTCATAACAGTATGACAAACATCTAGAGTAGCTATTGGGCAGGTGCAGCAACAGTTTTGGAGCCAGAAATGTTTTTTTTTTCTATCATTAACCTTCAAGGGTAATGATAAAAAAGTTTGATTTGCAATTTAATAACTTCATGGCTTACCTGGAAACTAGCTTACAGCTAAGCATGCTGACCATGTTAATAAAGCGACTGATTGATTGAATATATGTACTTGCATTTTACAACAAGAATTGATTATTTTCCAGGCTCCAACTCTCATAATAACAACAACCCAGCTGGTGATGGACAAGCCGGGGATGCTGGGGAAGGCAACAGTGGTAAGATTGCTGTCTCTTGTGATAAATATTAAGATTATTTTTATTTTTTATATAAGGAAGCATATATGTACATGATAAGAGGTGTGGTGAGCTAATGGTTAATTTGCTGGACTCCCAGCTGTCTGGACAGGCTTGAACCAGGGCCAGGGAAACTGTGTTGTGTTCATGGACATGACACTTTACTCTCACAGTGCCTCTCTCCACGCAGGTGTACAATGGATGCCCGCATATTGTTGAAGTAACGTGGTTGAGTGTTGGAGAGTACCCTGCAATGGACTGAGTGGGGAGGGGGAGGGGGGTTCAAGAGCATTACATTCGGTAATTGGGAGTGCAATTAAGCATTTACACTACGAGTAATATTTGTTTTAATTCCCTTAAAATTGCAGCTTAATTAATGATAAATTGGCCTGCTTTTAGCCAATCATATAATAAACCATCTTCATGTAATGATGCACAAAGTTGACTTGTGCACAGTGCGCAGAATCTCAGATGCGCAGTGACTTGGTATGTTAAAGTTTGGAGCGCAAAGTTATGTAAGCTACATGCAAGAACTATGTATTCTGTAATAAATAATGCTCATCCGTGGACATAGTACGTGACACTTTTACCGTCACGTTTTGTAGCACAAGCGGATTAAATGAGAGTATAATAGCCTCCAGGCTGCTCATTCAACCCGTGGCCTTTTTGCATAGCAAGCACTTTTTGGCGCTAAATTTGGCCTTATTCAACAGAATAAGACAAAATTGCTGTTCACAAACTTAAATACAACCTCTCCATATATATTCCACAGGTACGGACAGAAATAACATGGTGGAAACAGAAAATTCTTTGGACAACTATCCCCTCCCTTGGGAAATGTCCAAACTTTTCCAGGGTGCCACGGCTGTTTGGACAAGCCTAGAATTAAAAGATCCTAAACCAGAGGACATTGCTGTGAGCTTAGCAAGTGCAGGTATGGTTTAGGGGTTAAATTCCACACTCAATGTGCATTGAAGGAAAAAGTAGGTTCTCCGAAATCCCAGTAGTCTGTTCAGTACTACCAATGCCAGTGGGGTTCCCTACGTTTTGAGACGTTTCTGAAAGTGCCAGGGAGGCTCTCTTTTGAGACTTTTCTGACAGTTCATTTGACCGCAGTAGAGCTTGTTTTACGTTGTGTTTTGTTTTGTTTTTAAAGAGAGATTCATAATGCCACTATTCTTTCAGCCGTGTGCATGCTCCTTGATCCCTTCAGCGTAAATGTGCGAATTATAATCGGCATATTTTGAAATGGGTAACTCCTTCATTGTGACAAGAAGCCCGGAGTCCACAAAAAAGCCATCTAAAACGTTGATTAGGACGCAGCTTCTTTGTTGAAAGCTTTGACTTTGTAACTAAAAAGAAACCACAAGCTTAATAATTATACTGACGAAATGTTGCAAGAAAAAACACCAGAGGAAAAAAAGCTAACAACAACAACAACAACAACACAACTTGTGATAGTTTAGTTCAAAGACCTTTTATCTGTTTCTGCCCTTAATCCTTTTTTAAAAAATCCTAAGCTTCAAGCTTCAGATCAAAATATCAATCAATTATTTTTTTCATTTTTTAAGGGTATTATACCTGCCTACGGAAAGGCAAGACATGTGACGCGGAGTCTGTGGAAACAAAGAGACCACAAATGGATTCTTTACTGAACAATGCAGCAGCATCCTTTGGAGGAATTATGCTGCAATTCAGCAACAAAGGGTGTTTTTATTACATGTGCTCCCGAAATAACAACTTTTCAAACCGAAGTCAGAAAGGAGTGCTATGCATCACATAAATTATAGATTCTGAATATTGTACTTGATTTAATTGCGGCGCGACACCTGAGCGTTCAACAACTCTCGTGATAGAATTTGTACGATCTTGTAAAAGTTGTGTATGCTAATATAGATTTTTTCAGAATAATTTATAGATAAGATATAACCAACATTTTGCTATATATAATATCAGCAAACAAAAAACACCTTCAAACCAAATTGCAATTTTTTTTCCGGATGGTGCAATCCCATTTTCAAATGAAATGCACAGAAAGGGTGGATCATACAAAGTAACTAGGGAGAGGAGAGAACATTTTCAGCCCAATTTTTGCGGTAACCCTTAATTGCCACCATTTAGCTTACAAGCTCTGCATTAGTTCGCGAGCAGTGCTCGCACTGTTTTTCTTTTTCTACTATTTGGAAAATTTTCGGGGAAAATATTCCCCCTTTCCCCCAGTGGTTCTGATCTTCCCTTAGTTTAAATTAAACTGTAAAATAATGGTAAATAATTACATAATAATTTTATGATGAAAGTGCTGGTCACTTTGTTCCATTTTGCTCGGATAACATTTCTAAGTTTTGCAGATTTTGTTGCTATTTTTTTGTTGGAATCACTTTTTTATGTACAAACCTAGAAAATAGATACAATATTTTGACTCTATGAGGCCCCGTACACACGTAAAAATCGATTAAACTTGGCGAGTTGTTGTTGTCCTTAATATGTACACGAAGTTTTTGGGGAAAATAGTCTTCACCTTTCCTTGTGAAGCATATATGAAATAATTCATATTTGAACTGCGGTTGTAGATGAAAGTGAAGAATGATCATCGCAGTAAATTTTCCAATTTAAGCAATTTAAACAATCATCATTCTTCACTTATATCTACAACCGCAGTTAAAATATGAATTATTTCATATATACTTCACATCATTTCACTCCTCACGGGAAGATACGAACCCAATAAAGTGACCTCGCTCCCAATGTGTGGCTTCATAGCTCAGTTGAAATACGATCGTTTCGCCCCAAGTCCGTTTCGCGCCAAGTCGTTTCGCCCCGACCAAAAGTTGGTTCGCCTGAAGTTTTTTCATACGATTTCGAAAGCACTAAATAGTTAACTTGAACTAAACAAGCACTGTTGAGACCTTATTCGCTCTACAGGTGATATCAAGTTTTCAAATATACAATCGACCATCGATCGATCAACGTACTTTATTTGACTTTGTTGCTATGCGAGTGCAACAACACTTCTGATCTACGCGCGTAATCAAACAAATACATTTAGAGTCAATGGTTCTTTAACCACGCCGCAAATGTTTAATAAAAAGGTTTAAATGGCGTTTGATAATCTACAGGTAAAAGCCGTGGAAGGTTTATTAAGTTTCACAAATACGATCGGCCATCGATCAACCGGCGCATCATCAACATACATAGCGTGGGCGGAAAAGAGAGGTTGGGAAGAGTGAAATGAATGATTTAAAACGCCACCAACAAACTTATCTTATAAAGGTGACATTCTATTCCTGTAATAATTTGTAAATATATTACAAATACCTTTCGACTTTAAGTTGGGGCGAAACGACTTTCAGTTTGGGCGAAACGACCTGTTTCCGCTCAGTTGGCAGAGCATCGCACCGGTATCGCGGAGGTCACGGGTCCGAATCTCGTTGAAGCCCTGATTTTTTCAGGCTTCCTCTTTCCAATTGCTTAAATTGGAAAATTTACTGCGATGATCATTCTTCCCTTTCACCTTTCCTTCATAGTAAAGTGGCAAGGTAGGAGGCTGACGGCAAAGTAGGGCTCCGATCGACCCAAAATAACCACGACTTTTTTCGCGAAAATCGAATCCAGTCTCTAAATAAACACGCCAGGTTGGTGGAACATGGGTTTCTCTAAACCATGAATCCACTGAGTCATCTTCAAGCTCCGTAGAACTAGTACGTTAACCTACTAAAACGGGGCATGTACCAAGAGAAAATGGCATGTACTAAAACCCAAAACAACAAAACCAAACGACCGCCCAAGCGGAACGAGTAGAATAGTAATTAAGTAAATGAGTGAAAAACTTAAAAAAAAGGACTTGATCTCTGTCACGTTACTATGGCAGCCGGATCCCGCACTCAGTTCCACGTGTATGACGTCGTGACATCAGAAATTCACGCCTGATTTCGTTGCAGTCAGTTCTTAATTTATCCGCTAGTGTGGATAGGATAGTCCCTTTTCTCAAGCAAAACCAACAACTGCGTGATGCAGACGATGCATAGGAAGTCAAACAGATGCAGGTTCAATGTAGCGCCGAGCAAACCCTCGAAACGAACACTCTTGACCACCCGTAACACCGAGCCCATGGTTCACGGAAACAAAATAATCCGTGTAGAGCTAAGCTAAGCGCCTTGCAAATGACTTTGAGAACTGGAGGAGTCACAAACGCCTGAGTGATAAAAGCATGTCAAGTCGCCCTCGTTTTTGTCTAGAGATAAAGTCTCGCGGTTCGCACGAGGAATGCTGCAAAGTCTTTCTCGAAAAGATAATTCGCCACCGCCTACGAATCCACGATACGACAAGTAAACCTTTTTTAGGGAATAAAATTTCTTGTTTTAACTAGAATACCATTGAAAATGTGAAAAATAACCACCTTTTTTCTCGATGTCTTCGTGCTCGTCATGCTTGTGCTCATCCATCTTTGGGCCATCTTAACCACAGGCGGCCCAAGCTCATAATACGTGGAGTTAGATTGTGTTTTTTTTTACTTTTACGCGAACGTTCAGCGAAACGTGACCTGTGACATATGCTATAGCGAAGATATTTGTTTACAAACATTGCTTTTGTTATTTAAATGCTGGAAGTGTTAAACAAAAGAACTCTTTGTTTCACCAGCCAATAGTTCTCTGGTTGGCATATTAATAACAATAGGTGACGTCACTGATATCTTTGCTATTACATGAACTATAACTCGCCGAAATCGTGTTAGATTGGCTTGAGAAGCTGGCAAACAACAAAAAATACAACACAGCAACATGGTAAGTAGATTTTGTCCACAAAATACAAGCAGAATTGACTTTTCCAGCAAAACCGTTTCGTTCCCATACAAACCTTTATAAATTCAAACCTCTCAACCGTTGTAACACAACACCCCGCTGCAAGGCGAGAGTCACGTTTCACGTGTTAGGTAATAGTATATGTCACAGGTCACGTTTCGCTGAACGTTCGCATAAAAGTAAAAAAAAAACCGCAATACTAACTCCTCGTATTCTGAGCTTGGGCCGCCCGTGTCTTAACAGGTCCGGCGCAAATTTGTGATGTCACGATACACAGGTGGTTCTGGCTGCGAGTTCAGACCTGCATAGCAGAGATCAAGGCGGTTTTTTATAGTCCAGAATCCATTTTTCCCCAAGAGCCAATCACGCACCGAGATGGGTAAAATTGCCCCAATCGTATCTCACACAGCATTTCCAGTTTTTGATGTATAAGTGCATTATTGAAGATTATTTAAGCAATAGAC
>CM042747.1:28820530-28850724 GCA_022496165.2 Catalaphyllia jardinei
GTTAAGGTAACTTCAAACAACCCTGTCTTCTGCATTTACGACTAAGAAAAAACTTGAGATCTTCAAAGTCTATTGTCAGTTTTTGAGATAAATTATCATCGTTTTACAATGCGCTTGAACTGCGCTTTGTTAACTAAAATCTTTTCCCACACTTAATCTTGAGTTTGTTTCTCTGTCTTTTTTCCCCTAACTCTCAGTGTTGACGGATTTAACGAGCTTTGATCTGATTTGGACAACACTGGGTTAGGCGAACATAACGAAGGACTAGTAGAGTTTTCCAAAAATCTGAACTGTGCGATTTTGCTAAAAGAAGAACAACAAGGATTTGCTGAGCTCTGTTACAAAACTCTGAATTTGAAGTCGAAATCTTGATTTATAGTCGGTGGGGACTTGTATTTCACAAGCATAGAAAAACTGGGGAAAAAACGAGTTTCATGAGAGCATGTGCAAAGATAAAGGCCGGTGAAGTTGTCTTGCAGTTGGCCAGTTTGAAAATACACGGTTCATCAAAAAGGAGAGAAGGAAGAGCAATCTGACCAAAAATGATACTAGAAAATGTGGTTTGGATGAAAAAGATTCAGTCGAATGGAAAATACGTTTTCAGCAACACTTAACAAAGTAACGGGCAGTAATGGACTAAACACTGTATTGCTGATAAAATTGGTGCATTGCCGGAAAACTCGAGGAGGAATCCTTTAAAATCTTGTCAAAGCTCACAACACATCCGTCTGCTACACAATCGGAGTTGTTTTATTTTACATGAGTTTCTAGCTTCTTCACAGCTTCTAGTTCTGACTAGCAGTTTGTAAATACCAATTTGTCAATACAAAGTTTTACATCAGCGCCTTGTATTTAGGTTAAGCTATAGGTTATAGTTATAGGTAGTTAGTTTTTGTTTTAAGGTTTTATCATTCTTAGTCTCTATTCTGATTTTTACAGTTTCGGTATTTTATTAGTTAGGTTATTTTACTCGGGTTTCCGATATTTTTACGTCTTTTAAAATGTTTATTGGTGAGATATTTTACATGCAAAATCACTGTAAAGCGCTATTGGATAGCGATGGAAACAGCGCTGTTTAAAGAAAGTATTGGTAGTATTAGTATTTAGTAGTAGTGTAGCATTTAAAGTTTTAAGCGTGGTGTAAGGAGCTTCCTAATGAATACTATCTGGACTGCTTGGTATAGAATACCTTAATTTTTTTATTTTTCATATATTTGTAATGTATGTGACCTGTCCGAGTATGGAGTCTATTACCCATTTAAGGACCATCCTCGTGCATTTATATTTAGTTTTCATTCAATTGTAATAGAACAATATGGGACTAAGCACTATCGTACCTGCACTGATTTTTTTTTGTCAAGTCTTGCAGATTTTGTTTCGTTGAATCATGAATTACAATGCAAGTACACTGAATGCCCTATGTAAGCTTGTATTCAAGACGTTTGTGTAAATAGCGGTTGATTAAACTCAACTTCAAGAGAACAAAAACAAATTACTATTTTTTTGGAAGAGAAACTTTTTTGGTTTAGCTGTTCTGTGCTTGGTGTAAATGATGTCATCACCTTTGATGTAAGGAAAGTCTCCATTTATGACACCCTTGTTAAAAGTTTCTTTCAGTGCCGCCCCTATGTTACACAGTACGTTTCAGATATTAAGTTATGTTTGATTTCGTGGTCATCCTCTGAGCTTGGGAAAGATAAGCGGCTGTATAGAGCAACGCCTATATATTTTAAAACATCCGATAACATTTTTTCCTTTTTTATGATCTGCTAAAAGGTAGTATTTACACGTTTGCGTATCGTTTGTATTAATAGTACTTTTAAAAGCCGCCAACTGAATAAAGATACCTCTAAAAGATAATGATTAGCGCCAAACAGAAACAGGCAACGTTGTTTAACTAACTGCAGATCAGCTCATACACCTTCAGTTGTATTATAGTTGAACAGCTGTAGGTTTCTCAGGACGAAATGAAAAGACACTTTTCTTTGTGATAAAAGTGCAAACATGAACTGTTCAAAGCACGTAACACTGTTTGATTTAGCAAAAGGCTCCTGATAAAAGATCTTATAAATAGGATTTCTATTCCGTAGATTTTAATTACTCTGTGAACCACGCGGGTTGAAGCTCTGTGAACTGGCTGAAAGTGCGCAAACCGTAAGTACAAAACATGAATGTTTCGTCATTGCCTTTTCCCCCTAAAGTTTTATTGTAAATTTTTGTGTTTGAACTATGTTTTTGACAAAGGAAAAAATAGCAACAATCATTTATACTACATCAAACTATAGTTTAGAGTAGCTTTGTTGCATCTTAAACGCGTTTAAAAGCAGGTTCTTGCTCGCCCTTTTGGTTAATAGAAAGGTAGCTAGAGGTTTCCCCAAGCATTCACCTGATTCCGGACTCAAAAAGCGAAAGCGATTGAACAAAACTTTCCTTTGTGTTCTTTATATTGCTGTTATAGGTGGTTCTAACTTAATTTCAAGATGAGACCCTCATGTGTATATGTACCATTGACCCAACTACATTTGTATGATACGGGGTTGTTCAAGTTTTGGATGAAACTTAGGCAATGTTTCGCCTTTTAAATGAAAGCTACTTCCGGAGCCATGCGTTTTCGTGGACTGCCCATCCTTCTGTGTGCTGTAAAACAAACATTTTGCAGTTTTCTAACATTTTTTATCGGCTTCACTTTTCACCCGGTTACCACAGATTATCGAGGCATCTCATACAGTGAATAACATGTCACTAAATTTTACAATCTTTGGGTTGAATAGGCTACATTTTGCAAGGATTTTTTTTTTACCAAAACGAGTGCCACATACTTATCAGTTGAATGTTTTGTTTGAACTATCAACGCCAATATTATAAAAAATCCGCATTGATGAATCCCTAAAAATTTCGGTACTGACACTTAAACTACTTAACCTTAACAAGGTTCCCTTTTTGATTGTTTTAAATACATTTTTGAAGGCGTTCCTAGTTAATTAAGGCAGAGACAATGAAAGCGGTCGAATGTACAGTCATTTTAGTGAATTAAAAATCAGATTAGAGATCAGTTGAAGGGAAGTTCACTGAAGCTTTGTAACTCAGATCAGTACAACTTTTTATGTTCTTAGCTTACCGTAGATCTATATTGAACTATATTGTTATAGAAAAGACAAGTTAAAAAAAGGCCTCTGAATTGAATGCTTCTTTTTTCGAAACACGAAAGAGACAAAGCACAGATTTTATTTAATCACCAAAGATTTGTTTGATCAAAGACTATGAATAACCACTGTTTTAAGCAGTCAACACAGCTTGTGGTTTCCATATAACTTGACAAACTAGTTCAGAGTTGAAGTTTGCCAAATTTGTCATGGTTACCATTGTTACGATTTGCAAGGTCAGTTTGTGTGAGCAACATATGTCTTTTTTTGGTTTATTTGATCCCTTAACTTTTAGGAGTGGAAGGGTTGATTAAGTAGATTAAGATGTCAGCCTTATTATAGCAGCGAGGTTGGAGTTCAGTACTCAGCATTCAGTATTCTGCTTCAATCCCTCAGTTGCCGGAATAAACTAGAAACCAATTGAACTCAGCATAAACTGTATATCAGCCCGCGTAAAACAAGTTCAGTCCAATACCTAGAATACGAAAGAGGCCTAATAGCATGCACATATCAAATCAAATCAAATCAAACAATAGTATTTTTGAGCGCCCTGATAGGTTAATTAGACTAGTTTAAATAAACAATAAAGGGAGTAAGTTTCTAAAGAAACTGTGGTGCTGCGTCGGTGGGAGTATTACAAGATAATTTGGTTTTATTAACTGAGTTGATAATGTGGCCACCGTAAAGACATTCGGAAGCTTCTCTTTTCGGTGGCCAATTCACATTATCAACTCAGTTGATAAAACCAAATTATCCTCGAAATAAACAATAGCCTCCGTCACGATTTGACGCGAAAATATGCTGGAATATTTGTCTACGGACATCATCTGTTCCTAGAAGTGAACGGTTTTCCGAGAGCATAGCTCAGCGAGGAAAACTGTCAGCTTTGAGGAACAGATAATGTTCAACGACAAATATCCCAGCATATTTTCGCCCCAAATGGAGGCTATTGTCTTTATTATCCTTCAAATAATTTTCGCATTACTCGCGGTTTTGAACATTGGAGAATATTTAACAATTATTCACTGAAGTGGAGGTAAATATCCACCACTTTTACCGACACTGAGTTGAATAATTGTTTTAGTATATACCACACAAGCTGAATAACTAGCGGACCAAAGGGTAACTTTTTTATGACAAAATACCGACAAAAGCCATTTTGTTTTTCTTCTGCTGCTCGGAGGTGAATAATACTTGGCTAATCAACTCTGAGATAGCCCATTAACGTACGTGAAAAGCACTATTCACTTGCGTGTATATACTAAGCTAGGATATTTCCCAGTTTTAGCTGTGGAATATTTGGTAACGTGACGTGTTTAGACCAATCACGCGCGAGCGAAAATATTTGACGAATTATAATTCGGAATATCTTGTATTGCACCAGAAGCATATTACCTAGCTTCTAATTGCACTTAACAAGGAATTACGAGTGAAATTTTTTCCTTTCAACTTTCGTATTTCTCAACTATACTTACCCTAGGATTTTTCACTGCTTAGCTGAGATAAACCTTCCCTTTTCGGGCAATCTTTTCAGGCAGTTGTCATCGTCAACAAGAATAAATGAGGAGGATGCCCAGTCGAAAATGAATTTATAATTTACCAGCAAAATTCGCAGTTGTCTACATCTACTGAGTCTAAAAACGTGTCGTGTGCTCAGGCTAAATATGCAATAACAGTGTTCAATTCTTGCCTAGTTCCTAGGCCTCAATATTACGCCTCGGTCATTCGTTTCGGGTCACGTGGTCCGGGGCGAAAAGCGTGGCCTAGACAAAAATCCGAAAAGTGAGACGAGCCGATTTCGTCTCGCGGGAGGGAATTCTCTGAGCATTTTGGGAGAGGGACCGCAAGAGAAAAGCACTTTAAACCCTTCGCTTTTGGTTTAATGTTAATCGGCCAAGTTAAAAGGCTTGTTTGGATCCCAACGGTTATTTATCATTGCCGCTATTAAATTATACAGGCAAATACTGATTACTCGAAATATTTAAGTTTCTATTACATGTAACCGTAGCGCTTGATTAAACAAGACAAAAATATACCGAAGTTCTTAAATTTCTGTGTTAAGAGTAAGCTACAGTAGCTTTCTAAATCAGTAATTTTTTAACAAAATCTTGACCGCCAAGTGTATGCCGCCGCAATAAACAAGAATTCACTCGCAGCGCTGTCTTGTAACCAACTAGTTTTACGTCAGATAATTACCTTGCGAAATTAAACTTAACCTTGTATGTAATTTCCGTACGTACATTTCTGTATGAACCACTTAACCACAGGTTTATTTACTAAACAACGAAGTACTACAGCAACCGTTTCTAGCATTCTCTTTAATATACATATAAGGAGATGAAAAACAAGTCAAGTTCTCCTTACACTCAGAGCACAAGGCAGCGACAAAATTATTACTTCATCATGACAAGGGCTACTATACTGAATTCCGTGACACACACCAATATTTCAACAGATTTGTAACATCAAATTCGTACAGGAGCGAAATATTTTTCCAATTCTCGGTTCAAAAGAGTCGGAACTATTACAAGTAAAACATTCTACAATTGAACAGAATTTATTACAGGTTACAACCTGTCAGCAATGAAACTTGATAAAATTGGTCGCTCAAGCTGCCAATCGAAGTACATGTCAAATAAAAAGTTGACACCTGAGCATAATAATTTGCTAACCGTAAGTTCTAAGAAAGTTGCTCTTCAGTACCAAACTGCGGCAAACTTGTTAGATGCAATTTCCGATTCCATTCCAACGAGTTGCAATAATCAACATCTTCTCCGACTGAGTTATTTGGTGAGAATGATTGAAGTTGGCCGGATAGCAAAGCCGATAAGGTAATGAGCTCCTTTGGCTTCCTGCTGCATGTAAAAGTTACGAAATTAAAAACCAGGAATATAATTCCATTAAGTTCAGCCAAACTCAGCAAACATTCTGCTGCTGATCCAAACGCATGCGCACTCTGTTATTGTCTGGGCCGTTCGTCTAATTATAGATACGTCACCGAAATCAATTGACCGCGAAGGCCGGGGAGATAGTCGTACAGGAACTAGGCAAGTTCAATTCCACACGGAGACACAAAAACTTAGCTGTCATAGTTTGCGTTCCTCAGACCAGGCAGTCATTTCTAAACAATTATTGGATGAGGCTTTTGGGATATCCAGAATAATCAAGGTCGAGGCAAATGTAATCAGCCGAAGCCAAAGACTGAGGCAGATAACCCTTACCGAGACCTTGATTATTCTGGATATCACAAAAACCTCATCTAATAATTGTTTTATTATACATTGAACGAAAAAAATAAATGGGCCCGACAGTTACTGACGGGAACCAACACAAAACGCGCGAACTTGACATGATTACCCTCAGAACTCATGCACTGCGGTCATACTGACATGATAACCCCTGACCTTGAGTGTCCTTGACATGATAATTGTATAATCTGCAGTTATGACGTCACGGGTGCTGATTTCGAAAATTCACTGTACGCTTTAGGCCAATCAGAAAAGAGTTAAAGAGTTCAATGTACAATAAACGTTGCTGTTATGCAGAGGAAGGCAAAGAAATGTACAAGGATTTGTAATGCACGTGCACGCGTACTGTTTTTCTCGTTAATTCTTTTGTTTGGTGAAGTTTTCGTTGCCTTTGTCACCGTCGTGGTTCGCTTGAGCTCCCTAGCATTCAAATGTGACGCCGACGAGTTTGATCTTTTGTCTGAACCTGAAATCTCTCATGGCACATCGACTATACAAGGAACATGCAAAAATGTTGACTGACATTGATTATATTAGTATTCTGTTTCCGTGTGACAGTAAATTAAGAAATCGGCTATTTACCGCTCTGCTCTCTACCGCAGTTTGGTGACAATAGGCCAATTAATTCCCATATATTAAACTTGGCTCCCGGGCTAAGGGGAATAAAACAAAAGATATTATGAATCAGACATCCTTCATCCTCGATGCGATTTCTTTTGTTTTATTCCCCTACGCCTCCGACCCAAGTTAGGATTTAAATACATATGCAGAAATTGGGCTATTTCGGCCGCATTTTATATCACAATACATTGAAAAAATTCTACTTCTAGTATCCCACAGGGAACTATAAAAAATTCATTCGGCGCAATTTACTGAGAGCACTTCAACCCAGAACTGCAACAGTTCTGCCGAACCAGCCTGCCAGTTTCAACCCGCAAGCTGAACTTTCTGTCCTGTTGAGGAGAAAGAAAAACTCAGGTAATATCAATTAAAGAGGCAGACATTCATTGCAAAAAATGTAGGCTAATTTGATACGCGTACTAGAAAATCTTGCTCAGAAAAAACTTCATCAATTATAGTTAAAAATATAGTTTCTTCAAACTTCAACAGAGTAACCTTTACTTTGACTTTAAGTCTGAGAGAGGCAAGGCTGTTTGAAATAAAGTGCTAAAGTGCCAGCTTTATCTATAATACTATCTACAGATGAGCTAAACAAAATATGAATTGGTGAATTGTTTGTTCTTTTGTGCTGAAACAGAGCATGAGGGCCATTTTCATTTGGGGCTGCCTCGTGGCTGTAATTATCGAGCCTTGCATGTCGGACATGTACATGCATTATCCACCAGGATCCAACAATCGTTTGAATGGCAACCAAGATAATGTCAAGAACGCAAACAGATTGTTTGATTCACAGGTAGGACTGTATTATACTCCCATTTCAATTTATGGTGCAGTGAATTTGCAGTGCGGGCACACCACCCCCGACCATATTGGGAAGGGGATAAAATTTGTTTTGTTTGCAACTTGGGTTTATCGAGTTTTATATGAATGTTGTGCCGCGTAGCACTATGAACACAAATGATGTAATAGAGAATTAACTCTGAAGTTAAATTAGCACTAAAATTTACACTTCAGAGTTAATTCTCTGTTACATCACTTTTATCGAGTTTTAGTTTGCTGTTTAGTGCTTGTTGTGTACAGAAGCAATTTGGTCATAGTAATAAGATTGTAATACATCAACTCCTTACTTGTTTTAGAATAACGGAAAAGCTGGATACAATGTTGGAGACAAATTGGATTCTAACCCTGGAGACAATATTCAAGAATTCAGACAGCAACCATTGGTAATTAATCTACATAAAGTCAAATTATATTATTGAAGAAGCATGGGGTGGGTATTGGGGAAATACTGGTCGAGTTTTTGGACCTCGCTTGCGTCTTGGCCAAAAATTTGCAAAACAATATTACGTGGACCGAGCAAGCAAGCTCAATAAGGTATTTATTACAAAGGCGCCTTGAAAATTTTGACGATAAATTAATATGCATTTATTCTCAGTAAGCATTTTTCATTTTTCAGTCCGCTTACGTGACAGTTAAACTAAAATGTTACTCTGGACATAAAGAAAAATATATTTATCGTCAAGAAAGAAACTGTTTTCTAATGTACAATGTGTTGGAAAAGTAATTTGCCCAAACTATTTCTGAGCGATTCATTCAAAATTCGGACCGCTCAGAGAACCAATCAGAATTCTTCTTTTTTCTTTGGACCAATTTGCTACACAATAAGTCGCACTTGTTGAAAATTGAGACATGTTTCTTTGTTTCACTCTTCTGTGTCGGTTCATTGCTTTGTTCAGTCAGTCAGTCAGTCATTTCGCTCAGTCATTTCGTTTGAGTCAGTCAGGCAGGCAGTCATTCAGTTGGTCAGTCGGTCAGTCAGTCAGTCAGTCATTTCGCTCAGTCTTTTTGTTTGAGTCAGTCAGGCAGGCAGTCATTCAGTTGGTCAGTCAGTCAGTCAGTCAGTCAGTCAGTCAGTCAAAACGTCAGTTAGGAAGGTAGTTGCTCTTGTGTCAGCCTGTTTTCTTCTGTCTCTCTGCCTGTCATTCATTGACTTTTTGTTTATAAATGCCTGTCGATTGATTGATTTCCACTATCTATCAGGAATTCTACATGAGTGGTTGCGATCCTAAAGTCAAAACTGAAGTGGAAATCATGTGGACAAATCAACACGGAACCGGCCCAAAGACGAATGACAGAGTGGAAACACAAGTTATCTTACAATACATGTGTCAGGCGTATCCCAAGGGGGAGATGGCCACCAGCGATGTGAACAGAGAGTTCGAATATCATACCATTCGTAACGGTCAAACACTAAATACTCAGACCTTTTCAAACGGAGCAAGAGAAAATGCTTACATTAGAAAAGACCGAGGACTTCACGAGCCAGCCAATTACTATCAGGCGTATTACCGGAGAGAAAGGAACAAAGGTGAGGGTAATATGAAGGGAATCGAATATAGGGCTGTTTATAGGGAAAAAAACCTAGCTTATATAAGACGAAATCTCTATCTATAAATTCTACAATTTTCCTCTTCGCGACGAAGATCAGGCGCGCCAATGGTTTTGAGCCGGTCGTCTTTGAATTGCTCTTATAAATAATAATAATAATAATAATAATAATAATCTTTATACAGGGAGCTCACTTCACAAAGAGTGATATTCAGTGAGGCCGTGTAAAACAATTAAAAAAAAGGAAATGATAATAATCTTAGATAAATGAATACGTAATAGTAATAATAATACAAAACAGGTTAAAAAATGTTGAAAAGTCAGATAGATTAAAATATTAAAGTTATAAAATATCTAAAATATATAACTTTTAATGTTCTGTTTAAAAAGAAGAGAGTTAATTTCTTTAAGAGATGGTCGTTGGCCTTGGCCGACCCGAGACGAGAATTTTATGTTGTTGCGCAGGCGCATAATTGCTGAGACGATTCCACCAAAAAATCCAAGGTGGAGCGACTGAAGAGCGATATGACGAACTCGAGAAACAGCTGGAAGGCAGTTAAAATAGTAACAAGTCTCCTTTTTTTCAAATTTTGCCTTAAGGTTTGTTATGCCACAAAATGTAACGAGCGTTAAAAATATGTAACAAACGTAATCTTGAAGGTGTCTAAACACAACAAAAAAGAAGCTGTTTTAAACGTTATTTGTAAACTATGTACAAGACTTAAATGGTATTATGATCTTCAATGAATCTTATAACATGTAATTATCTGGAGTAAAAACTTCAGAGAGATAGTTCCGTTTGACTTTTAGAAACACTGACTTGGGTGTTATTTTGCTTTTATCAAAAAATCGCCCCTAAAATTGGGCGGGAATTAAAAAAAAACTCGATGAACTCGGAGACTTGGTCTTTGATGAGTTCAATCCATACATAACGCTATCTCGTATAACTCTTATTTTCAGTGTTAACCCAGGAAAATATTGGGGTGATTTTCACCCATGTTGCTTGTTGTCTTCATCATGATTATAATTTTCTTCTGTCTCGAATTACCATGCTATTGTGAGTTTCTTTAATATATGGCTTGCTCCGTGAGCGAGCAAGATGAACCGAAATTAGCTACCCGAGCGGGCAAGATGGCGTTTTCTTGCTCGCTCGGGACTACCCGCTATATCCCGCAAGAAAAGTTTTCCCGAAAGCCGTCATACAATAAATCCTTTATTGATCAAGCTTGCTCGGTCAGGAGAGCTGGATATTGGCCTTGTTCGTTTTTGCGAGTTTATGGACTTGGCAATATCCAGCCATCTTGACCTCACATGCAATTGGTCAATAACCGATATGTCCATGGTAACTGATAGCAGTCAAGAAAATGATCGTGCCTTGTTCTCTTATAACTGGTAATTTCCTTGATGGCATTACTGTAGCGTTAACTAGAAAAAAGTGGTGGTATTGATCCAAGAAAGTAGCCACCTAAACCCCTAATGTAACGCGTTTTGCTCATGCGACAGGTTTGTTTACCGCTGACCAACAACTCAAAGGCGATTTGCCTATTTACACTCGGCAGAACGCTGCAGGAACAAGGAGGGGCTTGGAAGTCCCTGAGGAACGCGATTACTATCCTTACTGGGGCCCCACCCCGTGGAAAGACATTGCTATCATGGTCAGCAATAAAAAGAC
This sequence comes from Catalaphyllia jardinei, assembly GCA_022496165.2. Classification (NCBI taxonomy): domain Eukaryota; kingdom Metazoa; phylum Cnidaria; class Anthozoa; order Scleractinia; family Caryophylliidae; genus Catalaphyllia; species Catalaphyllia jardinei. Next base: position 28,831,603 of record CM042747.1, read on the forward strand.
CGAGGATTTGATGAAGAAATACGTCAACAGTCCTCATTATGGGCACAAATGTGAGTTCTTTATTTGAGCTTTTCGTCATGTGATTACCATTGTTTGTTATCATTAATTTTTAAACTGGCGTAAAGCCTAGTGCATCTCGTTTTAATCGGAATGAAGATGATTATACAATAACCAAATCAATGCGCGCGCTCTGATTGGTCAATCAGCTGTGGGTTATTGTGTCGGTAAACCCACGGAAAAATCGCGCGTCTTCTGAATTATTATATAAAAGCAACAGACCACAAGTTTTCTATGGATTTTTGGCTGATAAACCACTTGGGATGTTGGTAGAACACTCGAAGAATTCGTAAACCACTCGCCTGCGGCTCGTGGTTTACAAATTTTTGTCGTGTTCTACCCACATCCCGCGTGGTTTATCAGCTTATAACCCACAGCTGTTTAGACAAAGTGGTCCCACGAAAGCATAAAAGTGTTTGTGCGGTGATGACCTTTTGCTAGTTTCACGCAAAGAACCTTGGAATTAAAATCAAAGCCATGTCTATCTTCCTTCCAGAACAGTTGAAAAAAGAATAGAATATTAAGAGAAGTGGTTTAAAAACTATTGGCTTCGACTTCTTTTAGTTTGAATTAATTAGTTTGTCTTACGAATGCCGGACGCTTACAGCAAACACGCAGAAGAAGTGGCCCATATCCAACAGTCTTGATCTCACGCATGGTCGAGATCCCGTATGAATGGAACATGATGTTTCCAGCAGCCAATCAGGAAACATGTCGTTAATGAAGGCGTTATCGGATTGGTCTTCTTTCCTTTACCCACGAATACCATCGTTCCACCATTTATCCTACCTTTTGATTGGTCAATTACACAATTTAATTAACGCAATTGTGATTCACTTTGACGGCGGATGGCGTTTATAATAGTTTCGGCTTTTATAACGATGATAAAGCAAACGAGGTATTTAATTTTTGTCTCGAATTTAATTCGTTTCATAGACATGTGTATCATGCCAACCAAGCTAGCAGGTAACGCAGATTGTCCACCAGACAACGAAAATATTCGCGCCGAGAAATGTGTTGCTAAATACATCACCGCCGAGTCGTGTAAGGCCGCTAATGGGACCTGGAAGAAATTCATTACTAACTACTTGGAGAAAACTGGTGGTGTCTTGAGCACGTGCCATAACGTAGGAGAAATGAAGATTGCAAGAGGCACACCTTATGACGCAGAGAAAATCACACAAGGAGCTGACAACCAGCTACAGTTTGTTCTTCTTCACAAAAAACCAGATGTGATCTACGCCCCCTCCACTGTTGTTAACCACAACGGCATGAACATGGAGGGAAAGTTTTCGTCGTACAAGTGGAAGGTTCCATGCTTTCCAACCAACGTCACTCAACGTTGCGTGTTACGACTCAGGTGAGAATGATAAGTATCAAAATATGATTTCTAGTTCGTACTGCGCACTCTTTTTTTTTCATGTAAGGCATCACCAAATGTAAACATTTTGCAGCTACTTACATGGGGTAAATTCAAATTTTCAAAACGACCGCCATCATGGACGTAAGGCGGTCGAAGCCTTATGCTTCCTTCTTTCTCATATCTCTTGATGAAACAAGTGATATCAGTGATACTTGCAGATTTAAAAATCAATGAAGGTGTTACAAAAAGAATTTGAAAGACCTCGGAGATAAGCATTCGCATTCCATCGAGTGAGATTTATAATGTTTAAGAAGATTTGGGTGCTGAGACTCCATAGTACGGACTGAAATCATTTTTAAGTCGGTTTCCTTTTTGTCCGGGACATTTTATCTTCCGTAGTCTTGTCACCGCTCGGGAGACTTGCTTATATCTTAATTTTCGTGGGTTCGGCATTTTTTTCTGCTGGAGTAGAGCAAGCAAAAGTCCTCCAACCGTCCAGGGAATATTTTAGAATCTAGCATGACCCGGAGGTCTTTATTAGATCAATTAAAAAACAGGAGTTATGGAGATTTTAATCTCGCTAGACTTGATGTAGCTATATTTTTCTTAGATACAACATCACCACTGATGACGCTCCGCGCGAGTTTAATGCCAGCAACAATAATGAGTAAGTGACACTTCCTATTTAGTAAAATGCCAGAGTTTGAAAAGAACAGTAATATTAAAGTTACCAGTTTGCCATTGCTGAAGTTTTTCGAAGTAAGTTCTATTGGAGTAAACATACTTTTCAGAGTAAACTGACCACCTAAACTTCCTGCTTACTAGGTCGAAATGCACTACGGGAACTATCGATGAAAGCCTCTGACCTATTACTTAACGTTTTTTCCTACAACTTCTGCAGGTCTGTAATATTTAGAATGAAAGTTTCCAGAACTGAACACTTAGGTTTCGCCTTTGCATTAGATATTTCAAGGATTGAACAATGGCACTCATCGGTTTATGCTGTTCTGCGCAGAAAGAGGACGTAATATCTAGAACGGAAGTTACTAAAACATGATATCGAGGCACCTTCACCGAGGGAGAGATGCATGCTGGGGAGAACGTAGCGCGAGGGAAATATGGCGAACTGTTTGTTTTAATATGCGGTCATGTGTTAAGAGCTAGAGTTTCGGAATGTTGTTAAAGTTCGAGTTTAATTTAGGGTCTATCACTCTCCATCTTTTGCTTAAAAACCTATTGCTATGTTTTTTTTTGCAGAGTTAAGAACGACCCGAAAACCAAAGCTGTCGATGGTACAACAGATCTACAACTCGCATTGAACACCGCACAACTCGCTCGCACATTCCAGGACAGAAGTCACGTGATCCTTCTCAAACCACGAAGTACTCTGCCCTTAAAATTCCAGCATTCCAACATCTACTACATCGGAGGAATGGGAAAGAGAGGAAACATTGTGCAGGCTTATCCAGCCATGGAATATCGCTTCACTCCTGAACGCATTACAGTCACAACAGATGATGTGGTGTGCTTTGCTTGGTCTGGTGAGAAAACAAATATATACTAGCTTGTCTACGGGCAAATATTCGGGCTTCTTCTAAAGTCATGTAAACGAGGCAAAAGGGTCAACTCGAAGTAAAATTAATCCCTGTGACTCTTTTGTTTTTATCAAACCGCTGATGCCTGCAATAACACTGTACTATTAATGACCACCACAACAGATTTTTTGAGCACCCTTCCTCTCTAATGGATAGCTGAAAATTGGACGACCCCCTGTTCAGGACCCCAGTCTCACAAAATCCCCCGTGGAGCTCTGTCAGGATATTGATATATCTCTAGCTATTTCAGACTTAAACGCCATTTCCAAGATCATTAGGGCGGACAATTCTCTTGCTGGAGATCATATCAAACCTTTACAGTTTTAATGTGATGTTCGATTTTTTAGGTTCCAACAACAATCAGAACAACGACGGAGAAGGAACGGCACGTAAGAATATTTCAATACTTTGTTTTTACTCTTATTCACAAATTATGCAGGTGCAATTAAACCAGAACAACGGTTAAGGGATATTCATCAACTGTCTCCTCTCATAATCATACTTCGCCAAGCAAGCTGTGGTTACCCGGGGTGATATCAAACGTATCGTACTTGAAAAGCATTAGAGAAATAATAGTCAAACATTTCCAGGCTGTTTTACAGAAATTTGGTGTTACAATAATTTTCTTGTTTTATTGATATTCCAGTATCAGTAAGACTCAGTCCAAAATATCTAAATTTCTAGCAGTTCTATATTTCAAACCAGCTTTTGACTTTGGTTTTTTTAAAATCCAAGATGGCGCACCTTTTGCAACGTCTGACGTTAATTTTGTGTCACATGATGTTACGATAGACACATGATTGCCACTGAGATTCTCAATAGTTTTGGATTCTTTACACACAATTTAAGTTCGATCACTGTTGCATTTTACATTTGGGGGAAGACGCATATCCAAGAAAGAAAAAATATTAGCTCATTTTGAAAAACCTCTTTCTTTGACTGTCTCTCTCATAATGCAAATGGTGGAAACGTTCAGAATCCTTAGTAAAAAGCTAAGGAAAAGTGAAAACAAATGTATGATAATTCACAGCTTTAAATTGGAATTAGCTCAGTGGTTAGAGCATCCGACTAGATCACGGAGGGTCGTGGGTTCAAATCCCATCTGGGGCTCGGATATTTTCCGAGTTCTCCAAACATTTAATTTATCATTTAAATTGGATTCGCTTTAATTCCAGGTACGGATCGCACTAACGTGTGTTGGGTAAAGGAAGGATGCAGCTCTCTGAAACCATCAGCTTGTTCCAGTTTGCCTCTTGAAGTGGTTGATCATGTCGATGAATTCGATGCTGACAAGTTGAACCTTCACCTAAACAAGGGATGTTACACAGATAAGAAGAAACCACTTCAGAATCAATTGAACAACGCCCCAGCTTCCTGCAACCCGCCGTGTTTTCGCATCACGAAGCCTGGGGAGTACTGTTACATGAGCACGCGCAATAACAACTTCTCCAACCGACGCCACATGGGACAGATTACTGTCACCGAGGCTCCTAACAATAATCAGCCTGCTAAGTGATCGAACTTTGTTTGTTAGGAGTTCAATTTGCCCACTTGCTTGTGTGTGTTGGATAAGTTGTAGTACATGTACTGTGGTTTATACTATTAAAGAAATGGGACACAACCTTGACCTATAATTGTAGGGCTGAAATAAGAACTTACGGTTCATTAAGATTGCAGTTTCGCTCACTGTGAGCGCGCAAGTTTAAAAAGCTGTTCAGTACTGAACCCGAACACTTTCAAGCGTTTCCAGTCTGAACCGCGCTACGAAGTTCTTGAAACAACCAATAGAAGCTAAAGTTTAGAGAACCAAAACCGTAAATGGGATCTTTCTGGGAGATGCAGACCAAGGCCAGTAGACAAACTAAACATGAACATCATTAGGTTATTGTTCTAATTTTTCGGAGTTTTAGTACTCTCAACAAACTAAGATAAACAACTTGAAGACATATGGCTCTCTGCGTGAGCACCCGGGGCCTATAATCACAAGACTAACGAGTTGACTGCAAAAAAATAAACAACTAGTGTTCACAAACTAAATACACTAAATTCTGTAACTTCTGCTGAGCTTTATAAACCATTTTTTTTTCTGTGGGTTATAAGCTGATAAACCACGCGGGATGTTGGTAGAACACGAGAAAAATTTGTAAACCACGAGCCGCTGGCGAGTGGTTTACGAATTCTTCGACTTTTCTACTAGCATCCCAAGTGGTTTATCAGCCTATAACCCATAGAAAACTTGTGGTCTATTGCTTTTATAAAATAAATCAGAAGACGCGCGATTTTTCCGTGGGTTTACCGGCACAATAACCCACAGCTGATTGACCAATCAGAGCGCGCGCATTGATTTGGTTATTGTGTAAAGATCAATAACTAGACCTCAGACTTTTTTATGATGATGAATTTTGCGCTATATAAGTAATAGAACAAGAGGGTGAATAACGTAAGGTAAGAGTGAATCCCCATATAGGCCTTCTAACCAAGGTAATCTCTCAAGTATTTTTAGATATGGTACCAGGAGCCATAATCAGGGACGGAGACCGTAAGCGCGCGCCATTTCTAATATTGGGGTTGTCTCCATGATATGGGACAATTTTTCTATTTTTAGAACAAATTGAGCCATGGCCTGCGACACACGCGCGTACATTGCTGCGAGGATTTTCGCGGATGTCGCGAAGGGGAAATGGCGTCCGAAATTCCCGAAATCGTTTATTCTTTTGGCCCACAACTCAACGTCTTTATGGCTGTTGGAATTTTGCTTAAGTATTTTCGCCGTAAGTTGCTCCAGTTTCAGTGAAGGCAGTGCCGAATTTAGGTATGTCCGGCTTTATATCGCTGACCAAGTTGAGTTTCGCTGCTCCTTTTACAAGAACTTGACATTACTCCAATCTAAATTTCACATATGAAGAAGATTAACAGCTTTTCCATAACACAGAAAAATCAAAGGGCTCTTATGAGCCAACTCATTCATGCTCTTAGCCATGAAATGACTTAAGTGTTTATTGTGTATTATAGTGTTTAACAATGTTGGTGGTGCATCAATAAGCATCAAGCTTCTTTCTGACATGTATCTTAGCTATCAGCAGGCTTACAATTGACTGATTGGGTGAATGAATCATTTGCTGTACAATAGATTAGGACAATATAGCATCATTCTGTATGTTTTGTTGTTAAGCATTTGAGTTCGTTCATTGTTTAGCAAATGTTGCGTCGTCCAAATGAAGTGAAAGCCTCACTCATTGTTTGCTTGTTACAGTTTATGTATGATATTTTATTCAAAGAAAATGTAAGTGATTAGTGCAACATTTATCAGTTAACCTTGAAAAAGCTTATGTAACTGTTTTAAACATGTACCATGTTACAAAAAAATACAGGTCTGAATGAAACTAAAGGAGACTATTCTATATCACGTGTATTATATTAAGCCTATTTTGTTAGTTTGGTTGCCTGCACGGTGGGAAGGTTGAGTGGACGGAGAGAAGCATACATGTACACAGACGTAACTGATCATTTACTTTATATATTACTAGCTACAACGTAGTCTCTTGGAGTTTTATTGAGGCTTGTGCCACTTGAAGTCCAATAAATACATATTATCATATTATGATATTCAAGAGCAAAATGTCTTGTTCACAGCATTGTGCAAATTTGGGTTGTGTATCATTTACACAGAAAAGTTTTCTTGTCAACGATTTGTGCAAATGGTTAGCAAAAATGCTTGATGGTAAGTTCTGTTCAGATCGGCCACATACCATTAACTCAAAAAACTCTTAATACTTAACAAAAGTTTAACTTGATAATAATTCCAAAATGGTGGTGAAGAAGTTTCACAACAAAGATATTAGGTAGTCTGACAGTTCATTAACACTAAATAAATCACTTTATTCAAGTGTCAGTCTTGATTTCTGGTGGTGGAAATTTCTCAAAACAGTATTTCAGTGTGTATCAGTCCAGGTTGAAGTGGTATTATATGTACCAATATGTTAAATATTTCAAGGAATAAGAGACAGTCATAATGACTATGTCAATATCTAAGGTGAGTTGGTTGAAGCTATGATGGTGAACTACAAATTGTACATCAGCTATAGGCTGGCTAAATGAAGTTGAAAGTGTGCAAGCTTAGTTTTCGAAGGAAAGCGTTGAAGTCTGATGGAGTCAGTTTGCCAAGACAATCCACCCTGCACTCGAAGTATTTATCATTTAAAGTTCTTGAGTTGACATTGTCATTATTCTAGTGACTAGTGTATCATTGTTTATAATAATTACATATTACTTTTTTTATTATTAAATAACCGATATGGGTAGCCAGGAATAATCCAGTAGATGTAACATTAACTGCTGCCCCTGAAATTAAATAGATAAAAAAGATGAAGATCTAAATAAAAATAATTTGGAAGATACCAGACATAGGGCACATCCCTTTTTAGTTGACCCGGGCCTAGCAGAAAACACACTGCAGATAACTCTGATCAACTCTGTTTCCAGCAATCTAAGATACTGAATTGAGTATTTACCTGCATTTAGACCCCATTTGGCTGATTACAATGGTCACCAAATGTTATATAGCTTTTAAAATTGTCAGTTTTGGTATGGTTAGATTCATTAAACCTGATGTCTTGTTTTGCCTGATCGATCTGGGTCTACGCGTGTAACACACGAGCGACGATAATCAGAAACGAAGTACAGATACCATTCCACTTTATGCATTACAGGGTATCATCTGTTACTGATAGATTCGACTTAGGGCCATTGTTATAACGCAAAAGTAGTCATTTGGCGTTTCAATGGAACTAGCACTGTTATAAGGTTGTAAATATTACTAAATGGAGCTTTATAGCAATTGTTACGAAGGGATCGTAAACCTGGAGATTATTTCTGGACTTCTAGTCTGAAACAGACTTTAGTTTAGTTCTGGGTCGTTTCGATTTGACGTGTGGGCTGTACGTTTTGCTCAAAGCAAATTCAAACATTTAAAGAAAGCAATATTTACTCACCAGAAATCGCAAAAGCTGGAAATCAAAATCCACAATGGCTAGCTTGAGCTGAGGGATCCTTGAGCCCGTGATGGAGGCCGACGAATCCGACGAACATCTCGAAACAGTTTGGGCTCCACAAATTTTAGAATTTTTCAACATTTCCAACTAAATTCACTCCATGTATCAACTAAGTATACATCCCATCTGGCGGTGTCGGCGTGGACAACATTCGTTAAAATATGGCTGCCTTCTCGGGCACGTAACACTAGATGGAAGGAAGGGTAGGTACGCGGGCTCATTTTCGGAGAAAAAAGTAATATTTAAAAAATATATATAGATATGTTTTGGACTAATTTTATTTACTGAATGCCTACATTTAAGAATACAAATTCTCTCGCGGTGTTTTGCAATCATCCAGAAGGTGATGTTTGCTATTCGTGGCAAGTTAGCTACTTGGTCAGCGGCTACTCAAATCTAACCAATTTGTTACGTCACTTCCGTCTGCGCAGATTTCTGCTAACGCCGTTTTGCCCCTCTCCACAAAAACTCATCCATTGCTTCGCAATGAATGAGTTAAAAACTAGTTGGATATGTTTGGATATAGCAGCGTTGAGGCCCAATAAGTGACAATAGGTTTATGTCTGTAGCCCGGGGTCTGTAGATGCTGCTTAGTTTTGTTTTTGTATAAATCCAATAAATTGTCCCTGAATAAGAGCGCTCGCTGACGCGTGTTTTCAGGGCGCTTATACGTAGGTCGGTGAAACGAGCGGGTCCGAGCAAAAAGGTGTGATGCAGTAGACTGGGGTCCACTAAAACAAGGAGATTCCACTTACTTACACTCGAACTTAGATTTCTAAAGAAATTACACGAAACTCCCTTCTATGTGAATCAGCAACTTTTTTTACTGCATTTTTTGTTCTGAGGCAATGGCAAAAGGTAAGATTTTCCGGGATGAAAACAAGACTTATAATTTCGCACTGTGAATGAGTAAACATCTCGCGCTAGTTGTACACGTAAGCTTTTGACTTATGAATAAAGTAAAAAAGCTCTTCTCTTTGGTATCGAGTTTATTTGTGAGTTTCTCAGAACAATGCTTCATCCTGACCAATTTCTGCTTTCGAAAGTTTCTTATTCATTTTACCTATTTGTCGAGTTTGCAGAAGTTTTAACTTTGAAAGGAAAATCTGACGCGTACAAGAAGCTAATTTGCATAGTGGAGGGCATAAACTTGACAAAATATTTTTTTGCCTTCTTTTGTGCTGAGATGCTGCAACAGTTTTAACCAACGCTATGAGGCTATTAAAATCACGTGTGTTTCTTCAACAATGTGAATTTTTATACTGGGAAAATAAATTACACAAGAAGTTTAGAGACCTCAAACAATACTGAAATAAAAAATATTTAATTTATAAATAAATATTTTATTTTATTTAGTATAGCAGCGAGCTAAGTATAGCTAACCACAGCTCACGGTCAAGAGTATCGCAGCTAAAATGTGTCTCCGACACTATATCAAGCTGATTTGAGAATCACCAAGCACAGAAGACAAAAATCTCCACTGTCATTTACGCTCCTTTCATTCAAAACTCGAATCAAATGGCCTCTAGGTTGACCGCAACCACAAGTTTTCCGAGGGTATTTTTTCAACTCCTGCAATTTTCAAGGCAACGTCCAAGCTTTTCGGCTCACAGGGCTGCTCCAATGACAAAAACGGACTTGATTATTCTAGCATTTTCTTCAAGAATTGTAGATTTTGCAGATTTCTGCTTTCGCTGTAAGTTTTCATTCCACGAGAAGCGACGCTCGAGTCAGGTTTGACAGTGGCGTGATTTTTCTCGACCAATCACAATTCTTTGCTAAGCATAGCAACCAATGAAACTGCTTCATTTTGAATGTATAGATCACGTCAAATGGCTTTTTTTCGTTCAAAGGCGGGGCAAAGGCGGGGCAAAAGGCCGGCTTTCGCGTTATGTTAAAATGTTTTGAAAGAAAAAAGGCTTTTCATTATTATATAAAACAAATAGATTCCATGTTACCGTGCGTCTGATTCAGTAATAGACCACAGAAGACGTCAAAATGTGGTAAGAACATCAGTGACACACTCGGCTACGCCTCGTGTGCCACGTTTTTTTCTTACCACATTTTGACGTCATGTGTGACCTATTACTGAACAGACGTTCGGCAACATGAAATCTATTTGTTAATTAGACTACGAGCCCGAGTTTTCTACGAGCAAATAGTCAACGAGGCGCAGCCGAGTTGACTATCGCTTGTAGAAAATGAGGGCGAGTAGTCTAATTGTTTTAGTAGAAATTTACCGTAGTCTCATTGCATAAAAAGAAAAAAATGTCAAGTAACGCCTAGAAAAGAACTGTTTTATTACGTTAGATCAGGTTCAAACGTGATGCGCGATGTGCGCTGATGCGTAACTGATGACTATCAGCAGATAGTCATCAGTAATTTAGCCAATCAAATTCACGGATTCACAATAGACTACGGTAAATTTATACTAATAATCGTTATTCGGGTTGGTCAAAACTGTTGGTCCAAGAAAGCGCTACAGTAACTTGCTAATTATCTCTGTTGTCTTCCCGTATTTCCAGCTAAACTTTTAATATGTTCTCAAACATTAATCAGGTTTAAACGCACTTAAAGCTGGGGTTGTTTGAGTTCGATGTAAGTTTTTAAATGAAAGAGCGTAATTGAACTCAATTTGTCGCGTTCAGCTACAAAACACGTATCGGCGAGCGCTCTTTTTCATCGACAACCAGCGATTTATTGGATTTTCACCCAAACAAAACTGAGCAGTATTAACAGACGAACGTTTTTCTGCCTTGATGAAACATCAAGTGTTGCTTGCAATTCAGACGGAACTAAAACTCGCGAGGTGTTATTACTTTTCGGTCGCGATAGACTCCCGGGCAAAATCCTGGCAAACGTGTGGCAAGAGTAGGGAAACTTTGAAGTTTTGAAACGCTGCTACATCAAAATATATCAATCTGATTTTGTACTATGGTATGTAAAAGCTATCGATCTTCAACATATATAAAATTTGGACTAGAGTAATGTGGAGTACTCTTAAAATAAGCAGCGGAGCACAGCTTAGTCATGATAAGCGGGACATTCCTGCATTCGACACTGTCTTATTTCACCCAAATTTGAGCAGCTTACGACGAAGATACTTCAGTGATGTTCCAACAGACAAAATAGTATTGAGTTCTGGGCCAAAAATATCAAAGTGGCCTTTAAAAAGACGTTACTGGTGGCTTTAAAATAAAGGAAGAAAATGTCATTTCCGGTTTGTCGAGATGAGATTTTTGGCAGCCATTAATTGCACCGGAAGCGCGGAAGGAGCGCTCGTGCCAGTCCTTACCGCATCACACATTGGCCCAAGAGCGGACTGCCCGTTTCAATAAGCGCCCTGGTGTTTTACACAGCTAGTAAAACATGACAAATTGGACTTACATCGAACTCATATAATATCTCTAGTTTTTGAATATGTTTAAGGTTGATTTATGTTTGAGAACATAATAAAAGCTTAGCTGAAAATATATGAATACAGCAGAAATAATCAGAAAAGTTACGATGAAGCTTTTTTGTCGATTGAGTCAAAACTCTAGGCCTTGTCTATTATATTTTCGCAGTGTAAAGTTTCTCTATGTGAAAGAAACACACATGATGTTAGTAGCCTTTTGGCGAACGTTGGTTCACTTTTGGCGAAAATTGGTGTATCATTTCAGCACAAAATACAACGAAACAAATCTTTGTCATGATTTGTTGACAATCTGAAAACACCGACTCGGACTTGAAAGTGCACGCGCTGCACTATGCAAATGAGCTACTCGTAAGCGTCAGACTTGCCTTTCAAAAACTTTTGCAAACTAGCCAAAGAAACAAGAAACTATCAAAAACAGGTTTTTTATGATAAAGTATGGTTTGGCAAACTCACAAATTAACTCGATACCGGAGTCAACAGTTTTCTTACAGCCGAGCTTTTCTCTACAGAACAAACACAAAAGTTTACGCGCCATAAATTAACTAGCTGGCGAGCGGAGTTTATTCATTCACAGCGCGAAATTAAAGAAATTCTCGACCCTGAAAAACACACCTTTTCCATTAAATCAGAGCATAAAAGTACATAGAAGAGCCCTGGTTCTTCTTCTCTGACTTATTCCCTGCCATCGCTGTGTAAAGTCGGCAAGCAATCTCACCATTTCATCACGCAACGTGACAACATGCACGCGAGAGCCCAAGACACGTGCGTGGATCAGCACGGATATATGACGTCAGGTCCGCGTGGATCCCAAATTCCCAAGACCTTACGGTCTCCGTCGAGGCACAGCAGCAAAATGACTGCGCATGCTTCAAGTCACTTGCGTGATTTCTGCGCAAGAAGGAATGGGCACCATAGAAACAAACTGCGTCAAAATGGCGGCAATTTAGAAATCCCGGCAAATGTTGTGTTTTTACCGACGTTAAGGTCGTCACAAATTAGCTAAGATTATTACGCTGAAGACAGTTTCTGTGAAAGTTTTTCTTCCACATATCTTTCGTAACAAAAAATTGGTTGTGGTAACAATGTTGAATTTTCAGTCTGTTCGAAGTTCGTGAAGTGCATGAAGTTCTTGTTTATCGTAGCAGCGTCAGTATTTATAGCTTTCGCAATTTCTGATGGGGAATTGCCTCTTGCGAAAATGTGTTCTTTGAGGAAAACACGGGACAAGTATGTTTGCCGCGGACAAATGATCTCTCTTAACGCAGAAATGGCCAGGGTAGCGCACGTCGAGCGTGGAAATTTCGTCTGTGAATATCACCGGACCACGCACAATCTTCGTCCCTACTCTTTGCCTCGCCATCCCAGAGCTATGAACCCCACTCTAATGCCAACAAAGCTATTTCAAGTCTTCGGCGAGGTGGGAAAAGCATGCCTTAGTATCAAACCGGAACGCGGTGGTGCACCAGTTACCGGCAAAGTTGTTTTTCAGAAAGGGAAGGCAACCTGTCTCCCCGGATACAATAGAGTCATCAGGCCCTGAGGCCTGGAACAGGTCAGGTTCTAGGTGGAGGGTAATGATACTTAAGCTGCTATATGGTTATAAAAGTTTATACTACAATGTGAATGTTAATGCTATTCATAATTATATGTAAAACTGGAGCTGTTTATTTTTTTTTTGCAAAATTATAAACCAGCGTAGAAACTCCACCCATGTGACACTCATGTGTGCTTCACCAGCCACAACAACTGATGTATGCATTGCAATCAAATTGGTAGCCAGGCAATTACAGGCAACTAAGTGAAGCATATCCCTCAAAATTACATTAATGAATTGATTATTTGAATGTTGAATCTGCTTATCGCTTCAAGAATGCAATAATGAATTGATTATTGAAATGTTGAACTCCCTAGTTATTTCAAGAATCAATATTTTATTTAAATGAGATTTTTTTTAACATTAAACCCATCAGCCATACTTTGGGAACTACTAGTGGGTTCAGTATTCCAGTAATCATTCATAATTGCATTCTTGAAATAACTAGTGGGTTCAATAAATTTTCCATTAATCAATTCATAAATGTAATCTTGAGGGGTACCCTTCACTTGGTTTGACTGTAAACAACAAGTCCACTTACAAAATATATTAATAACATTAAAAACATAAGCTTCCTGCATACCCGCTCTCATAGGGTCAATCATCTGCAAGATCTTACTATACCACTGCACAATCAACGGAAGTGAAAAACAATCAGGTCATATGCTTAAAATGTTAATAGGACTATTAATGTTATACATGTTCAGCTGTACATGTAATGCTGCACCTGAAAGCTAAGAACTGTACAACAAATAGAAAACAATGTAAAACAATTTTATTGGTATTATTAATTGAGTTTTTTAGTTATTGTGACTCTTTTCCTCATTTTTAGTCATATTAAAACAATCATGTCATTTCTATTTTGCTCTTTTAAAACAAAAAGCTTCTTGATGACTTTGACATAATCTATGTTTTTGTTCATCCATCTAAAAAAGCCAGTTCCACAATCCACATTGGCATCCAGTTTGCTGGACACTCCATCAAATGTCATGGCAATACACAGCACCACTTTCATTAGAGAAAATGGAAAGGACATTGTTTGTCGGGGAGGGATCATAAATATAAAGGCTTTCATCTTGGCTGAAATGGCAGAATTCGTACTAAATTATGACAACACGAATCTTGATACACTGCCAGTTGATTTCTTCATGTCAAACCTGACAGGTAACTGAGGTAGATAACTGAACAACCTGTCACAAACCAAAAAAAATTTGTTGTGATAAAATAACTTTCTTAACTGTAAAAAAAATAACAGAGCTTGTTCAGTACTTAATACCTACAATAAAATTAATGTACTTTTTTCAATAATATTATTACAGTAAAGAGCAGAAACTAGATAGCGGGAAGTTTGGCAGACAACACACCAATTAACAAGATTGCTTGTGAAATAATTAACTTTCCATTGGCTAAAGAAATACCATCTATTTTACTTTGGACTACAGTCAGTCATACCATGAGGAACTGCACACAATTGAGAACTAAGTTGATACATTCGATGTGACCATGTAACCCTAAATGTCCATGAAACTGCCATCAACCTGTGCAGATTTTTTTTCGCCGAGTTACATAAATTTTTAATTCTTCTCTACCATAGGAGCCCAAATCAGACAGAGCTGCTGTTTTTGTTGCTGCTGATCTCCTAGGATGGCTAATGTTATGCTCTAATGTTTTAGATATTTTAACACTGTGCAAAGACATTGAGTAAACCTGCCTACTTTACTTATTTGTAGAGCTGGGTCCTTACATTGGTATTTTTCCACTACCATGTTATATTTAGAAACTCTGAACTTGGAAACTACTTGTCCATAATGAGAAGATTTGCAGTTTTATTCACTTGTTGGAAGTGACATGACTATAACAATCGACATTGTCATTATTGAGTGATACAATACATCAAACACTGAACAATGACAAATACTTTAGCATGAAAGAACAAATGCTAGGAGCCATTACAGAAAGGAAAGTGCAAATTTGGCACTCTCTTTTGATAGATTCCATTTAATGGCACTACACTGCACAGCAGATTAGGCTGAATGCCCAGCTTCTTAGTGTAAACAAGATACAGCATGAATTTCACCATCATTTTGTCCCAGCTGAATGTCAAAGAGGTATTGGAGAAAGGGATCACATCCTTCTTGCACGAAGATCAACTGAATTTTTTACTAACAAATTGCAACTCATTGCAAAAAACTTTGAAAGCCCAAGGCAGGTTAGTCCAGTCAACAAGGCATGATCAATAACTTGATTTTGCCTTCAATCATATGTAGCACTAGTCCAGTCCCTGAACTCTCCTTTCTTCCCGCCCCATATAGGGGCTGAACCCGGGCGGGCGAAAGAAGAGTCCAGGATAACTTGCATGCGCATGCTCAGAACGCCGCCATTTTCCCCTCCAAATCGGGGAAAAACCATATTTTGAAGTATTTTTCAGATTTGGCTTGTGGCGCCATATTCTGAACTATAATATACAAGCAACAATTTCTGCATTCAGATTGGTTAAAAACAGGTCAATTAATCCCAAACAGTGGAATTTCACCAGTACCACGCTATACCACATTCGATTTGTTTTTTGTCACAGTATCAAAGATAACGAAAGAAATCTTTCCAAGATTTGTTGACAGTTTGAAAACACCGATTCGGACTTGAAAGTGCACGCGCTGCATTATGCAAATGAGCTACTTGTACGCGTCAGACTTTCCTTTCAAAAACTTTTGCAAACTCGCTTAATATATATGCAGCAACAATACGAAAAAATGTTTGGGAAAAGAGTAATGACGCGTACTCGTTATCGATGCGATAAAAGTACAGATTACGATAAACCATGGCCATATTTCGATAGTTACGTTTTTACCACAATATCAACGTCAAAGAAATTGCGCGAGCGCGAGCTGAAAAAGGCATTGCGCGACACATTGGCGCGAGCAGCGTGGTTGGGACCTAGTAATTTTTGATTGGGTCGTTCTGAGCATGCGTTTCGTCTGTTTCGTAGCACAGATGTTTTTTGCTCAGTCGGGCTTTCCGTTCCGCGGTACCATTCATTCGTTTTCACACAGTTTGGAAAAAGGCAAACCACAAAGGCAGTGGCAAGGAGTACAATGGCTGTGAACACGTGGGTTATCAGAATTTTTTGTTTATTTCTTTATCATTCCTCACGAGACAACAACATTGAATGACCACATTCTACGTATCATCTAGAGAACGTGAAATTCGACGGCCAATTGTAAAATTTCTTTTTCGAATTTTGACGCTGTCGTGCATACTCTTTTTCAGTAAAACTGATCCCTTACAGTGATAGACAAACAGAATGAATGTAATTTCTTTCGAAATCGTTTTTTTAATGGACGTTGTTCTTGTCGTTGTTGTGCCTAAACTGCATCTCGTTGTTTGGACAGAGAGCGTCTGTCTGCACTTTCGGCCATCCGTTTGTTCAGTTGTGCTGTGGATTGTTGACTTTTGGTCTTTCCAGAGTAGAACACAAAATTGTTCAGGACGAGGTGAGTAGAAGAAAGCGAAAGACTAAAACACTGCAAAAATATCAATTGACCCCAAGACTTAATCGGGACTTTTATCTTGCGTCCCATACTGTTTGGCTTTTGCAAGCAAAAACTTCCTGTGTCATTTAAAATACAATATTTACATCTGAACGTATCTGGGAACTCCCGGATGAACTGCCACATTAATTCTAAAATATTCAAATTTTAATGCCACCTCTTCACGAAGAGAGACCAAATAAACGGTTGACGTTAAAAATGAATGTGGCTTTGGTTAAATCTACCAAGTCGACGTTTCCACTTTTCAGGGTTTCTCCATACTGCAGTGTTAGACGGCTCGAGGCTTGACGGAAAGGGTGCCGACACGATTATATCGCAAGAAAGCTTCTTTGAAACGATGGCCGACAACACGTGAAAGTTGAACGTCAAAGTAAGTCAACAATTTGTTTTGTTTAGGGTCTTCTTGAGAACTGGGGCAATTAATTAGTCCATTGCAGTATTTTATGAAGTTGATCTAATTCTGATTTATTCTCTAGTTGAACTTTTCAATATGTAGTCAATGGAATATTACGTCGACAGTCCTTGAATTTATGTTGAGGATTTCGGGCTAATTTGCATAGAATGAATGAGCTTTTTACTCATCCGAGGCGATCGGACGGACGAAATGTGAAACAATTGTTTGATAGATTACATTTTTAACATTCTGATTATAATTTGGAAAAAGTTTATAATTTTTTGAAAGGCCCGCTGTCCCACGTCCTTTGTACACATATTTCATGTCCTTGCAACGTAAATTCACATTACTAATATGTGTATTAGGTTGTTACCATATGACCGCAGAAAATCCAGGAAATTACCAAAACCGGTAAAGAATTAAATATTGTATGGCTTAGGCATGTCCATATATTCATTCCTTTGGTCTTATGTTGTTCTGCATGTAAAAGGCCTGGGAATAATCCGCAAATTTCATTTATCCCCTTAATTAGCTCGACTTCAAACACATCTCTTTTCCCTAAGTTAAAATAAAGCAGGTTTGTCACAGAGCATTGTGATTCAGTCGAGGCTGTTGTCCCGGAGCAAGTAGATCAATGAAACAGTCTTTAGCATATAAAAACCATCTTTTAAAAACAGTCATGTCATCAATATAGTAATCAGCATTGAATTTCTCGCAATAATTCGATAGGCTAACATAATTTGGTACATTTCTGTATGTTTAGGAAAAATTCTGGTTCATACGGCATCGTGGAAATGATATTCCGCAAACTGCAGGTGGATGTTTTTTGTAGTCGGTTTTCAGTAATTTTTCAGTATTTTCGAACTTGTGGTAGATAAAAATGTCAGCCTTTCCAGTGAGTTTGCCGACATTCAGCTGCCAGAAGAAAAAGATGAGTTCATGATCAGTCTTTAGAGCTTGGCGATAAATTTTATGGGAAGAGGTCTTTGCAGAAGAGATCATTTCTACTTAGGATTATGTATTTGATGAACCTCTTGATAGGTTCTCTCTTTGGAAATAGTTGAACAGAGGAACAGGCTCCCACCCAACGAAAAAATTGAAGCGTAATAGGAGATGAGTAAAGACGACAATTCTCTAAGTTTAAGGTCTCTGCGCTTTCCCAAACTTCAGAGCCCAATATGGGGCGGACATACTTTGGGTATCTAGGCGGCTGATTATCTGAACTAAACCAACAAATTTACACAACCTTTTTACCTAACACTCGAACTTCTAAAAAGGCTAAAAATCACTAGATAATTGTAAATTTTCCTTAAACTCGATCGGTATGTCACGCACCGCCATTACTCTGAACTTGAATTCGTTGTTTTCCAAACCAAGCACTGCTTTTTAGCTGAAAAGTTGTAAACCGATATAAATTAAGATCTCCTCATGCCTAATGAAAAAAAACCTTTGTGGTTCTTTAGTTTTGAATTTTGGAATTTGATGACGTCACGTGAAAACCATCTTTTGTGTTGTATGTTTTAACCAGTCTCCAATAGTTTTTCAGTATTTGGATGGTCACACGACGCTTCTTCTGGCACGATGACGGGGGAAGGGGGCAGGGGGCAGGGGGCAGGGGGCAGGGGGCAGGGGGCGAAGGTACCTTGCCTTTCTGTGTTTCTTATTTCTGTGGGAGTTTTATGACCTGACTGAGAAAGATGAGTAGACGGAGAGGTGCATATATGTGTGTGTTAATAAACAGTCGCAGCCTTATGTAATTCGCTCATTATCTTTTGTACTGCAGCATACTGGTCGGCAAATTGATGTCACATTGCTAAAGAAAGAGAGTTCAATTCAGTGGCCTGGACAGACAGACATACGATCGGATGATGGTGTTCCTCAAACCGCAGGTTAGTATTTATAGCCTAGTGTGATGTTAAGGGGGTAAGTTTCTAAAGAAACTGTGGTGCTGCGTCGGTGGGAGTATTACAAGATAATTTGGTTTTATCAACTGAGTTGATAATGTGAATTAGCCACCGTAAAGAGATTCAGAAGCTGACGTTTCGAGCGCTAGCCCTGGTGCATAAACCGTTGCCTTCGACAAAAACCTTAATATCTAGAAA
>CM042747.1:28851124-28874445 GCA_022496165.2 Catalaphyllia jardinei
GGGTCTAATTGTTAATTATCAACTCAGTTGATAAAACCAAATTATCTAGTGTGATGTTGTCTTGAAACGCTATCCTTGCTTAGAAAGAAATTCCGATTTTGTCTTCTGCTTTGGTCCTGGCTTCGAGTTTTTCGATATCCAAGGAAATTTCTCTTCCTCTCACGGTTTGGTACGTTTCATGACCTCAATAATAAGTGATATATAGCATGGAAGGACGATTTACATCGAAAACACAATTGCAAATTAACGTGTAAACCAAAAGGAGGAAGCCGTTTTTCCCAAAAAGTCGACGCGCTTTCAGGATTGTGACACCGTACTGTTTTATAAACTTTAATCATAACAATTACAATTTTCTCAAATGTGATTGGTGCATAAACTGTTGAATTTTGCTCTACTTAATCTGCAAAGTTGTAATCGGACAGTTAGCTGCAATCGGACAGTTGCATGAGCCAATCATCTCAAGTCCTCTTCACTAAATCCACCAATCGCAACATTGATTACAATCACAAAAGTAACCAATTCAAGAGACTGACTTTGTAAAATTGTGAAGGTTTAGGCCTGTGACTGTTTTGAATTTCTAATTATGATATTAAAATGACTATTAGATGTAAAAGCTTTTCTTCAAATGAAACTTTTAGTTTTGTGGGAAATTGTAATTGTTATGATTAATTGGTAACGGGACATCGTGTCGTTCAATTCAGTGTGTAATCCGCATACCGTCGTCCGATTTTGTTAATCACATGATTACAGAACGAATTGGACTCCATTTAGTCTTATTAACAGGGGCATTTCCAGATATTACTTTCATTTTCTGGGAAATGTTAGATTCCATAGGGACCTTTTTGTTTTGCTTAAAAAAATCCACAAAAATTGGGATTCTCTAGATTTTAGTTTAATTAATTAATCAATTAATTAATTAATTAAGTTAGCCAGTATCTATAAATTGCGAATTATACTCCCTCTCTCCCGCCAGGGAAATATCAAGCATGGGCCAGTGGGAAACCTAAGCACATGTCTTGTGCAGGAGAGAAGGTCATGCAAGACTTTCTGGACCGATTACATTTTCGATGAGGTGAGTTTATATTATCAAAGTATTCAGCTGTAGATTTGACTAATGTTGTTAGAAACTGATTGAATGATCTCTGATAAGTTCAGTTGGTAGAAAATCAAAAGATCGTAACGAAAGTGCTGACTATGAACGGGGGATTTCTGATGATGAAATATATTATGTAAAGTTCCCCGCTTACTTTTTAGCTTTTTTATAATTTTCGCAGCATTTACATCTCTAAGGCGAGTGGAATATCAAGCATGGAATGGAGAAAGCTTCTGGAGTACAAGACAAGACCAGTATCAGAATGACATTTTCAGTGAGGTAAGATTTCTGCTTTAGCCGTGACTTGCTGCAGATTTCGCACAAGTTGTCCGAGAGCAAATTTTCAAATCCAAAATAAAACGTTAACAAAACGTCTTTCCAATAAGTTAGAATTTAAGATAAGACTTAGATTTTAATGTGTCATTATAACCACTCTTTATCAATTCATGCTACAATCATGGTATCAAAAAACTGCTTAACCATTGGTGAACACGTTGGTATTATTTTCGTGACACAATAGGTTACCATAGCAGCACTATGACCTGCTAAAAACACCCTTAAGTTCAGCTTTGAACGCTTATGTTTCAAAAACGGCACAGTGAATTTTTTTCTTATTATAGAATTTTGAAACACAGGATGAGATGCAACTTTTGGCAAAGTTTTAAAAAATTCTGTACATGGGGTTCAGCAAACAAAGCTACGAAAATTTTATTGAAGACGCACTAATAATAATCATAATAATAATAATAATAATAAGTTTTTTGTATAAGCAAAGTACTTGATTTTGATTTCTTAATTTCGTTTTTCAATGTGTGTATTTTTGCTGATTATGTGAAATAAATAAAACAATGACAATAACAATAATGATAATAATGATAATAATGATAACAACGATAATGATGATAATAATGATAATAATAATAATTTGTCGTTTTCACGTCACGCAAGTAAGCTTAATTATCACGCAAGCGAAAAATAAAATCGCTTACTATTCAATAAATTGAGTCAAAAAATCGACAGATCGTAGAAGAGTAATAAATAAACAACATGCCAAAGTTTCGGGGATGTGCGATATTCCGAACGCGAGTTATATGTGAAAATTATAGTGTTTAGTATGGAGACGCCATGTTGGAGCCCGTCTGAGGGACTCCAACATGGCAGACATGGCGGCATGAAACTAGTGGAACTTCTGGAGTTTACTTTGGCTCTCTCAAAACGTTTATTATCTCTGTTAAAGTTAAAAACATTCGCCTAGGCACTTCTCTAAACATATTGGTTACTCATAACTAGAAATAAAAAGGCGAATCGATATTTTCGTGCCTGTAACATGTTACCAAGAAACAATGCCGATGTCACGCATTGCGAAAAAACTGTGTTCCACTTTCAAAACAAAGCGGTCTACCGAGCTGAAGACCGGCCAACAGATATATGTTTAAAAATTACTTTTACCTGATAAAGGTAAAAGCTAAAAATGTTAATTTTGTTTTTTTCTGACGTCACGTGAAAACCAAGAATTGAGCTATAAAATTGTAAACAGATATAGATACCCTGCCTCTTATGTCTGATGAGGATAAAAACTTTGGTGGATCTTTAGTTTTAGATTTTGGAAAGTGATGACGTCACGTGTAAACGATCTATAATAATAATAATAATAATAACAACAATGACAATTATAATAATAAGTAATAATAATTGGACCGAGTGGATTCTTGTTTTTCGGCCATTTCAATTTCAATAGAAAGAGAAAACAAACAGCGGTTACAAACATATACCATGCGAAACTTTACTATGTTTGTAACCGCTGTTTGTTTTCTCTTTCTATGGACCGAGTGGAGTACAATTCAGGGAATAATCGCACGAGTAATTTCACAATCGGACGTACGCGGAGCGCGAGGCCGATTTAAAAATACTGAATTGTACGACAGGAGGTCCTGTCACTAATTAATCGTATCTATAACAAAATTTTGGAATTAAAAATGCTTTTTGTGAAATTCTATTGAGCGAAAACATTTGTAGCGCTTTCATAAGTGTTGAAAACCGTGCGAGAAATTGCGAAAAAAGTTATCAAAGTGCGCGTAATTGGTGTGACAGAATGGAAAAACTGGAATGTAAAGGCTGGTTTTCACTAGCGCATAAGCATAAGCCGACATACGCAGAAGCAGTAAGATTCAGATAATTAGCACTTTTTATTGGGCAAATTTCAAACAAAAAGTGCTAATTATCAACATTTACTGCGTCTGCGTTTGTCGACTTATGTTTATGCTTATGCGTTAGTGAAAACCAGCCTTTAAGAAGCGCTGAGAGAAGGAAAACGTTTTAAGAACTTGCACAACGAAGTACGTGTCTTGAACGTAACCTGAACGGTATTAAACTGTAGATCTGTTCCAAGTTGTCCGAAAACAAATATGTTCAGAATTTTAAATGGACGAAACGTTTCTCTAATAAGTTGGAAAATTAAATGTTAAGTTCAAACAAATTTATGTCATGAAATTGGACTAAAATACATCGATAACCGCTGATCGATGATGGAAATTTATTTAGTAAACTCCCCTTGCTTTTAGTTTACGTAATTTACTGAGAGTATTTATCTATCTCTCGCTAGGAGAAAAAAAATCAAGCCATGGAATGGAAACAAGAAAGCTTGTGGCATAGGAGTCAAGTACACCATTTGAGTGAATTTTCAATGAGGTTAGTTTCTTACTTTACATAATTTTTGAGCTGTATAGATTCGGCGCTAGTCGAAAAAATATGAGTGTTGGAACGTAGATTTACTAATCTAGGATTACAAGTTAAACATTTTTACTAAGAAGTTGGAATTTGCAGTTAAGTGACGCCGATAAAGTAATCTAGTTCTCTGCTTTGTCGTCACTGCGCTCCGTCGCAGAGAAAACTTTTAAGTTCCAATCAGTAGGAAAAACAACCGTAGACACAGTGATAGTGGAAGGACACCTCCAGTTGTGTTTATTGGGGACGAGAAAAGAAAAGGCAAACATACAAGGCATAACCAAGTAGCGGGAAAACGAAATGCATTACTGTAAGCAACGAAACTAAATGTAAACAGAATACTAGAGAAATTACCCTGCGAGCAGAGCCTCTTCCATATGTTTTTGTTATGTACCGTACCAAAAGGCTCTGCTTGCACCAGGGTTTAGAAAAATTAAGCTCGGCCAGGCGCGAGCAGGCAAGTACCTGTGTCCAGCGACTAGCGCGAGAGGCGACGAGTTAAATACCCGGATGTGACGTAAAATCCCTATAGGAAAACTGCGACGATAATTGCAAATTCTGAACATAAACACATTAATCTAGACTTATTGTAAGAGGGTTGTTCCCTGCGACGAACAGGAATTATTCAGCAGCAAGCAAAACCACTGCTAAAAACAAAAAAATAAAAAATATAGTTGTTTTTCTTTGTCGATGATTATATGCTTCAACTCGGTAACATAATAATTTTTTTTTCTGCAGTCATTAATTTGTTGTGCAAGAAATGTAATGTACCTTAAACATAAAACAAAACTTACAAAAGATCAAGTTTTGACAAAATTCTAAAAATTTCAATCCAAACCTTATGCAAATTAAATAGTGTGGTGGGTGGGGGCGCCAAGTCTGTTTAACAGGCCCTTTGCACGATCCGCTCACATGACATGGAATAAATTATGCTGGGACGCAAATAACGCAGTAGGACTTCCAAAACAAAGGAAAGTCGGGCTGGACTGGTACGAGTTCCTTTGATTTTGGAAGTCCTACTGCGTTATATGCGGTCCAGTATAATTTATTCGGTACCATGTGACCGGATCGTGCAAAGGGCCTATTGGGCCATTTGGGCGCCTACGTGTTTTGAACAACAACAGAATAGGCCATTTTCGATATATTAAAATTCTAACATGGCTCCGAGGCTTGGGGGAATAAAACAAAAGAAATTAATTATTCATCTATCATCCTCTATGGCATTTCTTTTGTTTTATTCCCTTAAGTCTCGGAGCCACGCTAGAATTTTAATATATCGAAAATGGCCTATTCAAATTACACGAATCCTGGATTACTCAAGCATGTTAAAGAATGGATCATACGTCAATTTACATAAAATCTGAAAACGGTCATAGCTTTTGAGTGACTCACCAAAACGCCTTCAAACTTAGCCACAATATAAGACATAACGACGTCAACTTTTGACTTTAAATGTTGATAAGATGGCTTATGGGACCTCTAATGAATGTTTCATTGGATTAAGTAGAAATTGAGAATGGGGTGGAGAGATGCCTTATAATATAAATTGATTTCTTGTTGTTCCTTATATGGTTCTGACCGGAATGGTTGACATCGATGTATCGTTTTAGAGATAAACAGTAAAACAGGTCACTATTGCCATGATTATGACGTCATTAGACACGTGACCACCATAAAAATATTTATAGGTGGCTCCCTAGAGTTTTGACGAACATCGTCCTTATAGAACGCGAGTTAGAAAACGAAACTTAGTTAATTTGCCTTAAAGTTTTCCCCCGTAGAGATTTACCAGCTGGGTGCTGTTGAAATAAGGCTTATGTTTTAGTTGTCAATTTTTGGATTAAGGCCGTTGCCATGGCAACATCTCATCTAATGACAGGCACATACTTTCCTCAATATTTTAACATTTTGAAATGTTAAAAAATCAGCGTTGTTCAGACGGCTTTTTCAATATTCTTTAATTTGTCACTATTCTAAATATATTAGATCAGCTCTGACATATTTTGACAAAAATAGGATATTTTATAGAAATTGTATGTGGTTACAACTAAGCCAAATTTAAAAAAAAGTTCACCGAAGGAAACGCGAGATTTATCTACGCTGACGTCACAAAAAATCAGAAAACACGCGTGGGACACGCTTGGTTATTTATTTAGCGCGCGCTCATTCGACGCCTTGTATCGCGTGCCAGAAAGCAAAAGTAAATTAGAACTCATTTACCTGTTTTTCTATGGAGCATTTTTGTCATAGTTTTGGGCCTTAGGCTTAAACACATGTTTGAACAGAGTTTCAAAGTATTGCCACGTATACCGAAGTAATTTAACGCCTTTCAAATGCTGAAGTTGTTTTCGTTTCTTCTTAGGGCTACTTGCGTCATTTTTGCACACGTGATTAATACTGACGTCTGGCAGGCAATGGCAGCGCGCGCTATTAGAAAAACTCTAGTGAGCTACCTTAAGGGCTGAAAATCCCTATTGATATTTACTTTTGGTTTTCCTTAGGCTAAAAACAGCGTTGTTTTTATATGAAAAAGGTTTACACTTCGCGAGGGGTCTTACCAAGAAGCGAGCCATGCCTTAAGATGCTTGGGTAGCTAATCGTATTTTCAGCAACTGCGCCCTGAAATGTGTTGCTGTTGCGCGATATTAGGGACCTTTAGCTCGGAGGATGAGGACGACTACGAGTACGAGTTTTCTGTTTTGAGCACGCGCACTTCGAAAAATGTGGGCCTCGAGACCTTATGCGCATGCTCAGTATGGAAAACTCGTACTCGTAGTCGTCCTCGTCCTCCGATCTAAAGGTCCCTATTAGGCTTGAAAGCAGAACGTTACTCTGTGAGGCGTTGCGTGACTAACCAAGTCATACCGCATTCACGTGAAGAGAAATTATACTTATTTTGTATATTTTGTTCGTTGGCTTTTGATATAACCATTGTTAATTTGACTTGTTGTTGTTGATATTTCTTTTAGGCTGGATCTCCAATGTACATCAACATTAACATGGATAAAGAAGAAAAGGACTGGTTCATTTATATGTTTCTTCAGTGGATTATATTTCAAAAATGAGGTAGATTTTATCACGATTAATTTCCTTGCTACGAGATTATATTTCCGAAGACTCCAGAGTCCAAAGGAAATATCGAAGCCATTGCAAATTGCGTTGTCTATTTCACGGGTTTAGTAAAAGTCTTGTTAGTTGTCAAGAAAGCAGTCGACTGGATTGCAAGTTAGTCGCTTTGAATGCAAGGTAGCAGATATTCGCTAATCCTTATTGGCCGTTCCGAAATTCAGCAATGAACTGAGGCGAGTTCCAACACCGCCATATTTTTAAAGTTGTCACAAAACTGATAAAACATTTTAAGAGTTTATATGGTTTTGGGGGACGCTGTCTCAAAGTTAGAGAAGTTTGTATGAATTTTGAACCATATTTCAAGGTCTAATTTGGTCTCTGTTCAGCCTAAGAGCATCATATTTGGTCAAATGACCAATCTCAACATGGCGGTGTCAGTTTGTCGATTGGTTAAAATTTGAAACTCGCCCAAGTTCCCTGCTGAATTTCGAAACGGTCAATTAGTTTTTTTTGCGATAGGCTTTTTCTAGCCTGGAAGTTCTTCTACGCATTTTTCAAAAACCCATGAAACAAAATTCGTTGTCATACGACACACGAAGTTTACTGTTCAACGATCAAGAATCCATTTCACAAATTTTCCTAAAATTTTTCCAGTTTTCAAAGGAGGGGGGATTGATAGAAAGGTTGCGCTTTTAAAAGGGCCCATAAAATAATCGAAACATTAAAAAGGCTTTTGGCAGTAAAATTCTTCTTGGAAAAAACGTCTGCAATTTTAAATGGTGTCTTGTTTTGAGTCAATTTATACCAAGTCTTTTGGTAGAAGAAATCTTGCACTATATAGCAGGATTTGTTTCATCAAAATTCAAAGTATATGTTTGATTTCTGGCTAGACTCTGTTCAAAGCGTAGATTTTTTTTTCTTCTCGGCAACCCTACATAGTCAAAAAATTGGAAAAGAGATAGCCTACATTTTGACTAGTTTCCAGGCCCTTTTAAAAGCGCATTTTTTTGTTTTATTTACTTATTCAAGTTGTTTGTAGCGAATTTTATTTGCATTATCGAAAAGCCAATAAAAGTTATATCGAGGACGACTGTGGAAGTGACTTCTATTTGCTGTAATATTGAATTCCTTTTAAAATGATGTTCACAATAAAAAGCAGTACTCGATGTCTGTTTTTAGTCTTTAATAACATTGAATATTGAATAGTTGCTAAAATAATAAAGTACACAATAAAAATCACCACTTGTTGCTTTAATTTAATCTAGTTTTATTACTTAGCAATAATTAGTTAAGTAAGCAATGGAAAATCACTAAATTTATTACAAGGTGTGAAGAAAAGCTTTGTCTAATATATACTAAGACTTTTGGCGGGAAAATTTGAAAAAGATTGCACAGCGTTTCCCCTGGCAACATTTTCGTCAAACAATTCAAAATGGCTATCCTTAAAATTTTCTGCCAAGTTTTATGTAAACATTTTCTCGTGCAAAAAGAACTCAAAAAGTAAATAACAATTTCTTTCTTACTCTGAAAAAAATTCAAAGAACTTTTGAAGCCCCTTAGTATTGTCAAAAAAATCTATTTTGGAATCAATTATTACCCTCTAGTACGTTTTGAGTTCCCAATTTTTGCACGAAATGAGGTGTACAGACTACAATAACTAGCAACGTGGCAAGTTATAAACTGAAAGAAACATTGAACATTTGGCCAACAGTGCACTGTGTTCCCGCCGTTTAGTATTTAAATTTTTTTCAATCAGTCAATTTACTCCTTTGAAAGATTTACAACTTGCCATGTTGCCTCTGATAAAGACCTCCACCATCGATGTTAGCTTGTAATACAGGACAATAAAAACATTTTGGAGAAAAGACCTTAAATTGGCGTTGTTTGCTCTCTAAAGCCAGGCATGGACAATTTCAAGTGTGCTTTTTGCCATAAGACCTAAATCGATTGCTTAGGTCCATGCATGTTGCTTATTAGCTCTTGTGGTAACATCTTGTATTTCAAAAATACTGAATTCAGGCGACTCATTAACAGGAGCAATTTGTATCAAAATGCAAGATTTTGGAAAAGACCTTACATTTCTTAATTGCTTTTTATTTATAACAATTACGTGGACAAATTGAAGTGTGGTTTTAGTGGGCAATTTCATCATGAACAATTGCTTAAGTCCATGTGGTTATTAATTCTTGTAATAACATCCTTCTATTATATTTTCAAATTTTAACTTAGACAAAGAGAAATCGAAGCAAATTGTTTCCAACTGTAAGATGATTTTGGAGAAAACATTCTTCACTTATATTTTGAAAATAGAAGTTCAATTGGTCAGAAATAAATAGAAAGTTGCTCAGTTTTATTTCTCGTAATTTGCATTATTTCTTTGTCCTGCATTACACTAAGCTTCGACAGTAAAAGGTCTTAATCCACTGGTAAATAAACTAAGAAATCGTCATTAAACCCCATGCCTGCTTCTGCGAAACAAGATGGTGCTTTTTGGGGTTGTCCCACCCTTACACGAGCTTTTGCTAATCAACTGACAAATCTTAAAAAACGATATTAAATAGTTATACAGACCACGAGATAGAAAGCGAAACTGTACATCTTAATGTTCCAAATGAAGTTTTCAGAGGAATAAACTTTTGAAGAT
Source organism: Catalaphyllia jardinei (assembly GCA_022496165.2). Taxonomy (NCBI): domain Eukaryota; kingdom Metazoa; phylum Cnidaria; class Anthozoa; order Scleractinia; family Caryophylliidae; genus Catalaphyllia; species Catalaphyllia jardinei. The sequence continues at coordinate 28,860,655 of CM042747.1, forward strand.
AATGGGGACAAATAGTTTTGCTCCGTGCTTTGAGCATAATATAACAAACAAGATTCTGACCAACTTGAATACGATTAACGGCTTAATACGTAGCGAGAAAAGCGTGAGTATCACTAAACTAATGAAGAATTTTTTCAGAAGAACAAACTTTGGAGGATATGGAGACAATTTTGCTTTAAGCAAAGTAAAACAAGCAAAGATCCTGAATCGATGATCATTGCAAATGTTTTTAATGAAGTTTTGAACTCTGCAGGAAAAATGATACAAAATTTCTCTTAGAAGAATTCGGCGACAACCGAGACAGTTAAGCTGTATTCATTGGTAATTAAGGTTCGATTGTCTTTTTTTTTCTTCATTAATTATAGCGATACTCACCGTTTACAAACAAGTCTTTTGATATTTAAATTTTGCCAACCACAGAACAAAAGAATCCTTTGTTTTGACAGCCAATAAACCTCTGGTTGGCACATTAATGACAATAGGTGACGTAACGGTGAGTATCGCTATAGCCAGTGATTTTTATATGTCATCAAGTCGTTGTTAGATTTTTGTGTTTCATGGTCTGTATAACTAGAAAATAAATCTAAACTTCCTAAATTCACAAGAGGGAGACATCATAGTTTTATACTTAAGATTCTAAATCGACAAGAGAACATAGTCACTTAATTTTTCATTTCAGTACATCTTTTCAGCCAAAACAAACTGAAATTAGAGAAAGAGAAAAACCCAAAGCAATGACTGTCCAAGCTGGTTTAGACGAATTTTGAGTTGCACAACGAAAAAAAACCATTTGCTGTATTCATTGTTTGATAACATTTTGGACTCAGCAAAGAAGCCCGTGTTCTCTTGTCAGCTAATTATTAAAGTTGATGAGGAAAAAAATTTGAATCTTTTAACGTGGCACCATATCGTTGTATTATCGTACCTTAGTGGTTTTCAAGTGCCAATTGTCTAATCCTTGGTGTTTTAACTTCTTGATGATCAATACCGAAAAAAAAGAAAAGCTCCTATAAAAATTTGGACATTTGGACAGCCACCATTTTTACAACTAAATTCCAGAATAATTTCAGTGTTCTTATCTTTGTAGTTTATATTTTTTGTGATCCAGTGATCCCAGCTTGTCCAGTCTTCAAGGTGTTATTGCCTTCTCTAGAAGAAATCAAACCATGCATGATTAGTATTGAATATCATGAACCGAAATAAGCAAGAGAAACATTAGCTCCAGGTAACGATTACCTGGCAATTTATCATAGTAGGATAGTAGCAAAACTTGTCCTTGGCAATTAGATGTACAAAATTTAACACACCACAGAAAATATAGCACTCCTTGTCGGCTTTCAAACGGTAAACACTTGTTCGTTATCGATTTTGGTTGTATTCAACTTGAAGTTTATAAAGAAAATTTTTTGAGAGCAAATGCCTTCAGTTAAAATATTACAGAGTATTTTCTGCGCGAATAAAGTTCTCCAAGGCTTCTACCATTGCTTTGTTGCGAACGAAACGAGAGATTTGAGTTGGAGCGATTCTCAAAGAGAACAACAAGCACACGTGCACTCACTGCTGACAGATTCCTTAACTTTCCCGAACAAATTCGAGTAGAGACGTCCTCACCTTCTGTTGCAAAAGCTCTACGAGTTCCTTTCTTGTATTAACCAAGCATGGTTCTTCCAACAAGAGCACAAAACTGCCATTAGGGGGACAACACGTCTTCATAAATCCACGAACAGCGTGGTTTGAAGCAAAATGTACAATTTTTCATGAATATGGATTACAAACTAGAACCAATCACTGACAAATACGTCACGCATTTGGTGCGGAATGTGTTCACGCGCTTTTTGGCCGGCGCCGTCAAGAATCTTGAATAAAGAAAGACAACGCATGGGGGCACTAAGTAAATTAATCATTCTTGTGTTTGTAAAGTAACTTGTCGCTTTATTTGTAATTATAAAAAAATTGCTTTTCAAATAATAAAGAACTTAAAAAAGGAAATATATATGGAGGAAATGAATGTTTCTAACAGAGCAAAACTTAACTACCGGAATAAGAAATGCTGATGCCGTTATAAAACGTTTAAGAATTAAACCAGGGTGCGTTATTAAGAGAAATTGTCTTAGTTTATTCATGTGGCAATACATTTAAAATGCAGAGATATAATAAGACAATATTTCATTTAATTTCGAAATTATATGATTTAACAATATGAAAGCCAGTTAATAAATGCTGGTCACCTTTGAGCGCCGAAAACTCTAAATCCGCTTTTTTTTCCGGATTCAAGAATTTCCCCGTCCACACGTAGCCTACTCAAATCGAAATATGCTTGTCCACGCGCATCCGATGGTATCCGCATTCACTCTAGTGAAACTAGGCCTTCACGTTGTACCGCCACTGATTGGTTTATTGTTCGGCAGAGACTGGACACGATTATCTACGTCATAAGATTCGAAAATATCCGGATTCACCGTCCACATGTTATCGGATTCGTTGCGAATTTATTTTCTTTATTCTGGAGAGCGGATTAAAAATTATCCAGATTCGCTGCCGAATTCATCGGATGCGTGTGGACGGAAGCCCTATCCCGTAAGAAAAAGGTGCGGTCTCAAACATGTCAAAAATAACCAGATGCGTATGAACGGGGCCTTGGACTTGTTAAGCGATTGCATGCATTCCCCTGTGCCTTCACTATTAATGTACCGGTCAATTCCAAAACCGCCCATGCCCCCCCCGGGCAAACCCCGGGGCATTTGACTTTTTTTGAAAAATTTTGGTCAAATTCCCCGCTATGTTGCCAGTTTAGACGGTCAAATGCCCCACCCGTTAGGGCTTCAAGAGGGTCAAATCTCCCACCCTCCAGGCATGTTAAAGCAACTGTGGAAAAAGAGTTCTGCAAAATTTTCAGCCAATACGAATTTCTTGTTCAGCTTGTCTTCGCTCCACACTTTAAACAAAGGCATATTCCACGATATAACTATATAAAACGACAACAACAGAAAAATCTGCGTGGAATCGACAAGAGCAATGATCCGTGAACGCAGCTCACGTGCTGAATCAAAGAATGAATTGCGAAATCCTGTTGCTTCCGACCGCTGACAGATGTTTTGACACGAAAGTCAAATGCCCCACCGGGCGGGCCTCATTTTGGGTGAAATTTCCCACTGTACGGAGCTTAACGCGAGTCAAATGCCCGGGCACTGCCCGGTGGGGGGGGCGGTTTTGGAATTGACTGGTACATTACGATCACCCACAAGTTCCCGGCCCTTGTGTGCTCTTAGTTAAAGTATCGTTTGAGCTTTGACGCAAATATGCATATAATAAATCCTTCACGTTCTCCATGCATTCCTTCTTTCCTTGGCATAGTTATTTATTCTGCGCGTTTGTGGTTGAAACCACGTGAAAAAAAATCACGTTAATGTACGTTAATTAACACTGAAAGCGGGTGTAAATGTTTACAAACTTGGGTTCTAAACGCAAACTTAAAAACAACCTCCATAGCTTGATAATTATCCTGATTTTATCACGTCTCGCAGTGTCTGCGGTAGCTTTTGTACTAGCTTAGAAGTAAATCATTTTGTTTGTTTTTTTGTTACCATTCGTCAAAAAGGAGTTCTACATGAGTAATGTGAAGCAAAGGCCAAAAGCGAAGTACAAATCATGTGGACAAATCAACATGGAACCGGCCCAAAGACTGATGACAGAGTGGAAACACAATTATCTTACAGTTCATGTGCCAAGTCTTTCCTGACGAAAAGTTCCCCAACGGTAAACTACCGCTGAACGCGGATGTGAATAAAGTGTTCGAGTATCATACCATACGTAACGGTCAAACACTGAATATTCAGGGGTTTGCAAACGGAGTGAGACAGAATGCCTACATAACAAAATACCGCGGACCTCACGAGCCCGCCTCTTACTATCAGGCGTATTACCGCAGAGAATGAAACAAAGGTATCGTAACCGGGGCGTTTGATAAAAGTTTACAGCAAAAATGAAAAAGGCCTAGTAAGAAACCGTCACAAAAATTGTCTGTGGTAAAGTAAATTACGCGCAGATAACTGAACTTAGTGGAACTTAGCCCCGTTAAGCTCTCTACGTAGTATCAGCCTTGCATCATTGTTTTCTAGTCTTTCTATTTTTGGCTGATCAGATCTTTTACAGATTCTACGTATACAGGCAGCATTTTCGTTTGCGGTCCTTTGCAGTATTATGTTTGTTTAGTAGATAACAAGTGAGTTTTGTAAGTGTATAGGCTTTCTGGGTACAGTATCGAGCGCTTTCAGGCAGTTATGCTTTGGTAAAAAATTGTTCCGAGTTGTTGTCTTCTTCATGTGATAATAAGTTATCATGCATAGAGGTTGCCACAGAAACAGCACAACCTTTCACTCAGTTATATCCTCTTTCGTAAGGTACTCTGCGTAGCTCCTTTCCATCAAGAAATAATAAATTTGAAAAGCGCCTAGGAAGAAAATAAAGCAATTCCCTTATTTATGTTTTAGGTTTGTTCACTGCTGACCAGAAACTGAGAGGCGATCTTCCAATTTACACGCGACAAAACCCTGCTGGAACAAGGAGGGGCTTTGAAGTCCCCGAGGAGCGTGATTACTATCCCCACTGGGGCCCCACCCCTTGGAGGGACATTGCTATCCTGGTGAGCAATCAATAGACCAGCGTTTTGATGAAGAATTACGTCAACAGCCCTGAATATGGATACAAACGTTAGTATTTAGTGAGCAGTTCACTTAATGCCTAAGAAACGAACAGGGATTGAAGGACGAAATAACAAATGACTGCTGTAGTTAGCTTAATAGAGATAGGTAGCGACGTATATAATGGTTAGACGGGCTGAGTCTCAGACCGAGGGGATCTGAGTTCAAGCCTCTACTGAGAACACTGCTTTGGACAAGACGCTTCTCTTGCATACACTGAGAGCCTTTCTAAGGAGTATATATCGCTACCAGCAGCTATCTGTTCCTGAATCTACATGTCTTCCGTTTTGAGTCATTTGATCTATGATACTGGTTGCTAGAGTGCTGTGTGTGTTGCGTGTGTGTCTTGTGTTTAATCTCGAACCCAGATCTCCCACGGCCAGGCGGAAGGGAGTTCTGGTAAAGTTCGATTTTGAACATGCACACTGACAGCGAGGCCCGAAATACGGGCCTTGCTGTTAGCGCGCATGTCTGAATAAGTTGTTGTGATGCAATCTCGTTCCCAGAGCCTCCGTTACCCTTGTCCATTTCAGTGTAAAACAGAGTGAGATCTGGGTTCGAGATTATCTTGTGTTTTCAGACCTAAGCTATACTACAATACTTACGTTTATCGATCGATATAACATTTTAACTGGTTGCTTGGCTCCAAAAGCGCTTATGGCTATTCCATGCAGTAAGCGCTCTTATTAATTAAATGTTACAAGGTTTTGCTGTTGTTGTTGTTGTTGTTTTGGAAGGTTGATAAAATGCTAGCAAGGAGAACACCTATAGCAAGAAGAAATACCCCTAACCACTTCATGCGTGTTGAGGTCTTTTAGACTATAAGAATATACTGCAGTGTACTTTTTTACCCGGCATTTGTTTGCTTACATTTCGTTAGATTTATGTATCATGCCAACAAAGCTGTCGATCTGGTAACCATGACTGTCCAAGACAGGAAAACAATCACCTGGCTGCTAGTTGCGTTGCCAAGTACTTTACTGCCATATCGTGTAAAGTGAACGGGGAAAAGTGGGTGAAATTTATCACTAACGTCTTGGGAAAAAACCGATGGCGTCTTGGAAACGTGCGAGAAGAAGGGATACAGGTGGCTGGCGAAAGGCTTACCGTACGAGCCTCACATGCACTCACAAGGATCGGGCGAAAAGGAACAGTATGTTTTTAACAGTTATTCATGAAACCCCAGATGTGATCTACGCCCCATCCACAGTCGTTAACCACAACGGAATGAACATGGAAGGAAAGTTTTCGTCATACAAGTGGAAGGTTCCGTGTTTCCCAACCAACACTACTCAGCGTGCTACGAATAAGGTGAGGAAAGATTGGTTTTAGCCAAAGTGTATCTGAAGATTCAGAAATTAACCACGGAAGCATCGATTAACACGTGGGCCTTGATTTGACACCGTGGGTGATAACAAGATTAAAAAAAAACAGAAAGTAAAAAAAATCAACGATTTTGAAAGTAATCTGAAAATTTATCTGCCTATTTCCTTCACCTTCCTTAGCAGTTACTTAGCTGGAATAATTAAGTTAATTATAATTTATTGAACCATTATGGGAATATCATTACCATTTAGGCTTTTTTTGACAAGTATCTGAGTTTACTTGCTCAATAACACCACCTCGGTGTGCTAAACTAGATAGCTCAAATACTTTTAAAGTGCCCCTGTGACAAAAAATAAATTATTTTTTCCTTTGGATTTGAAAACTATGTTAACTAAACACTAAGTGACCCAAGTTTTAATCGTTGATTTAAAAAAGGCACCTGTTTATTTTAACTGGAACTTTCCTATTTAATGATCCGCCATTACTAAATTTAAGTTCTTGAGAGAGCTGGATCGAGAAAATGACGTCAAAGGCTCACTAGTTTAAGAATGCGATGCGTGTGTACGCTGCAGAATTAATATGCAGCACTGGAGTTTTGGGCTTCCACACTTTTAAACTCGCACATAAGCTGCGTTCACACGCTGAAATTTTAAGCTGGTCAGCCTTTAACATAACTTTTCCCGGATCCAACCCTCTGGGGTCAAATCGGTCAGGTTTGAACGTGAGTGATGGTGGATCGTGAAATCCAAAACTTACACTCAAAGTAAACGGCCTTTGGATAAAAATGAAAGGTCAGAATTTTGCCAGTCAAGTGTTAAGCAGACACACTTTCAGAATCTCAAGAAAAAAAGGAAGTGATTTTTTTTATCACAGGGGCCCTTTAAGCTAAAAACAGCCTTATAAAGAAGTGTTCGACTGTTTAGACTTTCTAGTAGTTTGTCCAGTTCCTATGTCATTGAATGTGTTTTTTAAAAACTTAGCTTTGATAGTGGGGTAATTTTATTTCGCGTGCCTTACATGGAGGCATCAGTCAAACATAACCTTTCCCAAACAACACGTACCTGTGAGACAGAATTGACTGGATCCCACCAACGTTTGTTGGATAAAGAAAGGATGCAGCTCTCTCAAACCAGCAGCTTGTTCCAGCTTACCTCTTGAAGTGGTTGATTCAGTTGAATTTGCGCTGTGAAGTTAAATCTTTACCTTAACAAGGGATGTTACACACATGAAAAGGTCCCACTTCAGAATCAGTTGAACAACGCCCCAGCCTCTTGCAGCCGGCTGTGTTTCCACATCAAGAAGCCTGGGGAGTACTGTTACATGAGCACGCGCTATAACAACTTCTCCAACCGACGTCACATGGGACAGATTACTGTTACTGAGGCTGTCGTGGTCTCTTAATTGAATTTTGCCCATTTTCCACTCCACACGGCGTTGTGGAGGCTTTTGAGATCATTTGGGTGGGGAGGGTGAAAAGTTCAAATTCCGACAACACAGACAGGAAAGAAAAATATATTGCTCCCAGCATCTTACATACATACATACATACATAACCTTTATTAACGTGTCAATATGTATTTAGCTCTTAGCTAAGAGCTAATTGTGGACACTTAAAAAAATTAAAGCTAATTAATTTATAAGCTAAAACTAATCAATCATGATAATTAATCAATAAAATTACAATTAAAAAGCTAAAATCAGTAGATTAAAATTTACAAATTTAAATAAGTTTACAATTAACTGTAAAAAGAGTTTAATCCTTTCTCACTCCATATTTGGAACGAACTCAACAAAAAGAAAGTCATCACTAATTAACAACTATTTTTACCTCAATGAAACCAAACAATAACTTTTCAACTTGGTGTACAACTTACACATTTTTGTCTTTCTTAACAACCAAAAGTATACCAAACCTTGAACCCAATAACGTCAACGTTTCTGGAGTGAGGGAAGACAGAGGAGTTTAATATAGTTGTTGTAGAGCCAGCCAAAAATTTTATTTTTGAAAATTGTATTTTTTAGGTAAGCTTAGTTTTGGCAAGCCAAGTTTAACGCCGATATGTGGAACACTCGGTTCTCGAACGCCTTTTACGTGGAAACGTTTTATTGCTGAACCTTTTGTTTTGTCGTTCACCAGTGAAAATGTTTGCGTCGTTCTTGCGACCGTGGCCTATACCTCCCTTAGATAGATCCAAGGTTAACTGTTGCTAAAGATTATTCTTTTTACCTAGCTTTTACTGAATTGGTTAATCTCTGCTTTCCTTATTGAGTCAGCTGCTTTTATTAAGCATTTGCATCCGAGTACTTTGTTTTGTACCACCTGGTTTACTCCTGGCATTATAGTTCCGGGCGTAGCTAGAGCTAATATAAAAGTGGGTACATTGTAGAGACTGAATATATGATAGTACTAGTAGTACTAGTAGCTGTTAACGTTGTAACGCTGTAGAGGTCTACAAGATTAAGGACTTTCGTGTCCATTGCTACTGCGCATCTCTATTGCGCACGCTATTCATTGGGCACGCGCGTGGCACGTCATTTTCAAGCGCGCGCACCGAGTCGAAAACTCAATGAAATATAAAGCTGATGGCCTTTGCGTTGACTTTGTGTGCGAATATTTTTGTTGGATGCCCGGTGACCCCACTTTTTCTGGCAGATCACTTCCTTTTCTGATTCTTTCCATTATACTAAAAAAAAAAAAATCTGTACGTGGGAAGTTTTAAGTATTTCTAATATACTATTCAAATAGGGTCGAATTGGTACATGAATACAGGTGTGCGTAACTTAGAAGTTGTATTTTTTAAGGCTAATTCTAGCTGATTCAATGACGTATGTAGCAAAGATCTATCAAATAGGCTGTCAAATAATCTGTGTTAAAGACACATAACTTAGATAAGATTCGTCAACTTAAATATATGCCGATAGTAATGAATCCGGCCAGAATCGCCTCGAGTGACTGCAAATCCTAGAAATGCTATGGTTTGTGCTACTCCTTATCTTCAAAACGAGTTCGGTGACCCCCGAATTTTTTTTACGTTTTTAATCTAATCTTATCATTTTCTATCTGCAGTCAAAGTTTTAAAAAAATCTGTACATGGGACGTTTTTGGGCGCGAACGTCCTTAAACTGCGAAAGTTTCCAGTCCAGAGTCTCGGTTCCTCTTGTTTAGCGAGTGCCAGTTCAGTCTCCTGCATAGTATACACCGTAACGGTGTAAAATAACTGATCCACAATGGGGTAGTGTTTGAAAAATAGCTCTGAAATATCTGAGGGTACAGAAATAAGAATTAAAATAAAAACAGACGTTCACGAGTCTTGTTTTGGAAGTTTTCTTAAGGACCATCCAGTCCCAGTACTTTTCGATCAAAAAAGAAACGGACAATCCTCGTTGCACTCAGTAAAGCGAGGGACTCTAGTTAAAAACATGTCCAGACAATTTGACAGTAAACGTCAATTGTTTAATCGGAATCCAGTATTATGTTGAGAATAACCTTAGCCGAGAAGCCCATCTTAGTTTGCCGGCCTGCAGGGCTTATCTCTGTTAAAATCTCCTAAGCAATATGCTTCAAACGAAAACTGTAAATTTAGGCTTAACCTCTGTTATTCGCTTTGTTTAAATGATAAAAATCACAAATGAAACGACTTAATGCGCTTTATCGATTAACTATTTTTGATCGTGGTCTGCTCAAGACCCGGCTTGAGGTTTAGCCGCGCAAAATTGTAAAAAGCAACGAAAAATCAGTTGATAACTATGAGTCAACATGCTCGAAAAACATTGATACTTTTTTTTACTTTAAGATAGAACTGTTGAATTTCAAGGCAAAATAGAAGCAATTTCAAAAGCTACCCACAAAGGTCAACACGAGTTTTCCAGTTCGCGCAGCTTCAAATCGAAGCGGGAGGAAAAATTTCTCACCTTTGGCTATTTTTTGCTTAATGATGAATTGTTAGATCAGTCACCATGCCTAAGCTGATAGCTAGTACCTTAGTTATAGAAAGTCACAGAAAGTAACTCCTGGGTAAAAAAAACTGTTGTGTTTCTTGGCCAAGAAGACGTCGTCGCATAGGACGTTATCCAGGTAGCTGGCTCATGACCGAAGAGTATGGCCACCAATTCTTGAGCCACACTCCGGGCATTCGCTTTCTTTCATCGCTGCACTGCAGTCTGTGGTGCAAAAGATATGGCCTTTGTGGGTAAGAAACAAATGAAACGAGCAGTCAGTGAACTGACGACGAAATAAAAAGTAAGGGCCCGGAAAAGATCGGGGTAGAGAGAAAAGGGGAATAACTAGGAAGCGAGAGAGGGCAACTAAGATCTATAATCAGTCGATTAAAATATAATACAACCTTTAATGTAACCATGAGCCAAAGAAAAAAGATTGATACCTCTAACAAAGCGAAATCGAGGTCCTTACTGTAAGCTATGGACGGAGCTTTTTCGCCCCTGATTTCTGGTCTGTGCGCTTCTGACCTCGCTTGGGCATAAAACGAAGATTCGTAACTTAGAGTACAGACCAAGGGTTAAGGTTACTGTAGACCTTCAGAGTGCCTTTCGGAAAGTGCTTTGTTTACGCGCTGCTTTAAAGAAATCCACGGTAAACTATAAATCATTGAAAAGCTAATAAACTGTAGAATCCGAAAATAACGATGTATTTTGCTCTTTTGGTTTTGATAGGCAAGCGCAAGCCTTAAAACGAAAAAATGATCTGCTAAACTGAATTACTAGCCTTTGTGTTACCGCGGACATCCACACTGACTGGAGGTTATCAATCAGGAGATGATGGGCTAACAAAGTGTGTGAGGCTTTTTTGAAATTTTAAATTCTCCTGCTTTAACGCCCTCTTACGTGACGAAGATCGGCAAAGTTCAAAATAGATTTTCTCAGCAACCAATAAGAATATCGAAAAAACCTCACTTTTGTGGTTCATCACCTGCTGTTTGACACGGAGCGGTTTGTTTGGCCGTACGTGATAAGACGAAAGAAGGTAATTCATAGCAAACATCGTCAGTTTTACATATAAGGGGTTGCGCGCGCTTACTAATTCACCAAATCTTTAAAATAATCATTTCTCCAGATTTTTCACTTTATAAGCTTTACAGTGATATATAGTTTTCCAAGGTTTTATCGTTAGCGATGCGCGTAAGAACGATTTTCCGGAAGACACTCCTGAAGGTCTACAATAACCTCAATACGATATTTTTTAATATGCCTGACTCTCCTGTGTGTCGGACGAGTTCAGCAAAAAGACTTTAGCTTGAAATTACTGACCAGAACGTTAAAAGCAAAGCAGTCAGTTAAAAAAAGTTGTTAACTAAATTTTCCCAGAGAGAATTTATATGAAAACTTTTAAAGGCATTTAGGAGAGCTTGATAATTGCGTCCCACTCACCGTTTGGACACTTGTACCAGTGTCCCTGAGTCAACCCCATGGCCTTCACGTTCAGATCTTTCTCCTCTCTTGTTACAGCATGGTTAATTTCTTGAAGGCCTTGTTCACGTCTGATTCTTTCAATGCCATCCTTGTATTGCTCTCGCTGTTTTCTGTCTAAAAATATCGCAAATTAAAGTATCAGTGATTTAAATGTCTTACAATAATGACTAGTACGTAACTGTTTCAAGAAAGCTTCACTGTAGTCGCAGGTTCGATCTTTAGCTGGTAAAAGGCTCCTCGGCGGGGCACAGGGTGTTAACACTGAAATATAAGCTGCGAAACGCCGTCAATTTAGCAGGCTAACTGAAAGGTAACGAATTAATCGGGCTTGGGGAATAGTTTCTTTGGGTAATTAGGCCATCTTTAGACCACCCCGGGTTGATTTTTTACCCCGGATTTTATCACCTCGGCGGGTAAACCGTTTGCAGTCAAATGTTTATAAGCGTTCACATGAAAACAGTCAGTCAAGTCGGGTCAGGCCCGTTTGTCGGGTAATCCTTATCAAGACTCGGGTTGACCCAGCGAGAAGTATTGAAATTTCTTCAATCCTTACATGTAAAAAGTGGGCCAAAAGTTAACCCGGGTTGGTACTTTCAATGAAATAAACACGTTTTTTCGTGTTTTTTTTGGGATCTGTTCATCAAGACCTCCCACCTTTCCGTTAAATTTTCTAGGGTTTTTGTTTTTCATCTTTCTAGCCCATGTTCTCAGTTTTTGATCGGTAGAAAGGTTGGCCCAGGTCAGGCTCGAAGCAAACCACACGCCATTGCAGACTGACAATCCGAGTTGGCGTAAAATGTTCTCCTAAATCCTAATGCAGTTTTTACACACTTCATGTAGTTTCTTACCAAAAGCCTTTCCTGAATCCAACGCTTCTTTAACAAAGAAAACCTCCGCAGTGTCAGTAGCTTCAAGCTGAATATTCCGGATGTCAAGCTGCACCTTCAACATTCTGAAGTCGATTAGTAGCTGTGTTCTGTGTATTTCCTCGTTGAGTTCTTCCCGTTCCTGGTCACTGAATCGAACATGAAACTCCATCACACGTTTTCTAAGTTGTTCCACTTTACTTTCAAGGTCTTTCTTTGTTTCCTGGGACATTTCTTCAAAATAGCCTATATTAACTTTGAGTGTCTGAAGGAAAGACAAAAAGCTGATTTGGTTGTCAATTACGTTGATTTGATCATCCGTGAGATTCCTACGACTCAGCATCGTGCTGATTTTGTCTTTGGGAAATTGGTGAATCTCCTGTAACCTCGATCTGAGCCTGGCTATTTCTAGGTCACGCTCTCCTGATCCTTTATCTAGTGGAATCTTTTGTTTTATTCGTTCGAAGTCTGCCAGGATCTTCTTAATGATGTTGCCGTACCTTAAACTGGTGCGGATGGGAACCCTGCATTTAGGGCAAAGCTTGAGTTGAACAACAACAGACTTCCCATCAGGCGTTGTTTCCGCTTGGTCCATCCACTGATCCATCATTTTAACCTCAAACACGTGACCGCAGTCTGCCAGCTCCACAAATCTTGCGTCCGCCTCATCTTCGGTTCCGAAAAATATCTCCGTCACCTCGTCTTTGTGACACTCTCGGCACTTCCGCGGGCATATTTCCCCACAGAGACCGATGCAGGGATGCTGGCACGGAAGCAACTTTGTGCACGGCTCATTGCATCGTGGACGATCGCAAAGGTCTCCGCACAATTTCGTGCATTTATGATGTAGGCACTCCCAAGGACATCTCAGCTTACAGAGATCACAAGGGTCACCACATTTCTTTTCACACTTGCTGTGCTTACAGAACAGTGGGCGGTCGCACTTAGCTCTGCATGGCACATGGACTCGACCATGGAAACAACGACTGCAGTCACCTATTATTAAGGAAAAACGGAAAAACGTATTTGTGAATATTTTCTTCCTTCAATATAGAAAACTCAAATGAACCGGAAAACAACGTGTAATCTCGTTTTAGATCGATTAAGTTTTTACTGTCATTGCTCGACCGGTTGCTCGATACAATCTGGCAGAAACATAGAGATTGCCTGTGCCTAATAAATAATAACACTGGTAATAACCATTCCACGCCTTGGATAGCTGGTGATAACATGCCATCAGTCGAGTTGTACTTTTCTTTTTGTTCAGTATCAAATTGATCACCACTCACTTCAGTATCATGCCAGTATTGTCCGATTGAACTGGATGTAAAAGTTTAAGTTTGATCTTAACAAAGCGAGTTATTGTCAATTTTAAGGTAGCAGACAACAGTTTCCAGGATTGTTTTCCGTTATACATCACGGGGACCACCCATCAAAACCCACTAGTATCCCCCCATATCCTATAAACAATG
>CM042747.1:28884445-28886945 GCA_022496165.2 Catalaphyllia jardinei
GTCTACGCTCTCGTAAGCGACCACCTCCCGTAAGCGACTAAGGCTTGACATTTTAGTTGGTCGCTTACGGGAGGTTCGACTGTATGAGCGTTCCTTTGGTGTGACCTGGAACAGAATCAGTGATCCAAGATCACTCAGATCATGGTGCACCAAGGAACCGATGAATCCACTCTGGTCACGGATTCATCTCTGATGAACTAGATCACCTCAAAGGAACGCATCCTGTATGCGTGTATGTTTTGTGCAGCAAACATCTCTCATTCTTCTTCAGGCCAGCCAGGTTCGCAGGGAAAAGGACTAAAATCACAAGAAAACAAAAGAGATAGCCAGTTCAGTAACCTTTTATCAGCCTTTCAATCTCATTGTCTGGTTTTAAAGCCAAGGATCAAAGGATTGGCAACAATTATTAGTTCGTTTAAACAACACAGCAAGCCTTGTCACTTATTTACTTACTAGTCCTCATGAATGGCTACCCTGACTTAAAAAAAAACGCGGGCACATCAGCTAACTTCATATCACTTACAATTTACAGTGATAACAAATGCCTTTACAGGTAACAATAGGCAGAAACTATACAGAATGCGACGTTTTCTACGATTTTTGCCTACGATACCTTCAAATAGTATCCCACCTTGTCTTCTTCATGATTGGCGTAAAATCGAAAGTCACTGGTCCTTGAAACCTGTCATTCAAGTAGGTGGGTGGTTCAACTTCTTTTTGACAATTTACGATGTAATTCTGTTTCAAAAAAGGACACATTACAGAATAACTTAACATTTTCATCCCAAAACGATCGGGACATGAAGAACACCTTTCACGTAATTTAGAAGGGGTTCCCAGCATACGATGGTACATGTAACCTTAGAAGTGAACTACACTAATATGGAGATTTTTGTTGTCCATCAATGCTTCTCAGAAGGCTGGCATGACATCAAATTACATGCCACTGAGCTGAAGAAAACAAAAGCTCCCTTTCCCATAGCTAGCTAACAATACCGGAGAATCGCAGGAAAAGTGAACCATAACTTTTTAAACCTTAGCAAGCCCTCCAACTACCCAACTAGTCAAGTGAAAAATTCGTCTTGTTTTTGCCCTTCTGCTTCCGCACTTGATTACATGATGTAAATAACAACCAAATAACTGCATTTAACTTTGATTTAAGCGAAGAAATATGTACTTATAAAACGGGAGAAAGGTTGCGTCGGTCACCTGCAAAGGTAGGTCTGCCGGAGTAATTTCTTTGAGTCCCTCAAGCACATGACGATAAGCTTCAAAGAAGGCAGTACTCTCCACCATCTGGTATACGTCACCATCTTCAAGTTCCACATGATCATATGAGCGGATGAACTGTATGTCCACTATACCCTAGACAGGAGTAATTGCCGGTTTTTTGCATCTAGGTCACAGTACATAAAAGATAGGAAAGTGTAGAGAATATTGTGCTTACGTACAGGATGTTCGAAGTCTTTCTGAGGCACTGGCATGACTATATCAAAAAGTCACGATTCGATGGTTGAGGATTACCTCCATAGGACATGTAAATCTGATCTCAAGTAATATTCACAAATTGTACTCTTAAGACAGAGAAGCCCGCTACTGTCTTGTTTAAGGGAAAGTAGCATGGGTTGCGCTTGTGCGAGCTTTCGATCCAGAGTTTGCAAACGTCCGACGACGATTTCAATCACATATGCGATATTCAAAATGGTGCCGAGAAGTGCAGACTATGCAGTGATTGAGCCTTGGCCAGTTGTGCTGTGTCAATCAATTTTTTCCAACGCGAACTTACTTCACCCCCTAATAACAAGGAATGCTTCTCATACACTTGATCTGTGCATTTAGTGATTGGTATTTTATTCATCTTATTTCTTTTTCAACTTTCAACAACAAATTCCTACTCAGCGCATTCGCGAAACGTTAAAAACCATAGCGTGTTGATACAAGGATCTCGCCTCAAAATCCAGATAAATACCGGAAAATCTAAACTACGAGTAGTCGGTTTTTGTTACTGAATTCGAAATCCTCCGCGCGCGGAACTCAGTTAACGCAAGGAATACGCTACGAAAAGAAAGAGACTGCTCGCAGTCTTAGGAAAATCAGATTCTTAGAACTTTTTTCATATGGTCTGCGAAAACAATTAATCTTGGTATACAGTACTCGCCGAGGCTATAGTCACCGCCGCCGATGCTAAAAGTGTTATAGTCTTGTTATCGATATATGCATGTTCTCTGTATTATGTTAATTCAACTTACTTGTCTTATGTTCCAAACCTCCCGGTTGGCCACTGTAGCAAACACAAGGCTATCAAAATTATCCTTGGACAAACACATCAACGAACCAAAGATGAGTCGTTTGCTGTTCTCCCAGCGTACATGCCTGAGTTTGGAGTTGTCAAACTTGATCCGGTAACGGATACCGTTAGAAGTACATACAGGATACAGCAACCGAACGTCATTGTACAGACGAATGTCCTGATGGGCATCTATCTTACTGGAGCCTATAC
>CM042747.1:28894445-28907525 GCA_022496165.2 Catalaphyllia jardinei
AACAAGGTATGCTACACACATGAAAAGGTCCCACTTCAGAATCAGTTGAACAACGCCCCAGCCTCTTGCAACCCGCCGTGTGTCCGCATCAAAAAGCCTGGGGAATACTGTTACACGAGCACGCGCAATAATAATATCTCCAATCGACGTCACATGGGACAGATCGCTGTTACCGAGGCTGTCGAGGTCTCCTAATTGAACTTTTATCATATACTTTTATAGACACGCGTGCACTTGTTCGTGACCAGTTACTACGATCATCGGGTGTTTTGCGGAAACATCTTCGGCACTTGCTTTCTCTCATCGTTTCGACACATTCTGTGATGCAGAAGATGTGACCTTGGAGATAGGAAATAATGGAGAGATGTAACAAATGAAGGGATGTAACGCCTGATACTACTTTCCGGGTGTAGTGTTGAATTATATCATAAAAGTTAGTAGTACAAAGAGAAAGGCGAATGACCAGATAACCTGGAGAAAAACGAGCTGCTTGAAACTTAATTGTCCCATTGAGCAAATAAATACAGTGGACCTTTTTAGTTAACTGACAACCCATCTCTCTACAACGGCCACAAATTAAATGTCCCAAATGCCAAAATAACCTCTTGAAACGGCCAGTTAATCAACGACTGACGAACAGTGTATACAAAACCCCATTTTTTATTTAGCCCGTTTGTTTTGCTGCGGAACTCGATGAGTAAATTGATTGACAATCGATGTACACGTAAGGTTATCATTAAAACTACGGCTGCATAAGTGCATGCACACGAAAAATTGCGTCTGTGTTAAGTTTTAATCAGTTATTATGTATTTTTTGATATTCACCTCTGAAAATTATACTAAAACAATTATTCACCTCAGGCTCAGGAAACATTGATGAATATTCACCATTATTATATAGCTGGCGTGTTTCCCCTACAGCGCGCCCATTCATTGGCTAGTTAATGGTTACATGACATCTAACAATGAAACTGATTCCCGCCAAATGCCATAAGCGGGTAACACTGCGAAAACTATGACATCAAACAGGAAACAGTTCACTGTTACCCGCGAAATGTTGACCGCTGTTGCACGTGATCAGAGGTGGCCTGATGTTGTCGCTGGAATCTCAGCGCGTTTTTCAAAATTTGCTTTTGTTTTGTTTTGCTATATAACAAATCACTTAATGACGGGTCCCTTGAGGAACAGTGAATTTTGTTTGCCTCGAATCTCAATGTTTCCCTCGACTTCGTTTCGGGAAACATTGAGATTCTCGGGAAACAAAATTCAAAATTCAAAAAAATTCACTGTTCCCCTCGGGACCAGTCATTAAGTGTTAAATGTTCACTTCGCCTTCGGCGAATAATTGTTTCAGTCTTTCCCGTAAACCGTGGGCATGTTGTAAAATATTGACTGGACCGGATTTGTAAAACATGGATTTTAGTAAAACATGAATTTGTAAAGCATGGATTTGCAGAACATGGATTTGTAAAACGTGGATTTGTAAAACGTGGATTTGTAAAACGTGGAGTTGTAGATGAAAACAAATACTGCGTTAAAAAATAAATATTTCTTCGTCATTTTATTCCCAAAAGAAAGTTACCTCGGGAAAACCATGTGTCTACACCATAGACTAATTTTATTTGGACTCAGTATCCGCACCCTAAGTAGTTTTTTTTTTGTGATGATTACATCTTACACAGATCCAGAAATGTGTGGTAGCACTGTTAATTGCTATCGTTTTGAAATTGAAAGGTGGATCCGCAGAATCGAAGCGACGCTTATGGTGTAGACACATCAGTGATTTTCCTGAGGTAATTTCTTCTAGGAATAAAATGACGAAGAAATGTTTATTTTTTAACGTAGTATTTGTTTTCATTTACAAATCCATGTTTTACAAGTTCACCTTTTTTCGCGACCAATCAGATGCGAGATGAAACCGCAAAAGGTAAAGGACAAACCACAGCAGGGATCAGTGACGACTTGATTCGAAACAACGAGCTGGCCCTTTCTTCTACGAGAAATCTTCAATTTACCACAAACCAACAATAGTCAATTGATTCTGTCTGTTCAAAACTCAAACTACCGAATTGACCTAAAAGTGAGTGCAAATTGTGCAGGTTCGCGTCATGGGTAAAGGTCTCTCAGCTACAAAAAAAAATACGGATCGAAAACCACCAAGCACAGCCAACTATAGCATGACCTTTTGAACTGCACGAGAAACAAACAGAGAGGAACATTGCTTGTGATTGGCTCATTTTTTCTCGCTCTCAGACGCACTGTCAGATCGACTGATCCTGTCTTCTTGGGTGCGTTCCTTTGGGGTGAGCTGGATCAGGATCAGTGATCCAAGATCTGTCTGGATCATGGTGCATCAAAACAACTGACGAATCCACTCTGGCGACGGATTCACCGGTTCCTTTGATGCATCATGATCCATACTTAGATCTTGGATCACTGATCCCGATCCAGATCACCCCAAAGGGACGCACCTAAGCTTGAGTTAACACCGCTTTTCGTAAAATGTCATTCATATCTATTCTTTGGGGATACCAAAGCCGAAATCGAGAAAGAAAAATTTCCGTATTTACAAACGGTAAAATTGAAGATTTCTCGTAGAAGAAAAAGCCAGCTCGTTTTATCGCGTCAAGTCGTGCCTAATCAATGCTGCGGTTTGGTGGTTATCTTTTGCAGTTTCATCTCGTATCTGATTGGTTGCGAAACAAAAAACATTCCAGAAATTTTCTCTGGTGTTCACGGTTTTACGGGAAATACTGTAAATACGACACGCAAAACTGAAAACAGTCAACAGACTTACGCCCAAAGAGCTCAGTACATTTGAATCCTGTGGTGCAAGAACGACCAAAGGAGGAATAAACCTATACGTCGAGCACGAGAAACATAAGTTTGATCAGATAGCTGCAAGAAACATAAGAATTTGTCTAGACAAGCAAATGGCTTTCTCGAAGTAAAGCTACGGCGCCTCCAAAGAAACCGCACGAGGGTAAATATGATATCCGTGATAAGAAACCGTGACCTGTACTGTACTTGCAAACAGTTCTAATTACAGCCGGGCCCGGCGTCACAATATAAAATACAAGTAAGCAAAATGCTCTTGGTAAACGTTGTATTACCACAGAGGTGTCAAACTCGACGAAGCGCCATGCAGATTACGGCGGAAATCATAAAGACCATGACCTCTTAAAATTTGCCATTTGTCAGCTTTACTTAAAATTCCTTCTTAGAACACAACATGAAGTGCCCCTCACAAACACCAGTGAAGCGACAAAAAGGTCGCGTTACCGAACAGAAAACGGCAAATCTATAAATGTCACGAACCGTAGAAGTCGTGTAGGCTAGTCAACCCCATTTTACACAATATTTTTGTCCGCCTTGACAGGTAAGAAATCGGGTGGCAGTTGAAACAGCAGAGATTTGCCAAAGCCAGTAGGTAGAACGGCAACAATATCCTTACCGTTCAGTAAATATTCAAAACACTTCACTTGATGTGGCTTTAAACAAAACGACGGAAAGTTACAACGATTAAAAGCAGATCCAAGTCGACTTCGCACAGACAGTTTCTCCGCCATCTTAATTTTGGCACTTTTGATTATGCAAACCTCGCTAATTTATTACACCCAGGATTTCAAGGGTGTAAGACGAACACGTGATCGGCCAATGCCAGGGTCTTTTCCCGCCCCTCCCCCAAGTCAGGGAAAAGGCTCTGGGAACGAGGTTTCCGTTTTATTCACATATTCTTAAATATGAACAAAGATTCCCTTCATACAAGAAGTTTCAGGCGTATACACTTCTCTGTTTTTAGATACAGATAAACTAAAAATGGCTTTACGGGCCCGAAAAGTTTCTGTGGCTTTCGAGAAACGGGCCCTCGAAAATTGGGCGCGCTAATCCAGGATTAAAAGTTATGTATAAATTTATCTGATACAAGTGTTTTTCACTGCTTAAGGATCAGGGCTCCTGGTGTAGTTTGAGATTATTCAAGATCACAACAGAAGGCCAAAAATATAAACAGAAAACCTCACCGCAAGGTTACAAAACTCAAACCAAAATTCCTCGCTTAGCCCGGGTCAGCTTAAGGGCCCTCAGACCCATTTTTAGGAGCTGTTGCTAAGGAAAA
Source organism: Catalaphyllia jardinei (assembly GCA_022496165.2). NCBI lineage: Eukaryota > Metazoa > Cnidaria > Anthozoa > Scleractinia > Caryophylliidae > Catalaphyllia > Catalaphyllia jardinei. The sequence continues at coordinate 28,898,563 of CM042747.1, forward strand.
TGTTTGTGGTATAAATTGGAAATTTTTTGCTGCACATAATTCATTTTATAACACAGCTCTTGTTATCAGTATCGAAATTGAATAATGACGTCATCTGGCCACGCCCATGATCACGTGACCAGAAACGGAAATCTCCATAATCCTGGAAGTGTTTCATTCTGATGATCGTTTTTCTGTGGATCTAGTGTATCTATATAAATTCACATTAAACTATGCTGAGATTTTGTTTGACTGCTTTAATGCAAAATCTAAAACCTAGGTTTAAGCTTTAAAATGCTCATAATTTTTTTGAAACGATAGGATTCCGTAAACCATAGTTTAATTTGCAATCACAGTTTAAATAGTCTGTCATCGAAAAAATTGAATTCGACGCAAAAACCGCGATTATTATAGGGTTTTTTGAAAAGCGGAAGAAAATGGAGCAGACCGGAAGTGTGGGTGTATGCTGCTGACGTACTCAATAACTAAAGCAAAGCGCGCGCTCTGTGATGTAGCTCAATTTGTTGCGGACCACAACATTTTGACCACTGTGATGACCTGCACCGTTGTCGATAAGAGTACAGACCACGCTAAACCACATTCGATTTGTTTTTACCACAATATCAAAGATAATGAAATAAATATTTCTCTTGACAACTGCAAAACACCGACTCAGACTTGAAATTGCACGCGCTACATTATGCAAATGAGCTGCTTGTACGCGTCAGACTTTCCTTTCAAAAACTTTTACAAACTCGCTTAATATGCAGAAGCAATACGAAAAGAATGTTTGGGAAACGAGTAATGACGCCTACTCGTTGTCGGTAAGAGTACAGACCACGATAAACCACATTTTGATTTGCTTTTTACAACAATATCAACGTCAAAGAAAACGGTTTTTCTTCAGAGCACGAGCTGAAAAAGGCATTGGGTGACACATAGACGTGAGCAGCGTGGTATTGCGAGATTAGCAGCAATTATAGTAAAAACAAAGACTTCTGTTGTTCCAATGTCTCAATATTAAGTTCATGTCTCAATATTATTATATTCATTTCTTCTGTTTACATTTCTATGTTGGCTGGCAAACCACCTGAGCGCCTGGTATCACGCCATTGACCGGAAGTGAAATTTCACTACCTTGGAAACGCGCGCAAGATAGGTCCGAGGGTCCTTAATCGGGTTTTTAAGGAAGCGGCCCAGGAGCTCCGCTTTTAGGCTTGGCTGAAACTGTATATTATATAGGGATAACTTTGACATGCTCACCGTTTGGACATTTGAACCAGTGCCCCTGTGTCATCCCCCTTTCCGTCACAATGAGATCATTCTCTTCTCTTGTAGCCACCTGGTGAAACAGTTTTTGTTGAAGTCTGATCCGTTCAATACGAGCCCTGTACCGCTCTCGGCGTTTTTTGTCTGAAATTTTGCAAAATACTATAGTTAGTATATGTGCCTTTTAGGACAGCTGGCCGGTAGTCAAATAAGTAAAGACCAAGTGACACATTGAATTCTACCAAGGTGAATCGTCAGCTAACCAATCTCAAAAGTTTCATTTTTTTCAGGTTATAGAAATAAAAATGTATGAAAGATTTAAACCCTGTGGGAGGAGAGAAGGAAACAAAGGAAGCGAGGCAACCTGCCTGCAAATACCCTTAAAGATTCTCCGTGAGGTTGCCATCAGGAGTTTCTGTTTTTCACTTCATCAGCATTACTTAAAGTTGTGAAAGCAAGCATAATTAAATAAATCCAGGCAATGAACTGCTATTGGTGGTTTTCACGTCACGCAAGTAAGCTTAATTATCACGCAAGTGAAAAATAAAATCGCTTACCATTCAATAAATTAAGTCAAGGAAATGAAATAACGTAGAAGAGTAATGAATAAACAACGTGCCAAAGTTTCGGGGGTGTGCGATATTCCGAATTCGAGTTATTCGGCAAAAGGTATCACTGAAAATTATAGTGTTTAGTATGGAGACGCCATGTTGGAGCCCGTCTGAGGGACTCCAACATGGCGGCCGGAAACCAGTGGAAACATCTGGAGTTTACTTTGGCTCTACCAAAACGTTTATTCTCTCTGTTAAACTTGAAAACATTCGCATAGGCACTTCTTTCAACATATTGGTTACCCAGAACTCGAAAACATAAGGCGAATCAATATTTTCGTGCACGTAACATGTTACCCAGAAACAATGCCGATGTCACACAATGTGAAAAAACCGTGTTCTATTTTCAAAACAAAGCGGTCTACCGAGCTGAAAAAGGGCCAGCAGATATATCTTTCAATATGACTTTTACCTGATAAAGGTAAAAACTTAAAATTTTTAATTTCAGTTTTTTCTGACGTCACGTGAAATCCAAGAATTGAATCTCTTCCTAAGAGAAGTCAGGCCCTTTTTCCTGCAGCGAATAAAATTCAGAATCATGTAACTGTGTGGTGGATTTTATGCGAGTCGTGGGTTCTTCAGCCGTTGAAAAGGCTTCTCGGTAGGGAATAGGACGAAAAGTGATAGCTCATCTACGAACTCCCGCGAACTGAAAAGAACAAGAGCGAATCGAGATTAGGCGTGAATGGCTTCTTTACGCTTAACTCAAGTCCCTCCAAGAGACCATATCCTCATTTTTCAAACTATTATCCGCTTCGCGTCACGCTGTCAAAGTTTTTAGTCTCTGTCCCATGATCGCGCAGCCGATACCTAACGGTACATCTGAATCCGAAAATGAAAATCTAATGAGTTAAAGCGTCAAGCTTTTTGCATATTTGGTTAACTTTTAAAACCAAACCTTTGATCTTATGACGCCATTTAGACTGACCAATCAGGTGTGTCCTAAAATAGGCTCATAGTATGACTATGAGCCTATGACGCGCTAAAATAAGATTGAAAAAGATTATCATAAGAACATATGTTCTCTTAGATCCTCGTCTCTTGGCCCCTCGCAACCGTCACTTTGACCGTGTAATTTTCTACCACACATTTGTACCCTTTTTTTCTGTACTCTTACCGATTTTTTCATCTGAATCCAATACTTCTCCAATAAAATCAACCACCACAGTGTCAGTGTCTCCCAACCGAATACCCCGGATGTCAAGCTGCATCGTTAGCATTCTGAGGTCGATTAGAAGCTTTGTTCTGAACATTTCTTCTTTTAGTTCTTCCTGTTCTTGGTAGCTGAATTGAACCTGAGACCCCATCACTCGGTACCGGAGCTGTTCAACTCTGTTCTCTAGTTCTTTCTTCGTTTCCTGAAAACATTTATCAGTTTTAAAAGAGCCTACATTGGCTTTGAGTGTCTGAAGAAAAGACAAACACCTGATTTGGTTGTCAATCAAGTTGATTTGTTCATTCGTGAGATTCGTGTGATCCAGCATCGTTTTGATTTTGTCTTGGTCGTCGGGAAATCGGCCAATCTCGTCAATATCCTCCACCCTCGATTTGAGCATCTCCTTCTTTTGGTTACATCGTTGTTTGTCGAGTGAAAGTTCGTGTTTTATCTCTTCTAAATCTAAGAGGATCTTCTTAACAACATTGCCGTATCTTAAACTTGAACGAATCGGAGTGTTACACTTTGGACAGCGTTTGAGGATCACTTGAACATCAACTGGTTTCCCATCAGGCTTTGTCTCTGCCTGGTCCATCCACTGATCCATCATTTTCACTTCAAGCACGTGACCACAGTCTGCCAGCTCCACGAATCTTGCACCAGGCTTATCTTCGGTTCCGAAAAATATCTCCGTCACCTCGTCTTTGTGACACTCTCGGCACTTCCGCGGGCATATTTCCCCACAGAGACCAATACAGGGATGCCCGCAGCGAAGCGGCTTTGTACACGGCACATTGCATCGAGGACGGTTGCAAAGCTGCCGACACAATCTTGTGCATTTATGATGCTTGCAACGCCAGATGCATTTCTCGTTGCAAGGATCACATGGTTCACCACATTTCTTCGTGCAGTTGCTGTGCTTGCAGTAGTTGCTACACCTTTCCTTGCATGGAGGGCAGATTTTGCTGCATGGCTCACTACAGTTGTGACCACAGAGCAGTGTGCGACCGCACTCTGCATTGCATGACACATGGACTCGACCACGCAGACAGGTAACGCAGTCACCTAGTACAAATGAAAAATAAAATACACGGATAGTCAACACCTAAAATCTTCTTCAATTAAATTGTGGTTGTAGACAAACTGATTTGATTGAGTGGCGACAGACTTACCAACACAAGGGTGTTCGCACTTTAAGGTCACATCACAACGAGTCATACATGGACTGTGCAGTGGATCCACGTGGCATTTTGTCTTGTTTTTATGTCCGCACGGCCAGATCTTTGCACAGGGTATTTGGCATTCTACTTTAGAAAGGTCATCGCACATGTAGCAGGGAACCTCTTGAAGATGGCCACAAAGTGGAAGGGTCTTTTCCAAAAGCTCCATGCAAGGCGAGCATTTTAAGTAGCATAGATCTGGGCACTTATGATTCAGCGCGCACAAAGTTTTAGTGCAGGGCTTATGGCACTCGTATTCTAGGTGCTCTGGGTCTGTTGGATGACACATCATGTCACACACGTGACCACACTCGAGTCGTGCTTCACATGGTATGGTACAGCCTCCATTGGGTGCCTTTTGAAAGTCAGCAGCACATGACGCCTGGATCACGTTTTTCGGGTGGTTTTGGCACATCAGCATCAATGCTTCTCCTACATTCCCACGCTCTCGCATGTCCTTGATTATTTTGCTCCACAATGTACACTTTGCCTCCAAAAGGCTGATGTTACCGATACAGAAAAACCCTTTCTTAGCGCGTGACAACGCTACGCAAACCCTGTTTTCTATCTGCAGGAAACCAATTTTGCCTTCTTCATTGCTTCGAACAAGTGACAGAAGAATGATATCATTTTCTTCGCCTTGGAAATTGTCCACTGCGCAGACTTGAACTCCTTTGAAGAAATCTTTAGGCACAAGCTCTTTTTGAAGCTGTGTTAACTGGCCAACGTAAGCTGTCAGTACTGTGATTTGCTCTCTTTCATAACCCTGAAGGATGAGGTAGCGACAAAGAGCTGCCATGAATTTCGCTTCATGCTTGTTTGACCTACTCATTCCTTCCACTGTTAAATCCTGTAATTAAGAACGGTACAAATGTGTGTCACAACAACAGGGCGAGAAATGAAAGAGGGAGGAACAAGGAAAAGGGCATCCAGACTTGAGCCAAATAACTTTCTTCAGTCAAAACCTACGAGATTTGAAACGTTACTAAACACTAATTCAGAGACAAGCATAGCCCTAAGCATAGAAACGTTCAAACTTACCATTAGCGCAAAAAACCAAAGAGCAACAAGCGGTTACGTGGAACGAGACTCAACTAAGGGCCTGATTACATGACGAATTTCAGCCCGGGTTGAAATTTCAACCCGGCTAACTGGGCTAAAATTTTGTTGAGATTACATGACGAACTTCAGCCTGGGCTAAAATATTAGCCTCGCCGCCAAAAATAAAATTGCGTGCGAAGAGTCTCAGGAGAATTAAAATGGCACCGAGAACACGAGTCGTGAAAAAAGGCACATTGCTTCTCTTGCAGTTTTGGCCTTTTGGCGGCGCTCAATTTTCAACTTATTGGGATGGTAACAGCCTACGAGATCATGGAATTAAAGCGAAAACTGTCTTTGGCTGCATATCTCTCAGCTAGAAAGACTTAGTTGCAAAGAAAGAGAAGATATCTTCAAGCTCGCCGAGTTCATGGCTTTCCTGACAGCCTCGTACTGTTTAACCTTATCTGCATTGAAGTCGATGTCTCACACTCTATCTGAGCTTTGAAACTAGAGAGACAATGAATTCGATTCTCTATTTTATTGCCTTAATTTCACTGAAATCGCTTCTGCTTCCTAGCGGCAGCCATGCATATTGTTTCCTGCTTTTCAGCCCGGGCTGAAATTCCGTTTCGATTATATGAGATTTTTCCAGATTTTCAGGCCCATTTGGCCGGGCTGAAAATTCTAGCCCGGTTTGAGCAAACGGGCTAGGATTTTCAGCCCGGGATGAATTGCGCCCCGGGCTGAATCTCTCCACCATGGAATCGACAATTTGATTTTAAGAGGATTTGTTTCAGAAGCCGGGCTGAAATTCGCCATGTAATCAGGCCCTAAATACATTTTCGTCCCCAGCGGCCACGATCTTTTCGGCCAGCAGCAAGAATAAGAAACGATTCGTGGTGCTAGTGAAAAGGATTGCAACCTCGAGGGTACGAAATCAGGTTGAAAGTGGCATACTATTGGTTGCTAAAGGCAGTGAAAGGCTGTGAACAAAAGATGCGGGTTTCGGGTATGATTGTATCACAAGAAAGTTAAAGGTAAAGTGTGCACACGAGTCAAGCGGCTCATTAGGCCGGAGCTTATCCCAGTTTCAGTAGCATAAAGCGATTAGGAGTATTTCTAATATTAATAATAATAATAATAATAATAATACTTCATTTCTATAGCGCTCACATCCAATACTTGTCCGAGGCGCTTAACAAAATTTTCCTAAAACAACAATGATACTCTAATAAAAATAAGAATAAAAAATTTAAAAATTGAAACTAAAAAGCTAATTTCTACTACCCTCTGGATGGTTTGCTGGTCCATCGCAGGGTTACCCCCGACATAAGATTCGCCGGTACCCATTTATACACCTGGATGAAGAGAGACAACATGGACTAGACATGACACACTTTTTGCTTGGCCTTAGTTCGCTTCGGTGAACACTTGAGTTTTCCTGCGCTTATGCTACTGCTTTCTTCACAGGGGTAAATTTGGCTTATGGGGAAATTTTAAAAAACAACACAGCTAGATGTCGTATGCAAAGAACTTGATGTATTTTCTAATTACAAAATCAGAAGAGAGAAAGGGAAGTTCACTTGCTTCTCCAGCTGGTAACGAAGGACTGCCCGTACGTTTGCGTGTAGACCACGAGTAGTCCCTCTTTCGTTTAGTCTGTCGAACGAGAACGTAGATACACTGCAAGAAAAGCATGGCTGTGTGAATTTCTGAGGGAGACATGCGTGAAAGGTCAAACTTTTTGGCTTAGGCGGTAGTCCCTCCTTTCGCGAGCTTCTCGCCCCCAGGAATTCGCGCGGCCATTCTTTTGCCGCAGTTCTCTTTTACTCAAGATGAACTAAGCGAAAGAGGGACTACTAGTCTGCGTGAGCCAACGAAGCATTCATTTTATTAACATGACAATGGCTTATGGATACCCACCTCACTTTCCCCGTGGTCCACAAAGAATGCGTTATGAGCCACGCCCTTAATGTTGTCAAAGTTCATTACCGATTCGTGATTTTCCAACTTTGGATCAAAGTAAATGTGCTCCAGCATTTTGGAGATTTCAGGTCGCATGCGATGCTGCAATCGCAGTCTTGTAAATGGCACACCGTTCTTCACCATTCTCTCGAAGAGCGACACGTCCAGGTTGTAGTGTTTGGCGAGGTCGTAGACTGTGGGATTGGGACGGAGCTGTTGATGATCGCCAATCAAAATCAAGTGCTGACATCCGGGAGTTAATGATGTAACAATGTGGGACTCCAGTACTTCAGCGGCTTCTTCCACAATAGTTATTCGCGGTCGCAAACTCTGCAAAATCTTGCGATACTTAGCAGCACCTAAATTTAAGAGAATAATTCCAATGAACGTTCCAATGTACGCGCGAGCATGATACTAATACAGGCAATACCTGGCAAATGCTAAATTAGGGTAGAATGATTTCATATAAACAACGAAGAAACAAGTTAAAAGACAAACTCCTACATCTTGTAGAAAAGGTTAATAATAATAATAATGATAATGATGATGATGGTGATGATGATAATAATAATAGATACAAAAAAGCTCAAACACGTGAATTTAACACTTCTACTTAAATTTACAACTTAATTCATATTCCCCCCTTTTTTGGTCTATAATATTTATTACAATGCGTGTCATTTCTCTCATGTATCATGTAACCTTTGTCACGTATTGTTTGTAACTAGTTACGTTGTTCTAGTGTAGTAATTTTTTCTCATTTTTCGTTTGATTAATCTTTATCGCTTATAAACATCCTGAAACTGACGATGAGGATGAGGAAGAGGATAAGGTTGAGGATGAGGAGGATGAGGACAAGGAGAAGGACGAGGAGAAGTATGAGGATAAGGTTGAGGATGAGGAGAAGGATGAGGATAAGGATGATGAGGAGGATGAAGATAAGGAGGAGGAGGAGAGGGATGGGGATGAGAAGGAGAATGAGGATGAGGAGCAGGAGGAGGAGGAGGATGAGGTTGATGATCGTTTCCCAAAAATCTTGTTCCTTTTCAAACTTTCAATTCATCTGTGCAATTAACCATTTGATGCTCGTTATATTAGTGTTGTCTGATAAAGCACAATGTATAAACGGTGTTTAGACACTTTTCGAGGAAAATTTAAGTTGCCATCTATTATTAAGAGCAATAGTGTGTGGTTTTGCATCTGAATTAAGGGAACGACAAAAACAGGCCCAAGCGTTCTTTCTCCTTTCAGCCTTCATTAAATCCGTGAAACCTGCCATGTTAAGAAAGAAATCTTAAATGTGGACCAGCTTTAAAGAAAGAAGTTGAAAAATATCAGACCTGGTGCATTCCCATCAAATCCGTTGTAGCTGCCTTGTTTAAGACAAAATGAACACAGTCGAGCTTCCACATCAAACTGGAAGTTCAACCTGTTGAAAGAAATCTCTAGATCGGCCAGATTTGATGGATATCACGGAGAGTAGAGAAATCTTGATTAACAAATACTTGCAGTAAGAACTGTAAATATCTAATATAATAATATATTTTATTTCCATTGTTATAAAAATATTTACATTTTAAAAAAGAAGTATTAAGAAAATCTTAACTGACTTGTTACCATCAAATCCGTGATATCCGCCGTGTTTAAGAAATAAATGACCACAGTGTAGCTTCCGTATCAAACTGGAAGTTCAACCTCTTGTAAGAAATCTCTATATTGGGC
>CM042747.1:28909674-28912174 GCA_022496165.2 Catalaphyllia jardinei
GAACTCGGAACAAAACAGTCCTAAATGACCAATTTGGGAACAATGTGGTCCATTTACAGTTGGGAACTCGGAACTAAATGTTCTTTTTTTACACTAGAGTGAACGTTTTGTTCCTACCTTGCGAAAATTCTGGTCCTCTTGTGGTCAATAGGAACACAAAAACGAGGAACAGTCGATACTAGAGGAACGTTCCCTTTGGAATATAGGAACAGCCAACGAAACTTAAAATCAGTGAAAAAACTAGGACAAGACTAAAGGAGAAACTCCAAAAAGCGTAAGTCAAGCGCTTAGAAGAAATGGAAACCATCATTAAAATTTGTTGAAGTTTGTTCCGCTCAAAGGCAACAAAACGCGCGATAATAAAATTTTGGGAAACGTATATGATGAGGATGAGGATGAGGATAAGTATGGTGATGCTCGTATCTATAACAAAAGTCTCGATCGCGATTGGTTCTTCGCGCGCCTGTTTGTCACATAATCGGCGCAAAACCGCAGCAATCATTTCAATGTGTCGGTCGAGGACATATACAAAGCATGGTAAAGTTGGAGCTGTATATTAATTTAAAAGAAGCTTTACGCCTCCAAAATTACTGCACTCACTGGGACAAGCTCACCTGTAGTAGTCATGCCAATGACATCAGCATGCTCGAGTATCTTCAAGTCTTGCATGGCCTTTGCCTTCTTTAGACGCTCCACACCCCAATCAAATTCATGGTGGAGGTACGAGATCGCACGGCGGTAACGCTCCCGCATGTCCATCACCCATCGTCGGTACAAACTCCAACGGTCACTTAGGTTCAAATTCCAAACATTGGTCACCTGCAATGCATACGGTAAGAGTAGAATAAAATACCACAATCGAAATCTTCCAGTGCAAGCGAAACAAACAAGCTGTCACCGATAAACTAGTAAACGCCACATAGCTATTTCCTATATCTTCCATAATGTTAACCTTGCTTACCATTTTTGCTCTCTCATTTGGCATGACGTCCTTTTTACTCAGTTCGCGAATCATGGTCCTCTTTAATTTTCTTTTTAGTCGATGAGCCCTTTGTATTTGCCATTCATCATCATCTTCCCCAGTACAAACAATCGGATTCAAAACGTTTAGTTCATTGCTTTTTGTCATTGATTTCGAACTGAGCACTGTAACGTCATCATCGTCCAGTATTCTTTGATCCGTCATAACATTCGCTTCGTACAGCACATCCGGGTTCTCATCGTCATCGTCATCGTCATCCGCATCTTCCCTTTCATTTTCTCCTTCAAGTGGCTTTGATTCTTCTACTTGCACTTCCGCTAACATTGAAGCCCCCTCTTGATGAATGAGGAAAACAATGAATGCATTTCTTTTTTTGCTATACATTTCACCCCTGGGTTAGAATTAGGCCATTACCATTACCTTTAGGCTCTTTCTCAAAGCGCGTCTTAAGCTTGATACCCGTCATACTGATGAAAATGAGATTTCATTCCCTTCCAAATTAAACTGAGCTATGAAGCTAGTTGGTATGGAGATATGAACTCAGTAAATTGACCTTGCTCCCAATGTGTGGCTTCATAGCTCAGTTGGTAGAGCATCGCACCGGTATCGCGGAGGTCATGGGTTCGAATCCCGTTGAAGCCCTGATTTTTTTCAGGCTTCTTCTTTCCAACTGCTTAAATTGGAAAATTTACTGCGAGGATCATACTTCACTTGCATCTACAACTGCAGTTCAAATATGAATTATTTCATATACACTTTACATCATTTCACTCCTTACGGGAGATATGAACTCAATAAATTAACCTTGTTCCCAATGTGTGGCTTCATAGCTCAGTTGGTAGAGCATCGCACCGGTATCGCGGAGGTCATGGGTTCGAATCCCGTTGAAGCCCTGATTTTTTTTTTCAGGCTTCTTCTTTCCAATTGCTTAAATTGGAAAATTTACTGCGAGGATCATACTTCACTTGCACAGACTTTAAACAATTCGCAGGTGTACACGTAATCCAGTATCTCCTCTGTTACCGATAACAAAATGAATATTATAATTTCTCGCCGAAACGGTAGCCAGATAAAAAAATATGCTTTTTTCGTATTATACTTCTGATAAACTTAGCCTTTTTTTTCTATAATTGAGCTCATTACCTTCCATATTGGCCGACGTCACAAACAGTTGTAGCCACTGCAACATAGCACTCCATTTGCGCTCTGCTATTTCAACAAAAGGCTGCCTCAAAGACTCATAATGAGCGTCCGTCATGCTCTGGACCCGATGATGCAACTCATCTTCATGGAGAACGTTTTCATGGCATTTCTGTAAGGCTTTTGTTTCAGCTTGTAACTTTTTCATAGCGTTGTCCATTAGCACATGAGCTTCATAAAACGCCTTTCTGATGTCACGGGGAACTTGTTCGCGCTATCAAGCAAAGAGTAAGTTCAAAGTTTTCTAAAGTTAACAGGACACAGTCACACCGCTATGATTGGCCATTTCATAAACGAAATTAATTCATTCTACGATAA
>CM042747.1:28917174-28963416 GCA_022496165.2 Catalaphyllia jardinei
AGTTATGCCTTTTAGTGCATGTTTTTCAGTTTTTCTTTCAGTGTTATAGAAATTACAAGTTTTGGTTTCAGTTAATAACCTCTTCTCTATGAGAAGAGCATGCATTCTAGTTTTCAAAGTTCTGTTTCAGTTAATGGATTCCAAGTAATTTCCGTTCAATAATAATTTTAAATCATTTTATATACTGGCCGGCTACTTGCAATTGCATTGTTTACTGTTAAATTTTTTATGACATCAAACTTATTACGGTTTATTGTCATTACAGAAACAATAAGTCATTATTTCTTCCAATTTATTTATAATTACTCCTTGGTATTCAAAAAACCAGTGGTATTAGAGAAATGTATTATGGCCACCTTGCATGTTTACATGAAATATCAATTCAAATTGTATCCTTTTCTCTCCCTTTAATTTATTCAACTATATTATATTGACAATCAGGGGATTCCTTTGGGATTGTTCGAAAAATTGTCCCATATCATGGGGCCAACCCTAATACTAGAAATGGGACGCGCTCACGGTCTCCGTCCCTGGTTCAACCTCAAACGATCCACAGCAGGAGCTATTGCGAAGCCCTCTAGGGTATTAAGCCGAAAAAAGTCGGTGCCAGTTAATGTCTTGTTTAGAATTGGTACCTCATAGTAATAAAAAAATTTCAAGCCAGTTCCTTAGAGTTTTCCGACGACCACCCCCGTCCTTTTTATATGAGAGTCCCTCCGGAGGGCCTTGCAAAGCCTGTTTTGAATATGCACCCTCACCTCACGCATTTCGTGCTTCAATTCCGACAGACTACACGCTTTCATAATTTCGCTCTGACTCCTCCCTCCAACACGAACAATCCCCTTAGGATGAAACTGGTGGATTCCTTCCAGAAACTGATCGAGTGCGTGGTTTGTGTAACAGACAACCAGGATTGGGCGATGCTTAGGGCTATCGCCAGGGCGTCCATCAGTGTCCCATTTCTCCTTGTTATGCAACAATACATTGGCAATCTGAAAGAAAAAAGTTCGTCCTTCAGGTCTTAGGATAGTATGATCATGAGCAACGCTATATAAAAGGTGGGGGTCTTTTCAAATGCCAAATGAAATTTGTCCCTTTTTAAAAGATATTGCCCCGAATAATCATGAGCCTACATTGCAAGGTAGTTTCAAGCTAGTTTCAGTCCAATCCCGAGAATACGGATATGGTCAATTAAAATCCCCTGATTTAACTGAACTATTTTGGTTACAAGACCCCCAGCCCTTCTGTTGTTTCGTCATGCCTGGCCACTCTAACAGAACAAGTCGAGGGTGAAACAACATATATTTTACTATCTCGTCAAATTCTATTAAAGAAACTGCTACTTATATTGATTTAAGTGACCTTTCACGGGTTTTAAGTCTGAGAGTCAGCCTTCCATTAAGGTCTGGTTATTGTTACAATTACGGGTTTTGTTCCATGTATCGCAAGTTTCCATTTATTTCCGTCTTGTAGCTATAGGAGTCAAATTAAACCCAGTATTAAAATGTAATAGGTCTTTTGAAAAAGAAAAACACGTCAACAACTGGCTTTGATGATTGTAGAAAACGGTGCCGAATGGATATTCCTTATGTTTTTAAATCAAACTGAACTATCGGCGATTTGCATGCATGATGGAGTCATTTAACTGAACTAGAATCCTTTACGATTTCTTTTTCCCATGCTAATCAGAGCAACTGTCATTTAAACACCAATGTGGTTAAACTATTTGAATAATAAAGAAACGAAATGAATTCTGATAGCTGTAGTCAAACGACGACATCGTGCGAGTGTGCTATAAGCCGTTTCCGAGTTACCTTGTTTGAAAACGAGTCCTCACGCAAAATCTTTCATATGAAAATAAGTTTCATTTGCATGAAAGTGAGCCTGTAGGCGGAACTTATTTTTATATCAATGGTTTCGTACTTAGATTCGTTTTGATACAGAGGCAGAAGGCAACTCGGAAATGGCCCATTTTAATCTACCTTCAACCCTATGTATGTCTTTCCAGTCCCTGGCGGTCCTTGGATGACTGCGAATTCTTTAGTCAGCGCCATTTGTAGCGCCATGAACTGAGAGTCATCAAGACCCAGATCTTCCGCGTACGGCCAAGAGGCCAGGTTTAGAAGTGGAACATCAGTGTAACATGCTGAAGACAAAATAAAGATGGAGTGGTATGAAAGTGTTTCAAAACAAAAAACATCGGTCATGTTTACTTCAGTCAAGACTAAAATCAGGATGCGGGGCTACACAAACATACAGTTACCACTATGTAAACAGCATTAATAAGAGCATGGAGTTCAGTAATGCTATACTGTCTGGTGACGTTACGTGATACAAAATTATGGCAAGATTACTTATGATCATGTGAATGGAAAAAAAGTAGATGTCAATCCTATTGGTGCATAATTTCTGTCATTTGTTGCTTATTAATAGAATAATTAATCAAACAAAAACAACTTTGCTTTACCTCGTCGAGACTTGCACTTTTTAACTCTGATGCCCAGACCTACGAGCTCTTTTCTCAAAGATTGCAATTTATGGCAACTGTTGAAGAAAAGCAATATTTCAGTACTAATTCCTTTGACAATGACTACCAGTTGTGACTGGTCTTTAAAACTCGCGTAACAATCTTTTAGCTTAAGGCTTGCTCACCTTGCTACCGTGTATAAATAAATAAAGTATGTATGTATGTATGTACTCATTGACGTCACATTGCGCGAACAAAGTTATCTCATTCCCGACTCTCACTCTTTTTCAGGCTCTTACATCCTACAGAATATGAATAAAATCACCCCCCCCCCCCCCCCACCCCATGGTCTCTTGATAAAATACATCACAGCAGAACGAAAGACATACTCAGTCAGTTCAGTAATCCTAAGTTTCGTTGTCCAGTTCTAAGCCGGCAATAAAAATGTTAGCATCATTAATTTAGTTGGCTAGATCTCGGTAAAGCAATACAACAAGTCGAGTCAGGTATTTTCCTACTTGTGCTGAAAAATGGCTACCACATTAAAAACGCGGGCAAATCGTCGAACTTCACATTAATTGCAATTTAAAGTGGATAATGAACTAACCAAGTTCATAGTTAATAGATAATGAATGAACCTACTGTTTTCACTTGTCTGTACATACGCAACAGCAAGCCAAAATCGGAGCCGGAAAATTTGACATTTGATGTGACATTTTCTCCGATTTTCGCCAACAGTACTACTAGTATCCCACCTCGTCGTACCCATTATGGGCGAAAGATCATAGGTCACTTGCCCTTGAAGCCCGTTCCTCAAGTAGGTGGGTGGTTCAACTTCTTTCTTGCAATTTACGATGTATTTCTGTTTCAGGAGAAACACAATGCAAAGTAAATTAATACTACCCTACTAAAAGTAGCGGGACCGGAGGAAAGTATTCTTGATGCGTTTTAGTGGTGTTTTGGAGGGATGCACAGCATACGATGATGAGCTTAGAAGTGAACGCGCGTGGGATTTTCTGTCAAGGTGTAGGAAACTGATTTCGTTACCAAATTTAGATTAGTTTATTCAGAGTCTCAACTTAGGACTGTTGCGCCGCGGTTGTCCATATCCCCTGCAGCCGTAAAGGCTGACAACAAAGCAAAGAAGAAAACAAAAATTCTGCCTGAAAAAATAGTCACTGTCTTCAATGGCTAACTACAAAACTGGAGCAGCTTTACAAACCTAAACTGGAGCCAAGCAATGCAACTAGCTAGAGACGGAGAAATTGTTAGTGCCATTTGACTTCATGCGTCACGTGGTTGGATGTAAATAACCAGCTAAATGACTCTATGTTTGACGGAAAATATGTCTTATAAAACGTGAGATAGGTTTCGTTAGTCACCTGCAAAGGTAATTCTCTGGGAGTGCTTTCTTTCAGTCCCTCAAGAACATGACGATAAGCTTCAAAGAAGGCAGTGCTCTCTACCATCTGATACACGTCACTCTCTTCAAGTTTCACGAAATCATATGTTCCGATGAACTGAATGTCCACCATACCCTAGACAGGAGAAATTGTCGCTAGTTAACACCTAGGCAACGGTACACCATAGCCAGTCTAGACAGGAAAGGCAGGAAGGGATAGAAAACTTAACATGGGTGTTTGCTGTTCCCGATGACGACGTATATACGATATTCAAAGCCTTCTTTTGCACTTGCATCGCATAATTCAGTGGCGGATCCGGACCTTGGGCTAAGGGAGGGGGGGCGGGGAGGGGGCGGTCTTGATTTACTTGCCCTGTTGGCCTTTTTCCTTTCTGTCATTACTTCTTTTTTTAGCAGAAATAAGGGGGAAGGGGGCCTCCCCTAGATCTGCCACTGTAATTGATGATTACGTCGAAAAAAGTGTAAAACGAGTCTCCTTCAATATTTCATAAGTTGTACACGAAAAACAGAGAAATCTGCATCAAATCCTGTTTTTCCAAAGGTGACAGACGAAATTTTTGAATTATACATGTGCTGTGACAATTGGCGGGTTCATTTTCACTTAGCATCACCACCAAATAATGATGCTGAATAATTCTCTGAATGAAACTTTATTTAACCACGGGCAATTCATCAGCTATTTACAGAAAGATAGAAACTAAAACTACTCAACTATAACTATAAACTGCACTATATTAAAAAGCTGCTTTCCGTGAATGCCGTGCCTTATAGAGCTTTGCCGATTTCGCGTTTGAACGACCTGAGGGATTCCGCGCACCTAGCCTCATAAGGAAGGCGATTCCACAGTGTGGCGCCACTATAACTAAAACTATTTTTTAAATAATTTGTGCGTGGCAATCTAACGTTCAGTTTGTTCTCGGAGTCCCTCAAATTGTATCTTGTATTTCGTTCAGAAAATTTCTTTCTTGCCTTTCTTTCTTTAGATTTAGGAAAATAACCGCGTTTATATCTATATCATATGCCCAGGAGTCGCACTGGTTCGATACAAAGTGATTGCCCTTATGGGTTAGTCCGATTCATTTTTTTTATCACTCTCTGGCAAAAAGATTGCTTTTTTTTCATTGATATTATTCATGGAGTGTAACCTCTCCACTGCAAAGCGTTTTCTCATGATTCTTGAAATGTTAACAGCCATAGTGTGTCGATAGAATGATATCCATTCAACTACATATGTGTAAATACAGGAGAATAGGGTCCTTAGAGGGTTTCTTTTTCCTACTCCCAATTGTCTTTCAGAAACAATGCTCACCGACAACACAGGCACCCAATAAAACGCTAATCAGTGTGTTCTCATAAGCAAGTATTTTTATATTGTGCTTCGACTTACTTGACTTATGTTCCAAAGCTCCCGGTTGGCCACTGTGGCAAACAAAAAACTCTCAAAATTGTCCTTAGATAAGCACATCAATGAACCAAAGATGAGTCGTTTGCTGTTCTCCCAGCGTACATGCCTTAGTTTGGAGTTGTCAAACTTGATCCGGTAATGGATACCGTTGGACGTACATACAGGATACAACAACCGAACGTCACTGTACAGACGAATGTCCTGATAGGAATCTATCTTGGTAGAGCCTAAACGCTCCAGCAACTGCGCGATCCCTTCACGAAGGGGTCGCACGAAATCTTCACGAAGGAGTCGAAATTGTACGTCTAAATAATGTTCCACGTCATTGTAGCTCCCATCAATTTTATTCCTTCTGAGGAAGGGCCGTTCTCCTGACAACATGTCCTCTTGAGTTGGAACAACAGAGAGCCTACGGAAATCATCCGGTGGATTTACATCATCGTTCACTCCAGCTAAAAAAGTTTAGATAGGTTTTCATCAGTTTTCATTAGTGCATAAGAGAAAATTTATTCATTCTACTGACAGAAAAAAATTAAACAAAGGGAACACTTCAAAAACCTTGCCATCTCACCATGTCTGCGAGGGTTCCTTCTTTTTTCCCTTTCTTCTTCCTTTCTCTTTAACTCCTCAGCCTTTTCGATCCTCAATTTCATTATTTCATCCACCTCCGTCTCGAGGGCATCATCTACTAACTGTCCTCTGTCAGTTAGCATTTTCGTTTCACAATACAGATCGGATAACGGAAGATCAGCATAACAGTTTGGGAATCTTCGGAGTAATTGGTTCATTATTTTCACAACATTTCTCAAAAACACTGCAACATCAGAAGGTGGTAAGCCGTTAACAGATAGCTTGTTAAGGTATGGTCTGAGTTGCAGATTGAGAAACGACGATCCTGGTAGCAGGTTTAGTAGCTTCAACAGATCCTCTTTGGAGCTGCAGTCACAGGATTTCGTAACAACACTCACGATCAGGACAATCAAGTGATCTTCCATAAATGATTGCTGTCCTAATAAAGACTCAGTGGCTGGGAAACATCGACTCGATGTTAAATGGAGGATAATTTCGTCCGAGGTTTTGGTCTGCAGGGCTTGAAGTTCCGTGAATCCTAACTTAGCTTCAAACTGGTTTCTCGGAGTTCCGTGGCCACCAACACCCAATGTTCCAGCTCCTGTTCGTCCATGCCATTTTCCAGCATCCCTTCCACCTTCTATTCCACTGCCTCTTCCATATTCCCTTCCACTTCCACTTCCATTTCTACTCCCTCTTTGGCCTCGCCATTTGTCCATTAGTTGGCGGCACCTCCGAGACAAGAATGGCTGGAACAAAAATACTTGAATGAGCATTGTGAAGCGTAAAACTCTATTTCTGTAAAATGTAACACTTAAACTTGAGAAACACAGATTTAAAAATGAGCTGCAGTGATAAATTTGATACTGAAAATATTAGTGACATCGGTCGCGCCGGACCAACATTTGTTCACATCCAGCAAAACCCATCAAACTATGATTAAAGTAAATAACTGTCTTAAGTTTAGACGCATCTCTTTAGAAAAAGTCAGTGCCTTTATTCTTCAGCTCTTTATTTCGATTTCGAAACCCTTTCTACGTCCGCCCAACGCTAATGATCTCTTGTCTAATTCGCAGGCTCCAGGTTGAAATGACATGTTTATTTGAGGTGAGGTCGAATGTAATAGCCATGTGCAATTAGTATCATTAGTGGACTGATGCAGGTCCTGCAAGTTGATTGGCTACGCTACTAGAGGACGATTAGTAATAGTCCTTGAGTAGGGAAATTCGCCGGATTCTTTCTGAAATAATTTTTAGTTGGGTGATACTAAAACAGTTAGCCCTTTCGGCCAAGAGTTGTTAAGTATTCTATAAGCCAATTTAGTGCTATTCAGATTATCAGAAGTACTATAAAGAGGGTCTAGTCTGGCGGTTTGGCGGTTTAAGCCAATTTTGCGGTTTCATTCACATTAATCCGGCGGTTTACGGTTAAGAAATTATCGTGCGGTTGCGGGAAATAATAAAGTTAGCTCGCGGTTTTCAGTTTTTGCGTGTTTTTGTGGCAGTTATTCAAACAGAGTTAAGAGGCTTAGAAGACTGAACGGTAACTTTATCTTGCTTAAAGCTTCTCTATTTAACAAGGATTGCCTTTTAGGGCTAGACCAAGTCACTCAGGGTCCCCGGCCATGTGGGGAGGGGTGGGGAGGGGTGGGGAGGTAGTTTGATTTAAGCTTCGAAAAAAAGATGGAGGACGATGTGGCGAATGTCGATATAAAGCTATATAATTAAATGTGTTACCTTATTTTACAAGCTTGGGGCAGCGCCAAAAGATTTTATCCGTAAGGCTGCCTCGTTCCTTGTACAAATTGCAGCGGCTGAAAGAGCTACTTCGGCAAGTGCTGGTTTGTTTAACATAAGACTTATTTTATTCATAAAATCGTAATTTGCATAAGACTTACAGTCCTTCAGTTCTGCCATTCTTTAGATCTTGTGGTCTTTGTGAGGAGAAATACGATTATTGAGCTAACATATTGCAAAGAACTTGCTACGTGCTGTTAAAAGATCGGTTATGAGGATAATCGTCCTACCTGCAGGCCGGTGTTGGTTTTTAGAAGAAAACGAAAGCGGTTTGCGGTTTCGAAGGAACAAAATATGGCGGTTTACGGAATGTACGACCCCCTATAATAGACCCTCTATAAAGGCCTTTTCGTAAGAGCCCGGCAGCTGGGGTGGTTCTCTTACCGGGACGAAATTTATGGCAAATTTCAATCCGGCCGACGGGGACAAAGGCCAAGAAACAAAACTACGTATTCGCACCTATATTAGCTTTGTTCACTCTTGTTACTTTACTCGTAATGCTCATTCGTATGCTTCTGGAACATATACATGGCAAAAGCGAAGCTATCAGTTTCTATTTTGCCAAAACTTTCGTCTCGGTCACCCGGGCTGGAGTGAAGGAAAAAGTAAGTAAATTTTTTCATAATTTCTTTACGAAGGAAAGAGCCGGGAGGCGAGAGGCAGCCCGGTTTACCGGGCTTTAAAAGAAGACTTATACTCAAACTTAAATTCGACTTTTCAACCTGCAACCTGTGGAAAAACATTTGAATGCATTTGCATTGCAGATATAAATATTTTATGGCACTCTGCAGCTGTGTATAAGCGGAAGCGTCAACTAAGAAAACGTTCATCGTTTTGAACTCTCATTTCAGTGTAGAAAACATCATTTGAAGTGAATTGAATTGATACGCGTTTAGCAGACCAATTCACTTCAGCGGTGTTGTTCAAATCGTCACACACATATTACGACTAGGTTTGGGAGTTCAGGGTGAATTCAAAACATTGTTTACATCTATTTATTCTTTGTCTCTCTGGCTTCCTTGCTCTTGGCGCGGTTAAAAGCTGGCGTACTATTTCAAAAACGAGTCTTGCATTAAGGCCTTAGTCAGCCACACCTTTGTTTACATGCGAGAGTTTGGCTATTATATTTTATTCGGAGCATGTCGAAACGAACGAAATCATGTGAAACTACTGAAGATTCTTATTACACTTGCAGACTTTTAGGAACTATTAAACAGCAAATTGCTGCAATTAGACTGCACCTCACCTTACAACATCCGGCAATAATTTCGATGGCATCGATAATGGGGAGACATGACTAGAGTCGTTCAATATAAGATAAAGTCTAGTTGCGTGTTCTGCAATCGCCCAATATAGTGATTCGTGATAACATATGAGCTAGGTTACCTGATATGTCCGACGAAGAGGCCAGATACCGTCCAGTGAGTCAGTATAACTTCAAAGGACTTGTAGATAGCTCAGTTATTCCACACTCATCGTATACTGCAATTCTCCACAAATAATCTTCGTAAGAGCTGGTTTGCACATGCAGTAAAGAAATCTTTCCGTACAAAGAGAAGGTGAATAGGTTGGGGCGAGTAACTTCCTGCAACTTAATACATCGCAAGCCAATCAAATCACAAGCTGAATTTCTCAGAAACAAAAATGTCATTTCCGAAAATGTGAGGCTTTCAAAAGGATGGCGGAAGTGGTAAGAGTTTTTTTAATTCTACAAAACCCACAAAACCCCACAGTAATATAGCCTGTTTTTGTTTTGATGAGTGTGAAACTCCAGAGGCTTTAACCTTTCCACAACAGAATAAAAAGGCAACAGGTTATGCATCTGAATCCATGCTTGTTCTTAAAACAATAAGATCAAGATACCCCGTATCAGGAGGCCGTCGATAAAATCAGGAACATGGAACATCCCAGAACATCGAAAAATTATGATAATTATGAGAAAAATACGTAAAATTAGATAGAATTAAACAAAAATTGCTTCACGTGACCTTACAGCACTCTGTTTTTCAGCATAAACATTGTTGATACCCGATTTCTTCAACATCTGAGGCGTTCGTAGGAGCATAATCAGTTGCTTGTTAAGTCGGTCAGGTTGCAATTATGCAGCTATCAATGTCAAGCCTGAGGGGGGGGGGGGGGAGATCAGGCATAGGCTGGGGATTTTGACATTTTCCAAAAAAAATTATCAAAATCCCCACCTCCAGGTAAAAAATAACTGTCCAAATTAGCAGAAACAATGGTTTACTTCTCATCTATAGCTACTCTTTGAAATTGACAGATCACATGCATGATGTCAGATCAAAAACCCCACCCTAGGGATATACGTCACAGTCATATTCCTGTGGGTTGCCCGACCCCCCTCCCCCCTCCCTTAGGCTTGACATTGCATTATCATCTTCAATTTTCGCGCTCTCCGCTAGAAACGCCTGGCACTATGACTCACCAGATGCAGACTCGGTTGGCTGTCCGGGAACCCGAACAACAAGCACATAGGCGTACTTTAAATGTGTGGTCTACTTTAGTGGCGTTCGAACAGCTCGATAGGTTGAACTAGCGATGAATAGATTTAAGCCTGCAACAAAAATTTATTAATGCGGGGGTACAAGTGAAGGCTGTTTTGACGTCGCTTAACACAGCCTTTCTGCCAATATCTCGGTCACGTTTTAAGCGACGCTAAATCTCTCTGCTTATTTCATTAACCACTGTTTGGCGGTTTTGTGTAAATTTTCGGGTGATTTTGGGCATTTTTGGAAAGAGATATTTTTTCTCAAAGGATAGACAAAATTGAGGGGAATATGAAATATTGAAGTTTTGATGGATTCAGAAAATTGAAATTTGAAGTGAAGAATTGGTAGGCGGATACCAAACAGTCCCCTACCAACCTGGGGCTCTTTTTGGAAGGGGTCAACTGTCTGGTAGTGTTCCCAACCCATTTTAATCTTAACAATTCCCTTTTAAAACTATTTCAAATTTCACTCCTATTCATGTGTACCCCTGCCTTAATGACTGACTATTTCGGAGGTTTCTCGACATCTACATGCAATTTTCCGGGCCAGATACAGTCCACTATTATTGATACAAGTTATAAAAGTATTTTAACATGTTTGTATAACAATGAAAAAATCTAAAAAAATCATATGAGTAAAATGCTTCTCCGTCTCACATGCGCGGAAAAAGCCTGCACTGGCTAGGCTAGTACCCGTCTAAAACCCTGTCTTGTCCATGATTCCAGGCTGGCTCGGACGAGGATGACTCGGATTGCAAAGTCCAGCAGACACGCATTTAGCCACCGACCCTCCTCAAACACTAAAAGCAAGGGTGGCGGGGGGGGGTGAAGTTGTGTCTGAGTTAGTAACTCTGAAGAACTGAGAGGCACAGAAACTGAGGCTTCAGACAAAAACGTAGAAATTCAACACTATTTTCTGGAAGTTTTTCTTTTCAAGGACTATTTAACCACTTTTCGACCAAAAAGGAAATGGACGACAGATCGTATTGCACTCTTAAAGCGAAAGAACTCCAGTGTGTTGAGAATAACCTCAGTTGATGGAGCCCCATCTTGCCCATCAAACTACAAAACGCAAAGATTCCTTTCCAATCTAAACTCCTAAGTAACCAATAGGGTTCAAAGAGATGTCTTAAAGTAACCATAATATCTGTTTTATGTTACTAGGCAAGTTCCTTTTTTTAAAAAAATCGAAAACCAAACGACTTGGGATGCTTTTTCGATTTAAATATTTGAAACCATTATCATTTCTTAGGACTGGACTTGGATTTTAGCCAAGAATAATTTCAAAAAGGCACTGACGAACAAATTAACTAATAAAACTTTTACCTGAACAATTTAGTCATGTAGCGTCTTACTTAGAGAATGAACTAACAAAAACTTCGAAACTTAAGTTCACAGAAAGACAAAAGTGTCATATAGAGCAGTTGTGTCTCAGTTCAAGAGACCATGATCCGTTACAGTGTATCGAAGGTGTCCCATGGAGAGGCATCCAAGTCACAAGCTAGGTGATTGGTTACGACCGGTGATGATGGCCGCCAATTCGTCAGACACATTCCGGGCATTTGCTTTGTTCCATCGTTCCACCACACTCTGTGATACAGTACAAGTGACCTTTAATAGATTTAAAAAACACAAAAGGTTGAAACTGCAATAGATCTAAGAATTAAATGTAGGAGACAAAAGTTTGGCATATTTAGAGGAAAAAAGGCGAATAACGGAGAGAAGGGTAAAAGGCACTATGACTTAGGCTAATCAGCCTAATTATTAGCAGTTTGCGGAGGTACCGACCGAGTGTTCTCGCCTTCGCCCCGCACTCTTCTCGTCTGGGTATAAATTGAAGTGGGAAACTGGGAAATACGAGGATCCATAACTTACAGTACAACTTACAGTAACTTACAGTAAATAAGGCAGCGTCGCCGAGTGGTTAGACCGCCGGATTTGAAATCCGTAGGTCGCGGGTTCAAATCCCGTTCTGACCGCTAGCTGATGTTGTTCTCGGTAGCCCCGAATTCAACTTCTCGGTTACGCTTGTAAATAGCCAACTGGTCTGCCTCCCGCCAGTTGGGATTCTTAACTTAGTTATGTTTATTTGAATATTTGATCTCTACTGTGTGTCTGATGAGTTCAGGAAACTGCTGATCAAATATCCCATGGGTGAGCTATAACGCTGTCCCGCCTAAGTCACACCCACCGTAAGAACACTTTAACCAGTGTCCTTGTGTAAACCCCATATTCTTCACGATGAGTTCTTTCTCCTCTCTCGTTAGAGTCTGGTAAGGCTCTTGAAGGCCCTGTTCACGTCTGATTCGGTCTATACGACCCCTGTATTGCTCTCGACGTTTCTTGTCTGAAAATGTTGCACAATACTTGCAATCAGAATGTCTTACATTTATCAATAGCGCGTTATCATACTGCGATAGATTAATTGCCAGAGGTCCAATAAAAGGCTTAGAAAGCACATCAGAATGGTGAATCCTTTGTAAACACACACCATGAGTCCAAGAGTTTTCGGATTTTTCAGATGATACAATAAGCTAGTAAACTACACAGACTACTGTACAAGTTAATCTTTGATTTAAAGTGTACATGAAATAATTCATATTTGAACTGCGGTTGTAGATGCAAGTGAAGTATGATCCTCGCAGTAAATTTTCCAATTTAAGCAATTAGAAAGAAGAAGCCTGAAAAATAAATATCAGGGCTTCAACGGGGCTCGAACCCATGACCTCCGCGATACCGGTGCGATGCTCTACCAACTGAGCTAGGAAGCCACACATTGGTAGCAAGGTCAATTTATTGAGTTCATATCTCCCCTAAGGAGTGAATTGATGTAAAGTGTACATGAAATAATTCATATTTGAACTGCGGTTGTAGATGCAAGTGAAGTATGATCCTCGCAGTAAATTTTCCAATTTAAGCAATTAGAAAGAAGAAGCCTGAAAAAAAAAATCAGGGCTTCAACGGGGCTCGAACCCATGACCTCCGCGATACCGGTGCGATTTCTAATTGCTTAAATTGGAAAATTTACTGCGAGGATCATACTTCACTTGCAAGTTAATCTTTGCTTTTGTATACAATAGGCCCTTTTGCACGATCCGGTCACATGGTACAAAATCACACATGCAGGGGCGCAAGTTGAACAGTGAGACTTCCAAAACAAAGCAACTCGTACCAGTCCACCTTGACCTGCCTCTCTAGTCTCTCCCGGCCGTTACTTAATCTTAACAGCTTCCAAATCTTAACTTTATATTAAGTTTTTCTATTTTCTTACCAATTGCCCCCTTTGAATCAAAAGCTTCTTTAACGAAAGCAACCTTTACAGTGTCGGTGACTCCAAGCTTAATACCCCGGATCTCAAGCTGCATCTCCAGCATTCTGAAGTCGATAAGCAGCTGTGTTCTGTGCATTTCTTCGTTGAGCTCTTCAAGCTCTTGACCACTAACCGAATACAGAAATCTCATCACACGTTTTCGGAGTTGTTCCACTTTACTTTGGAGGTCTCCGTTCGTTTCCTGGAACAATTCGTCGGCTTCAAAATACCCCAGGCTAGCCTTGAGTGGTTCAAGGAAAGACATAAACCTGATCTGGTTGTCAATCACGTTGATCCGTTCATCCGTGAGACTCGCACAATTCAGCATTTTTTTGATTTTTTCTTGGTCTTTGGGGAATTGACTGATCTCCTCCACCTTCCTTTTGAGCATCGCTATTTTTTGGTCAAGCCGTTCTTTGTCGAGTAAAATCTTCTGTTTTACTCGTTCGATGTCTGCAAAGATCTTCTTTACGATGTTGCCGTACCTTAAACTGGTGCGGATGGGAACACTGCATTTTGGGCAGCGCTTGAGTTGAACATCAACAGGTTTCCCATCAGGCGTTGTTTCCGCTTGGTCCATCCACTTATCCATCATTTCAACCTCAAACACGTGACCGCAGTCTGCCAGTTCCACGAATCTTGCGTTCGGGCCATCTTCGTTTCCGAAATACATCTCCGTCACCTCGTCTTTGTGACACTCTCGGCACTTCTTCGGGCATATTTCCCCACAGAGACCGATACAGGGATGCTTGCAGGGAAGAAGCTTTGTACATGGCACGTGACATCGCGGACGATTGCAGGGTTGCCTGCATAGCTTCGTACATTTATGATGCGGGCAAAGCCAGATGCATTCTGCGAGGCAGGAATCACAAGGTTCGTCACATTTCTTCTTGCACTTTCTGTGTCTGCAGTAGTTAATACAATTTTCTTTGCAGGGAGGGCAGTTTTTGGCGCATAACTTGGTGCAGTTGTGACCACAGAGCAGTGTGCGGCCACATCTGGCCTTACATGACACATGGACTCGACCACTCAGGCAACTAGCACAGTCTCCTAGAATAAATGAAAAACTGAAGTACATAAGTGATTAGAAAATAAAATCTTATGCAAAAGCACGTACAACTTTTTTTGTCCTTCAACTTTACGCAATTTGATCTGATTTATTCAACGATTTCAGCCACTGTTTTAGGACATTTCTTGTTAAGCCAGACAAAATTGCAAAAAAAAGTCGGACGTCTCTTACCAAATAAGGTCAACTGTTTGTCATTCGCCGATTACATACGAGAAGGGGACTAACAGGAAAGCTGGAAAAATTTGTAGCCATAACTTAATGGTACGATATCATTGAGGCCATTCTTTTAAAGTCCAACGATGAGTTGAAATTTCTCGCGGTAAAAAAGACAAGTTTTATTTTGTGACCAGTGATGTTTATTGTTCCCGTCTAAGGGCGTAGCCAGGGAGGGGGGGTCCTGGGGTGCACGTGACCCCCCTTTGTAAGCATTTTTGCAAGCAAACAACCTACAGACTTACCACTGCAAGGGTGTCCACAGTTTAAAGTCGCACTGCAAGGAATCCTACATGGAGTGTGTAGTGGATCAACGTGACATTTTGTCACAATTTCATGTCCACATGACCAGGTTTTCACACATGGCGTTTGGCATTTGACTTGAGAAAGGTCTTCGCACATGTAGCAAGGAACCTTTTGAATATGGCCACAAAGTGGAAGGGTCTTTTTCAAAGGTTTCATACAAGGACCGCACTCTTGATAGCATCTCTTGGGGCACTTATGATTCAGCGCGCAAGGTTTCCTAGTGCAGGGCTTCTGGCACTCGTATTCTTTGTGTTCTGGGTCTACTGGATGGCACATCATGTGACACACGTGACCGCAATCTAGTCGCGTGGCACATGGTACGTTGCAGCCTCCATTTGGTACCTTCTGAAAGTCAGCAGCACAGGACGCTTGGGTCAAGTTTAGCGGATGGTTTTGGCACATCAGCATCAATGCTTCTCCCACATTGCCACGCTCTCTCATGTCATTGACGATCTCTCTCCACAATGCACTCTTAGTTTCCAAAAGGCTTATGTTACCAATGCAGAAAAACCCTTTCTTAGCACGAGACAGCGCCACGCAAACACGGTTTTCTATCTGAAGGAAGCCGATTTTGCCTTTCTCGTTGCTTCGAACGAGTGATAAAAGAATGATGTCATTTTCCTCCCCTTGGAAATTATCCACTGCGCAGACTCGAACTCCACAAAAGAAATCTTTAGGCATTTCGTTTTTGAGCTGGAATAACTGTCCAGTATAGGCTGTGAGGACTGTGATTTGCTCTCTCTCGTAGCCTTGAAGAATAAAGTAGCGACAGAGGGCGGCCATGAATTGGGCTTCGTGTTTATTTGACTTGCTTTTTCCTTCTTTTGTAAAATCCTGTAAAAACAAACCGCAAAATAATGTGTTATAACAATAACAGCAACAGCGGCAAAAGAAGAGAATACAGAGGGAGAGATTTGATCGATTACAAGGCTCGATAACACTGTTTGTACTCAAATTAGAGTAGTCAATAAACAGTAAAACCGATTAATTCAACTGTCAAACTGAAGTAACTGATATATAGTTCTGTATGTACGGTCATGCACTTGCTGCATGTTCACCTTACCAATAGCTGTCACAAAATAATTTTAAACAATCCTTTTTTTGATAAGTTTTCGTCAAAGGAATTGTCTTAACTACATGTATTTTTATTGCCAAACAATCAGAGCTTGTACAATACAAATACACAGCTGGATACCCACCTCGCTTTCACTGTGGTCCACAAAAAAAACATTCCGAGCCACGCCTTTAATGTTGTCAAAATTCATCACCGATTCGTGATTTTCCAGCTTTGGATTGACGTAAATGTGCTCCAGCATTTTGGAGATTTCAGGTCGCATGCGATGCTGCAAACGTAGTCGCTCAAATGGCATTCCATTCTTCACCATTCTCTCGAATAGTGACACGTCCAGGTTGTAATTTTTGGCGAGGTCGTACACTGTGGGATTGGGACGGAGTTGCTGATGATCACCAATTAGAATCAAGTGCTGACACCCAGGAGTTAACGATGTAACAATATGTGACTCCAGTACTTCAGCGGCTTCTTCTACAATCGTTATTCGTGGTCGCAGCTTGTAAAGAAGATCGCGGTGCTTTGCAGCCCCTAAAGGCCAAATGCAAAAGCGGTCATACATCATGTAAGATGGCAATCCGACAGACAGAAACACTTGGAATATATCAAAGACGTTATTGTGTACCAGTTATAGTAGAGTTTGGTCCTATATCATACTAACAACGTACAAGCCTTTTTCACACATCCCTGCCCGCTAATATATTCGAAACTAATCTTAAATCAGCTGTGATTTTTATCCATCAATTTAATCAAGTTTGAGTCCAAGCATAGCCGGCAGCGTGGCTGTTGTGAACGGAACTATTTCGGGTCGCTCATGTGTGTGGGCGCTACCAGCAATCGTTACATAAATTAGTAGGTATAAACTCGGCGCGCCCTCGTCACACTTACCTGTTGTGGTCATGCCAATGACATCAGCTTTCCTGAGTACCTCCAGGTCTAAGGTGCTTTTAGCCCTCTTCAGGTTTTCAACATCCCATTGAAATCCCAGATTGAGGCATGCAATCGTGAAACGGCTACGCCCACGCAGGTCCATCACCCATCGCCGGTATAAATTCCAGCGGTCTCTCAGACACAACTCCCAAACATTTGTTACCTGAATTGCATGGCACAAAAAAAATCAGGCACTTTAAATAGGCTACTTCTAGCTGAAAAATCAAATCTGTATCACTATTGGTATATATGGCTAAGGTAACAGAGGGTTCTCTGCACAGCCATTTACGATTTCTCAGTATGCTTAGCTTCCAGTCGTCACTCTTTACCGCATTGAGAACTGTTCAGTTTTTAAAAATACGTCACCACTAAAACTTTCCATGCAAT
This sequence comes from Catalaphyllia jardinei, assembly GCA_022496165.2. Lineage (NCBI taxonomy): Eukaryota > Metazoa > Cnidaria > Anthozoa > Scleractinia > Caryophylliidae > Catalaphyllia > Catalaphyllia jardinei. Next base: position 28,934,626 of record CM042747.1, read on the forward strand.
CTTCAAATGAGCATGTACAAATGGATTATAGGCCAAACTTGTTCGGTCAAGATGGCTGGATACTGGCCAAGTTCTTTTTTTTGCGTGTTTAGAAATACTCAAATAAAGAACGATATATACTGAATGCTGTTAATTACTTATTAACCTAGAGTGAGGTCTTTACGGGAAATCTCAAACTAAGACCTTGCAGTATTGACCGATAGACAGCGAGCTCAATACGGCAAGGTCAGGGTTTGTAATTTTCCCGTCATGACTGAACGTTTGAGGTTAATAAGTTCTTTATTATATGGGGTTTTACCTTTGTTTTTGCAAGCTCGTAATCGGCCGGGAAAATAATACCCTACGTTTAGCCAATCAGAGCGCACGTTATAACTGCTGCCAGAATAAGCCATATAATGAATGTGCTTTAGTATCATCCAACTAGTGGACTAATGCAAATCCTGAATTTTGATTGGCTACGCTACTAGGGGTCTAATAGTAATAGTCATTGAGTAGCGAAATTCGCGGGGTTTTTTCCGTTTTTCCCCCCAAATAAATATGTCCTAAACTTGCATTTGCTAACTTTGTTATTGCCTTTTCTGTCCGACTAGTTGGGTGATACTAAAACAATTAGACCCTTCGCCCTCAAGGGCCACGGGTCTAATTGTTAATGGTTATTCATTTAAAATATTTCCCCGTTTCTGATTGGTTATAACCACACGCATAATTCACCATAACCAGCTCCTGTTCACCAGATTTATAAAGAATCTTCGCCATATTGAATCAATGACGTCAAAAGTTCAGCTCGCTGCAGATTATTGAACCAATGACGTCAAAATGACGTCAAAAGTGAAGCCCGCTGCAGATTATTGAACCATTGACCGAGAAAACCTGGAGACGAGATTGCGTTATTTTTGGTGAACAGAAAAACAAAGAGCGAAATGGCGAAACTCCTTTAAGAACGGGGAAATATTTTGAATGAATAATAAAGCAATTATTGAATTCGGCTTTCGTAGGATATGAAGAATTCTTCAGATCTCGGAGGGAGTTATCCAGCTCGGCCTTCGGCCTCTGTGGATAACATCCTCCTTGATCTGCAGAATTTTTCTTATCCTACTCAGCCTCATTCAATAATTGCTAATTATAAAATAACTGAGCCACTACGCGCACTCTCATTGGTCGATAGGTGTCTTTGATGAGATTATGTAAACACGGTTGTGACGTTTCAGATTTGCGCGTATTTTTAAGAATTATTTTTTAAAAGTAATAGAGCACTTTTTCCATTTTTGCATAGCCTCATCTTAAAACTTGGAGGGTTTAGATGAGGCTATGTAAACACGGAAAAGTGCTCTACTGCTTAAGTATTGTATATGGAAAAGGAACATGATTTTCCTGCGGGACACAGCGCGTAATCCCGAGCGGGCAAGATAGCGCCATCTTGCCCGCTCGGGTAGCCAATCACAGCGTAGGTTTCAGTTCATCTTGTCTCTCACGTAGCAAACCATATAATAAAGAACGTTAAATAAGCACCATAGTCTTACCATTTCTGCTCTCTCTTCTGGCATGACTTCTGTTTTGCTCAGTTCTTGACGCATGATCTTCTCTAACCTCCTCTTTAGCCGATAAGCTTTTTGTACTTTCCATTCACTCTCACCTTTCTCGTTAGAAACAATACCACTCGCAACTGTCAGTTCCTCGCCTTTTCCCGCTGACTTTGATTTGTACACTATGACATCATCATCGTCCAAGATTCTTTGGTTCTGCATAACATTCGCTTCATACAACACATCCGGGTTCTCATTCCCATCTTTCTCTCCCTCCTCTGCTTCTGCTACTTCTACTCTTGCTTCTGGTCCCGCTTCCGCAACCGTATCATCTCCCTCTAGATGAACAACGAAATAAATGATAACAAATAAGGTGGGGGATTTTTTCTCAACGAAACAAATTAGTTAAGCACTCTCCATCACATGGAACCTGGAATCGCTGCTGTTCTTGATAAACCCTTCGGGTAATTATGTCAAAACTACCTTGTGAGGTATGCAGTTTCAATAAACATGTATGTTTCGATCAACGAATTCGCACAAGGTACGTACCGCCAGACGATAAGCGTTCTCGTAATCAGGCTAAATGTGTTGCTGCCAAGTGTGAGAACAAAACAGAAAACTTAATTTAAACCCTAAATTAGCATAGTAATTTGTTGCCGGCTAATGGTATAAGAGTCCTTTGTTTTCCTTCACCGTGAATTGTGAGAACTTTGTAGACAATTACAAATAAAACATGTCAGTTTTAGAGACCAAGTTGTTGTCGCTATGTTAAAAAAAGAATTGGAGGCAGTGTGGCCGATTGGTTAGAGAGCCGGATTTGAAATCCGTAGGTCGCGGGTTCAAATCTCGTTCCGACCGCTAACTCATGTTGTCCTCGGTAGTCCCGAGTTCAACTTCTCGGCTACGCTTGTAAATAGCTAACTGGTCTGCCTCTCGTCAGTTGGGATTCTTAACCCAGTTATGTTCATTTGAATATTTCTTATCATTGTTTGTTTACTTTGGTCCGAGAAAGACCCAATCGGGAGTGGTCAATTACGTATACATTTTTTTTACCATTGGTTCATGCTTTTAGCTGTCCGTATATCTAGTTATGGGTGCTCTTGGGAAGTTTGAAGAGCACTCAAGAAGCTAGTTTCGCTCTCGGCTGGGCCTCGAGCAAATCTTTACACTTCTCTCGTGCTCTCAAAACGTCTCGTGCGCATCCATAACTCGATATACGTACACTAACCATGAACCACTTCTGGTGATATAAATCATACGGCCAGGAGCTATATACTGAAAGAAAGAGCACTCGTTATCCGCTGTACCTAAGACTGTTCATTACCTCCTTGACTTGGATTTACCGCGTTCGAAGTCAGTTGTAACCAGTGCATTATAGCGCTCTTCTCCTCATGTTCATCATCTTTATTAACAAACGGCTGCTTTAAAGACTCGTATTGAGCAGCAGACATACTGTTCGCGCGATGAAGTAACTGGTCTTCATGAAGTACTTTTCGTTGGCATTTCTCTAAAGTTTCGTTTGCAGTTTCCAACTCTCCCAAAGTACTTTCCATCATCTTATGAGCTTCGTAAAGACCCTCTCTTATGCTGTGGGGAACTGATTTGTCCTGCCAAGCAAAGAGTATGACATACCTCACAAAATAAACAGGACACTAAGCTACGATGGGCTACAAAAGTAGTTGAGAAAATTTATGAAAATGTTAACCGTCTTTATAATATATTTAACTCCTTATTTTGTTTCAAATGTATCGAGTGATACTTCTCAGATACCCCCATCTCAATTCAATGTTGTGCAAGTACTATGGTCTCCGTAGTCTCAGAGATACTACTGCCAACATCATGCTAAGGCATGAAGACTAACTGCTTAAACCGGCATGAAAAATACTGGCACCGTTATCTGACAATTCCTTTGTAACCGTCCGTTATAATAAGCCTCCGTTTGTAAGACCGTCTAGATATGTCTTCTTTCATCAAACTTTACCAGTGAAACCTCACCTTCCGCATTTTGTGCTTCAATTCCGACAGACTACATGCCTTCAAAATTTCGCTCTCACTCCTTCCTCCAACTCGGACAATTCCTTTAGAATGGAACTGATGGATTCCTTCCAGAAACTGATCGAGAGCGTGGTTTGTGTAACAGACAATCAGGATTGGGCGATGCTTCAAGTCAAAGAAAAGGCCTCTCTCATTGTCCCACTTCATCTTATTATGTAATAACACATTAGCAATCTGTAAGAAACGAATAAAACTTCTTCTTATTGCTCATGTGCAGCGTTATCCCTTTTCAACAGTTATATTTCAGCCATCGTAAGATCATTTCTACTAGCATAAGGCTAATGCAAATAATAGTGTACCGTGGCACACTACCAGTCATTAAAAGAAATCCACTGATTCTACTTATCAGGCAAATACTACAATCTGATTGGTTTAATAGTGACACATCAACTATTAGTGTGCAGTAGTTTGAGATGGTTCTACAAAAAGGCGACGGAGGAAGATTTATTTACTTGACGAGACAAAAATCTCAATATTTTTAAATGAACTGATGAGCGCGAGTACATGACTAGGCTACAACCGAAATCAGCCGCAACAAGAGATTATCAAGGTAAGAGAGTGAAACCCCCATATAGGCCCTCTTTTTAGCTAAGGTAATCCCTGTTAAGGTATTTTTAGACATGGCACCCAGTTCTTTCGAGGATGTTACTCGCGCGATGCGTGGACAGCCGAAGCGACTTTCTCGAAACTACCCGAGAAGAAATGGCGGACACTTCATTTTATATGTTTTGGTTTCGTTTCATACCAGAGATGTTTTCTGCACTCTCAGCCGCCTTTTTGGAAGGCCGGGCTTTCTGTTTGTTTTTCTGCTCGTTTGGCTGTTCATTATTTTGCCGTTTATTTGGTTTTAGGGAGTTTCAGCAACTTTAACGGTAACAGCAACGAGTACAATGGTTGTGTAAGCGTAATACATAATAATAATTCTTTGTTCATTTCGTGAAATAGCCACATTCTGCATATTTGAGAGAACGTAAACTATACGAATTTTTAAAAATTTCTTTCTCGAATTTTGAAGCTATCTTACACATTCTGTTTGGGACATTTCTGACAGTATAGACAAACTGAATGAATTCAAATTCTCGCGAGATTCGTAGATTGAATATTAAGTCGGTTGTCTTTGGCGTTGTTGCTGTTGCTGCTTAAACTGTTTTTTGCTGCTTGGGCAGCAAGCGTCTTGCCTGCACTTTCGACAATCTGTTTGTTCAGTTGCCTAGTTTGTGTTTGCGCGTTTGTTTGCTTTGCACTCGTTTGTCCAGAAATTTCTCTGCCGTGCATTCAGGTGTTATTGGTTAATTTGAGCATGGTACATCCGTCTTTTATTCAAACTCCCATTAAAGTTTTGAAATGTATTTGAACATACCGAGTGCCGAAGCGCCTTTGCTTGTAATCAAAATATCAAAGAACACATCTCCACAGCGTTGGAGGTTTTAATTTGCCTTGAAACGAAAAAAAAGAAACATAAACTGATCCTCCAAGAAAACATGCACGCAACACGCGAGTAATATCCGCGGAAGAACTGGGTACAATGCCTAAAAATAACTTAAGGACGTTCCCGCTAATTGTTACGGCGCATCCTTACGGCGCAAGCAAATTCACATGCCACGTCATGCATCGAGCGCGCCGGCTAAGTATTAAAATGAATAATGATAGGGCAGATGGCCATTGCTATAGCTTTGCTTGGATTTAACGATCTTGGACGTTCGGTGACCCCTACTTTTCTTTTCAGAAAGAGATTTCATTTACAATTATCTCCACGTTGTCCAAAAATGAACAAAAAATCAATGTGGGAAGTTAAAAAAATTTCAAGATTTCTGTCCAAGGGACACGGAATCCTGCCATCTTGCGGCTGCAAGGCGCGTGAAACTATGGTCGCTAAATGCGAACTTGATCTTTGAGAACCTCAACAGTTGACTTAATTCGTTTAATAGGTCCATTTAAACCATATTTGGCAGAGAGCATTTCCCTTCAATTCAAAGCTTTAATTGCGACATTTTGGGACTTGCAGCTTCTGTGGCCTTCTTCGCTAACGAAGCCCGATTTACTCAGATTTAGGCGTTCTTCTGGGATGTTCTCTCCAAAACGAAGTCGGTGACCCCCCATTTTTTTTTTTACATTTCTGACATCACTAACTCATCATCTCTCAATGGTAAAATTTTCAGAAAAAAAATCAATGTTAGAAAATTTTCGCGCGAAAGTCCTTAAGATGGATTACCTTGGTTAGAGGACCTATATGGTGGATTTACTCTCTTACATTGGTAATCTCTTGGCCGCAAGTGTTTTCTCTAAAGTGAAGTTTAAAAGTACTTAAGATGTATAGAGAGCATATTGGAAAGTATAACTATAATTTGAAAGAAATTTTGTTAGAATACGACAAAAACAACATTGTTCACTCTCGACTATAACTTCAGAAACCTTGTATTCTGCCGTCTAGCGGTACAGAGATGAGATCTTTTTGTCTCTTTAAAATTAAACCCACATTTAGCTTCTTTAAGCAGGAGGTCTGTACACATGACCGAGGTCAAGATTCTCCCATACAGACCTCCTGCTCGGTTACCACGATGTTTATTGTATGACGCAAACAAGAACAATTTAATTCGCAACTGGTTTGTACTAGCTGACATTTTGCTTGAGAGCAGCAATGAGCTAAATTGAATTCTGCCAAAGTTTGCTCGTTCTCCTTACCTTTTCTTCTAATCGGGCTTTTTGGCACTTCCATAAATAAATAGTCTGCCGGATTAATAGTCAATGATTTTGCATTTTAATTTATAACTTTTTCAGTGCAAAGCATTACCAGTCTTGATACCGGTTTAGATGGGGAAATCTAGACCACCTTCAATATCGATTTCAACCAATCAAATTCGTGAATTTGGTAGTCTCCAGTCCTTTTGAGACAGAGCCATATGATAAATTAAACTATTAATTACCTTTAACCCAATGTACGTCTTTCCAGTCCCCGGGGGTCCTTGAATAACAGCGAATTCTTTGGTCAGCGCCATCTTTAAAGCCCTGAGCTGAGAATCATCAAGATCCAGATCTTGCGCAGAAGGCCAGGAGTCCAGGTTTAGAAGAGGGATCGACGAGCTTCAAAACGAAAATATTGGTCATGCATCAGTTTATTTAACATGATTTAGATCTTCCAGCAGTAACAGTTTCACTGCGCCCTCCACCAACAGTAGTTAGAAACTGTGGGGCATGACGCGTCAAGTACCTAGGAAACAGCAAATCATGAACAGGAAATGGTCATTAATGGCCATACACTTAAAGACCGACGGACTACATTGCCTGGCAGGCCCCATGGTGGAACCCGCAGGTTAGTGGACGGAGAGGACCACCGCGTACCAAATGGAGAAGAAATACAAAACGTATCATCCAGTCGAAAGGCTACACATGAACCGAGATGGAAAACCTGGCCAGGGACAGAGAGGCCTATGTTCCGAAATGGAGTGAAAAGGCTTCAGATCAGACCAGACAGTATCACTAGTATCTAAGGATGTCCACAAGGCCGTTTGACACTTCTAAATGTTTGTCCAAATTTTGCTCATAAGTCGCTCAAAAAACTTGCTTCTTTAACGACGTTGCTCTTTTCTGTCAAGTGGTCTTATATTGATAAATGTCACACTGGCTTCCCTCCGTAAGTATTAAAACTTTCTAATCGTTTTCGAATGCAACTTCAAGGCAAACGGAGTTGCAAAATATCATAAGCCATAGTTGCAACTAATGTTTGTTTACATGACTTCATGAACTAGCTGCATAGTCTTCCGCGAAAATATTCGGAAATATTCGCATGGCATTTGACAAGACCAACGTTAACACTAAATGCTACCCCAATTTCTCTTTTCGTCAGTAACATCACTGAATAGCCTGACCCGTTCCCATCGGCTCGCTTGCGCTGGTTCCCGCGCTTGCTACGTAATACGAATTATGACGTCATAAGTTTTAGGAACACGGGGGGATGTTGAAGCTTCGAATTCATCGACCAATAACATTTAAGCCCACCAACCGTAATCTCAAAGATAACGGAGAAATGTTGAAGTGTGGTGCTATTTCATTGTCACATTCCGTCACAATGGCTTCTAGTTGTGTCTGTTTTCGCTACAAGATGCCGTTGCAGCGCATTTCCCTTTCGTAAACGGTCGATGCCATTTTTAAACGGCCGATACCATCATTGGTAACCAAGCCTTTCAGAATGAAAGATGCCATATCTGCTTTAGTTTAGGCCTGGAAAAGGTAGAAACTGGTATAATTTGTTGATGGAGTAAAATGCATTCACCAAATGCTTAATTGTTCATATTCACACTGGTTTGCTTGCGGTTAGCTCTTATTTGTTGTTTGGGACAACTGTATTATTAATGATTAAGAATGTCACGTTTTATAATTAAATTTTGGGGAGATTTAGCGGATCAACCTGGTAGTGTAATAAGAGGGATGTCAGGAAGCAGAGGTTCTGGGTTCCATACTAGGTGGTACTTGCAAATTTTCCTTTTTCTTTAATTTAGTAAAGAAAAATTCGTTTACAGTTACAAAAAATTACTAAGTGTCGCGAAAATGGCATCGACCGTTTACGAAAGGGAAATGCGCGCCGTTGCATGTCAACCTTGCTCGATTATCCATACGCAACTGAGTCCGGCTTAACTACCAAAATCTCACCACACTTCACCGATTGGTTGGTAATAGAGAACACATACTTCAGGGAAAACGGAAGGGATGTTCATGTTGGCCTGCGCTAAATATTTTAATTTTAAATCAAGCAAGGCTTCATTTTAGTTTGCAATACCTTCGTGCAGCAGTATAACTCTTCTTCATGATGGGTGTCAGATCAAATGTCACCTGTGGCCCATTTCTCAGGTAGGCGGGTGGTTCGACTTCTTTCTGACACTTAACGATGTAATTCTATTTTTGGTTAAAGAACAAAAGCTGTCTTTTATAACAATCATAATTATGATGTTTTCTAGATGGCGCGGCGTACAGGTTTTTTAGCAACTCGATCTGTGTTAAGACAAATCTTAGCTAGCAAAAAAGCACAAAAGTGTTCTTATCTTGTTTATCCTAACCAGTGATTAATGTAATTGATTACGTTTTTCTTACTTTGTAAATAAAGCGAAGAGAACAATACAGAATATTATCTTTCTTCGTTTTCATTGGCCGAAAGCTCATTACATGACCTGCAAATAACTGCCTACAAATGATAGTCTGCCGTGGCGTAATACCGTCTTAATGAGTTTTGCTGCAAATGCTCTGCTCATGCGTAACTGTAACCACGGTTTTTGTGAAAAATAACAGATCACTTCCCTGAACAGTCAGAGTGGTAAAAATATAAAAACAAACTTCGTGATCGAATGATAAAACAATTATTGAACAAGGTTACCCTCGAATATCGTACAGCAATTATTTACCTCGGCCTACGGCGTCAGCAAATAATTTATCTGCTCGCCAGTACGCCAGTAATCACGATATCAGTTTGCTCAACCTGGTCCAGTAATTGTTAATTAATATCTCAAAGCTGTCCACCAGCAACTATGCTCATATGGAAAGGTATAAAACATGAAACATTAAGGCCGATCTTCCGTCACCTGCATAGGTAGGTATCCTGGATAAATTTCTTTGAGTCCCTCCAGCACGTGACGGTAAGCTTCAAAGAATGCAGTACTCTCTACCATCTGATACACATCACCTTCTTTAAGACTCTCTTGATCATATACTTTGATCAACTGTATGTCCACTATGCCCTACAGCAGAGAAGTATAATTGCCACTAAATAAATGATAGGTATGTTTTTCAGTGATTTGCTCTAAAAGCCATGGTACCTCTTACAAATTAAAGTCGTCAAGTTTCAACCGTTTGCAGGCATGCTACTTGGTGAATTTGATGGTTCTGCAATCAGTGCATGCCTCAAAATCTCAGAAAAACAAATTTTGCAACAGAATCTGAGTAAAAATGAAAGCTATCGGCCGCGCTGTATGAAATACGCAAATTGTAAGACGAAATCCGATAGGAGATCGAGCAATTTTGATTTTCCGTGGACAGCTAGTACCAGAATAATTTTAAGCATATTACACACCTTTTTACGTTTTAAAAAAGCCAAAGATGTAAATAGTAAAGTAACACCAAAGTCAATTTCCCATGGAATCTGTAGAAAATAAATTTGAAAAATCAGAGCCTCAACATCAGTTTCATTTTACTAGTTTTGTTTTTGGGTTTCCATATTGTTTTTGACAGTTGGTGTTGTTAGAAATAATTTTTTTGAGAAGATATTTAAAACAGTGAAGTTTTTTATCATGTAATCTCTTTTGTCCACTTGTTATTCAAACTTCTGATTCCACAATGGTTGATTAACATCCTAACGTGAGAATGTTCACGGAATGTCTCGTTTATATATAATTTTTTGCAGTTCTCAGCTAGCAGTTAAAGCGTCAGTTCTCAGCTGAGTTTAACATGTTAACTGATTCTCAGATTTACGTTACAGACTGTATACTCCATCCATACCCGGCCTTAAGCAGTAATAGCTAGCTTAGTGTTAAAATTGTTTTTCGATCGAATTTAATGCTCACACCGTCACTCAACCTTATCAAGTATTTACGTTGAACATACTTTTCTTATAGCGGCGAGAACTCGGTCGGCCACTGTGGCGAGCACAAAACTCTGAAACCTGTCCTTGGATAAACAAATCAATGAACCAAAGATGAGTCGTTTGCTGTTCTCCCAGCGTACATGCCTGAGTTTGGAGTTGTCAAACTTGATCCGGTAACGGAGACCGTTGGACGTATATACAGATTCTAAAACACGGACGCTATTGTACACTCTTATGTCCTGAATATCACTCAACTCGGCGGTGCCATTACGCTCCAACAACTGCGCAATCCCTAACCGAAGGGGCCGTACGAAGTCTTCTCGAAGAAGTCGAAATTGTACGTCCAAATAATGTTCCACGTCATTGTAGCTCCCATCAATTTTGTTCTTTCTGAAGAAAGGTCGTCCTTCATGCAAGATGTCTTCCCGAGTTGGAACAACAGAGAGCCTGCGGAAATTATCGGGTGGATCTTCATCATCGTTCACTCCAGCTGAAAAAGTACAGACTTTTTGTCAGTGCACGAGTGAAAGTTCGTTTTTTCTGCTGCTGGATTACAGTGTCACACCATCAATAAAAATCGTAAGCATTCAATAAATCAAGTAGCGAATCTGGGATACGATAGATGATTGATACATAAACAACCTCGCCAAGATTTAGATCTGTGCTGTCTTTCATTCGCGCGTTATTCGGAAAAGTGTTTCGCCCACATTTATAGAGTTTTGCATGGAAAGTGACAGAAACATCTGTTATTCAGGTTTGCCACTGAAACGAAAAGTATTGCTCGAGGGCTCCTAATACATTGAAAGTAATAATTCTTCCACTACAAGAACTGTTTCGGTGGCAAAAACTTGAGGGATAACTCTTATTTGGACCTACGCGAGGGCTCGTGGGCCATCATGGGCCATTTCAGTGACGTCAGTAACGCACAAACTTGGAAATTCAAACCTGTTCTATCACACAATGAGGAACCCTGTCGAGATTAAACGCTTGAAAACGTCGAATTATTAGAGGGTTTTACATCTGATGAAAAGGAATGGTAATATGATGACGTCACAAGGAAACCGCCGATTGGGAATGTGCGCCATACGCCATATCTCACCATCTCTGCGAGGCTTCCATCTATTTCGCCGTTCTTCTTCCTCCTGTTTCTTTAATTCCTCAGCCTTCCTGATTCTCAATTTCATTATTTCATCTACCTCTGTGACAAGGGCATCATCTGCTAACTGTCCAGAGACAGAGAGCCTCATAGTTCCACAGTACAGGTCGGACAGCGGAAGATCAGCATAGCAGCTTGGAAATCTTCGGAGTAATTCACTCATTATTTTGACAACATTTCTCAAAAACACTGAGACATCAGGAGGTAAGCTGTCAGCAGATAGCTTATTCAGATATCGTCTGAGCAGCAAATTGAGAAACGACGATCTTAGTAGCAGGTTTAGTAGCTTTAACAGATCCTCCTTAGGGCTACAGTCACAAGCTTTCGCAAAAATGCTCACGATCAAGACAACCCAGTGACTTGCCATTGACTGCTGTTTTAATAAATTCTCCGTGGCTGGGAAACATACACTCGATGTTAAGTAGAGGATTATCTCGTCAGAGGTTTTGTTTTCCAGGACTTGCAGATCCATAAATCTTAGCTTGAGCTCAGGCTGGTTTCTCGGAGTTCCGTCGCCACCACGACCCAATGTTCCACCTCTTCTTTTATCTCCTTTTCTACCACCTCTTCCACGGCCTCTTCCACCTCCCCTTCCTCTGCCCCTTTGGCCTCGCCAGGCGTCCATTGACAGCACCTCTGAAACAAGATAGATATCATTATGAAGGAATAAAAAATTAATTGTAAGAATTTTTAATTGGCTGTGATACGTAAAACCCCTTTACTCCGCTACATGGATAATTACTTAATATTTTAAAAAATGTTGATGACAAAAAAATATATTTCATTATTATTTTGCATCAAACAAAACCTTTTCCAATCAAAGTTCAGGACTCTTTGCTGCTGAGCAACCTCTAGAGCCTCCATTCGTCAAACATTTGTTAATTTGAAAACACATCCTACTCCCCATTTGAAGGAAATCCTATATGCTACTGATCTACTACGTTTGTTAGTGCAACCGAATTAGTTTTTCATGCATTAGCTCTGAAGAAAATTAATTCAGTAACAGTTGAGGAATCAGATTTGTGAAGCGTTCTAAAGTTAAATGGGAGCAAAGTTGAAAAAGCCAGGAGAGAGTCATCTGATGACAATTCTGTATTTTGCAGTAAATGGCGAGACATCGACGAATGCAAGGGCATCACCTCCTTTGCATTTGGGTATTACTGATATCACTGTGTTATTGAATTCCACGGTATGCGGAAGTCGCAATAAATAGTGTCTTCTACTTGAGTATTGAACGCTTAGAACGGTCCAAACATCATTTAAAAGAAATAGATAGGTATGTGTCATGTATTAATTCAATTTCCGCAATTCCGAAGCATTGCCACCAGGTATTTTAGTGCAGCAGAAATCAGCACACGCGACAGACGTGTGCTCGGAAGGACTTGTCCCTGGGACGATCCCCGTGAAATGTTTTAACGAAGATTTTCTTTGCGCATGACGTAGGCTTTTCATAGCGACTTGTACCCATATATCAAGCCAATTCGATTCCATTGCGAAAGTCGGTCGCAGGGAAAAACCTAACTCGAAGCACCGAGAAATCTCGACGATGCATGGGAAGTTGCAATACTAGTATCCTTAGTGATGAAGAAATGTTCCGTTAATAACCGCTTGCGAATTTTATTTTCAGTATAATAATCGGAACTTCGAAACCTCTGTCTATTTGACCATCTAATACCCATGTTCACTCTCTTTCTAGCGAGTTATATCTTTTTAAAATCGACTACAGTTCCACATGAGCAAACAATTAGTCTTGATTTCCATGTTGCACTGCTGCCTCCAATGATGTTTACAACACAGCTAGCAGAGCCACGCAATCAAATTCAGTATACGTAAGCGTGCTCCAAATCTCGACAGTGCTAGCTGATGGCGTCAACAAATCGCTTCGCCAGAAATTTTTGTTTTCGCGAGAGCGGCCTTTGTTAGCATGGGGAGAGTATTATATTTACAGAGACTCGGCCCACTAATCCCAAAACGAAGACAAATTCCCGACCTTTTCTCTTGGGCGGCTGAGTTCTTAAGTGAGGCAGAAAAAGAGACAAAACAACGGAAAAGGAGACTCGACATCAGCAACTGAATTTTTACAGGAACACACTCAGGTAAAACCAAACAAATGACAAACTGGTCTGTGTCAACCTTTAAAGGTAAGCTTAAACGTTTCCATTTTAAAATTTTTAAATATAAAACTCAATCTTTCAACAGAAAAATTGAAATAAAGCCAATTCCTATTTCGCTTATTTCGCTTACCGCGAACAATCACTTCTGATGTTGTTGTCCGTTTTTCGCATCGGATTTGATGCACAATTCCACCGGCTATGTTATAAAATAATTGGTTCATGCTTTTACCTGTGCACTATCGAGTTATGGAGCACTTGGGAAGTTTGGAGAGCACTCAAGAAGCTAGAGTTTCCCTCGGCTATCGCCTCGGGCAACTCTTACGCTTTTTTCGTGCTCTCCAAACTTCCCGCGTGCTCCATAACTCGATAGTGCACGCTAACGCATGACCCAATTGTTAATTTTTACCTAGACTCAATTATCTGACATATATTTGTGACTAAAGTGGGCCGTTTGAATTCATTACGTGCTAAATACTGTAAACAGGGATACAAATTAACTGGCTTATGTTCCATAAATGAACAGTGCACCAACCGTATAATAATCGTAAGTCCGCTAAGGACAACTTCTTGACAGCAAAAACAACCACTAGCTTAGTTACTATGGGTCACCATTCCAACTGAGGCCTTTTTCTGTCAACAATTCTATCCACTGGACGTTTCAGTCATTAAAGACCAGTAGACCGCTGTGGAACTTGTCCCAATGGCTACCATTTTATGGTGAAACCCTGTTCGCTTCTAATCTATTTATAGTTCTTCATTCTGTCAGTTAGTCTCTACTTTCGGCACCGTTAAGAGGTGAATGACGATTTCAACAACAAATCTTACAGTAAATATAAGACGTAGTATTGTAGATAATAAAGAGAGGCATAATTACAACTGTCCCGTAGCTTACCTCAAGTATCCGAGGAGGAAGCCAGATGCCGGCCGGCGGGCTGTTGTCGCTGCAATTTGCAAGGACTTGTCAATGGCAAAGTTATTCCTCAATCATCCATTATATATAACGGCTGCCTAATAATCTACGTAAAAACTGGTTTCCACAAGCAGACGAACACTTTTCAAACAAGGGAAGGTGTATACGCTGGGGAAAGTAACTACAAGACACTTTAACCTAATATATGGATCAGGAGCCAATCAAATCACAAGCAACATTTCTCAGAAATCGAAAGGTCATTTCCGGAAATCAGGCTTTAAAGAAACATGGAGGAATTTAAATCATCTGTGAAAAGTACGAACTACCATCGCAATAAAAACAGCTCTTTAATTTTTCACTTGGTTCAAACTGAACACAATGATATCAAGATAGACTAGTTGTTATTTTTGAAGGGGGCTGGGGGGGGGGGGGGGCCCAGAAATTCGTCACCATTGTGAGCATAGATTTGTTAGTATTAAATTAAAGGGCCTGAGAGAACAGGAAACTTTAAATAACCCGTTCAAAACAGATCAAAAGACAACAGGTTAATTATCTTGCATCCACATTTATTTGTAAACAATAAGATCAAGAAATCAAAGCTTATCACTTTATCTTGGGAACACAGATGTTTTCTCAAGACTATAAGTCATTTCCGGGAAAACAAGTTCCTTTACGTCACCTCGTCCCCAGGTTTTTCTCGACTTTATATCAGTGCAAATTCGAATGTTTAGGCATAATCTAGATCAAATGAAAACGTAGCTTATACAATCTAAGACTGAAATGGTTCCACCCTCATATCTAGACAGCATTTTACGTAGGTGTCTACGACACTACGTTTGTGCAGGAGGTAAAGTCTTGTCATAGCGGACTAATAAGCCCAGCATTAAGCCACCCCCCCCCCCCCCCCTTTACTACACACTTCATGGTGACTCGTTAATGAAATCGTTTGTGAAATTAAACCTTACAATTGAAAACAATAAAATCGTTTCGACGACATTTAACGCCTCCAAAAACTTAATCTAAGCTGACAGAAAAGAGAAAGAATTGAATGACTTAATATGTGGTCGAAATTGTAAATTAAATTGGTTAAATCCAAGTTTAAAAAATTGAAAAATAGGATCAGCTTTACCGCTGTCTTCACTAAAATGGTCTCGAAATTTAAGCTGTTTTGATTCTATCGCTTTGTAAGAACTACGGTATTGGGAAAGTAAAGTCTTGGACAATTTTCTCCCCGATACTTAACAGCCACCACCACCTAATTGCTAGCACCTTCCCCCCTCCCCTCTCCACGCCCTTTTGATCTCTTTTTGTTGCCTTCTTGAATTCCGATGACCCGTTACTCTTTTAGCTATGCGTGATGATGAGGAGCAGAAATCAGCTACAATCGCTGACATGTTGTTGAGACACTGGTGTGTTAACCATTCTCCTTTTAGTGTTGTTCAGGAGACTAGATTACTAGCAAAAATTTCGGACGATAATAGTTCGGTCACTTCACTGCCGGAAACATAGTTAAAGTAAAGTTACGCGTAAAACACCAATTAGACTAAAACAACACCTTTGAAAGAGTAGTCTAACCACCCCTCAAGGTTTTACAGATACACAAACGAGAAAATGCATGGCACAAATTTCATCACGCTGTTTTACCTATCTCCAGCTAGTCTCTCTGAGTCAACTAGAGTTCCTTCCAAAAAGGAAACTATTAGCTGCGGAGCTACTTAATAGTTTAATATTGTACTTTACATATTTCGGACGCACAGCTTTATTTTCAGACAACATTTTTGTCTGAAACTATAATGCCCGCATTGTTCTGCAAGCAAGGCAAAACGCATCGAACAAGGACTTCGGGTACAATGCGCTGTCCAACTTGGAGGGGTGTGAGTTCCAACGACTTATGACGACGATTGTAGCTCTGCTAAGTGACCTCTCCCCTAGCTGATCACTAGCACATAAAATTACAGAATTAAAACTGAAACTCGCGCGGGTCAAAGTTATGGATGTTAGCCATATCGGAGAAGGCAGCGTATCGAGCGCCATCCATTTCACTGGCAAGCCGATTATCAGCTAGCAGCTGATGATTATGGCCACCGATTCTTGAGCCGCATTCAGGGCATTTGCTTTCTTCCATCGCTCCCCCACACTCTGTGATGCAGTAGATGTGACCTTAAAGAATAGAAGGGCAAAACAGCTTACTTTGCACCTTGGTTGAAACCAACTGTAAGAAACCAGGTCTGAGGTAGAAAAGAGTAACATAGGGAGGAGTCTAATATACGTTAATTTAATGCTTTAGCGTTTACTCACTCCTGATTTCACAAGTGTTTTCGGCACACCTAATAACTTAACTTCTACGGTTGATTTTCACCAATAAAGAATGCCTTTAAATGTGTGCGGGTTGCTTGAGTTGCTTATGAAAGTAAACTTTCAATGTATGCCTCGTTTGCCAACCAACTCCTGCAAGATCTCATACCCTATAATAACTCTCGGCTACTTCATCGAATTTGAAAGAGCTAAGATATTCTTGAGGAATCGAGGAGTGCTTACATTCACTCACTCCGTAAATGTTGCCAACTTGCGCAGCTCTAATGCACCCTCATCCTCGTTTGACCGTATTCAGCGTATTGCAAGACTGATGGCTGGAAAACGTCCAGTTCTGATTAACTCAAAGTCACAAAAGCGAGTCTCGATGCGCGCTTGCGAATGCAAGAATCAAACATAACTGTCTCCCAAATCCCAATACGAAAAGTAACTAAAAACTAATAATAATTTTCATCAGGATCAGCTCAATTAAACATTCGACTCACCGTTTGGACATTTAAACCAGTGTCCCTGTGTCAGCCCCATGGCCTTCACAATCAGATCTTTTTCCTCTCGCGTAACCGCAAGGCAACTCGCATGAAGACTGTATTCTTTTCTGATCCGCTTAATACGAACAAAGTAACGCTCTCGACGATCTTTGTCTGAAAATATTGCAAAGTGGTGATTCATTAATGTCATAAGTTACTTACTATCCGCATTCTTGCACATCATTGACTGCAGCCGCGATGAGGATACAGCTCGCCAATAGCCAAACAAATTGGTTTCGACTTTGTTTTTACCAGCAAGAGAACCTAGGTGTCGTTTGCGGAAATTTCTTGAAAAGTTCACACCTTTTCCTTATCGCCCAATCAGAGAAAAATTACACGACAACCAAAAAAGTCGTATTCAGAACACACAAGATTAAAACATGTAGGACCAAAGGGAGAGAGCACGCCTGCCCAGGAATAAAGCCGCTCTCGAACGCTGGAAGCTTACTGATTTCACTATAAGCTACACTAATGGTCTTAATAGTCTATCCTGTACGAGTCCTCTTACCAACTGTGTTCTCTGAATCCAATGCCCGTTTAACAGAATCAACCTTGATGGTGTCAGCGCTTCCAAGCTTAATACCCCGGATGTCGAGTTGCATCTTCAGCATTCTGAAGTCGATCAGAAGCTGTGTTCGGTACATTTCCTCGTTGAGCTCTTCAAGTTCTTGGTCGCTAAATCGAACTCGAAACCTCATCACACGTGTTCGGAGTTGTTCCACTTTAATCTCCAGGTCTTCCTTCGTTTCCTGAAGCAGAAATATTGATTCATAGCTTTTTGGTCTTGTCCGTTCCGTCTCTTCTCCTTTATCTATCATTACCTTGAGTTGCTGAAGGAAAGTCAAAAAGCTGATCTGGTTCTCAATCACATTGACTTGTTCATCTGTGAGATTCTTAAGGTCCAGCAGCTTCAAGATGTCTTTCTTGTCATCCTGGAACTCGTCGATATTTTCCAACTTCAATTTGAGCCTCGCGGTTTCTTGTTCACGCCGTATTCTGCCAAGTAAAATCTTTTGTTTTACTCGTTCGAAGTCTGCCAGGATCTTCTTAATGATGTTGCCGTACCTTAGACTGGTGCGGATGGGAACATTGCATTTTGGGCAACGCTTCAGTTGGACGTTAACAGGCTTCCCATCAGACTTTGTTTCCGCCTGGTCCATCCACTGATCCATCATTCGAACTTCAAACACGTGACCACAGTCTGCCAGCTCCACGAATCTTGCGTCGGCCTCATCTTCGGTTCCGAAAAATATCTCAGTCACCTCGTCTTTGTGGCACTCTCGGCACTTCTTTGGGCATATTTCCCCACAGAGACCAATACAGGGATGCCCACACGGGAGTTGCTTTTTACATGGTTCGTCGCATCGTCGACGATTGCACAGCTCCCCGCATAGTTTCGTGCATTTACGATGCTCGCAACGCCAGATGCATTTCTCGTTGCAAGGATCACAAGGTTCACCACATTTCTTCGTGCACTTGCTATGCTTGCAGTAGTTGCCGCATTTTTCGTTGCATGGAGGACAGTTTTTGGTGCATGGCTCACTGCAGCTGTGACCACAGAAGAGAGTGCGGTCACACTTAGCCTTGCATGGAACGTGGACCCGACCACGGAGACAACGAAAGCAGTCACCTATAATGTAAAGCAGAAAATTGCAAGTGATAAGTAAAATTAAATGGATGTCACTCTAAACTTTGTAACGCAAACAAGCCAGTCAATTCAGTTCCAAGAACAATCACTATCTTGTTGCTCCTGTAACATAGACACTGACAATAACAAAGACTATAACTGTAGTATATTGTATTGCGGTAAAAACAAACATAACATTATACCTTAGGAGATCAAAAAGAAATTTAAAAAGTTAAAAGCAATTTAAAGGAACAGCATGATATCAAATGTAAATTCATGAAGAAATGCAAACTTGAAAAAAAATCCGAGTCTAAATGGGATTTAAAAAGCTACGACCCTCCGTGATCTAGTCGGATGCTCTACCCACTGAGCTACTGAAGACTCTATGGTGAGCAAGGGTCAATTTGTGGGCCTCGACTGGAACCTCATCGCGCGGCTACACAGCCAAGTAATGACTGGCACATGTGAACTCACTAACAGCATCGCGCTGTCACATTAAGGCATCTTCTTTCACATATGAACTCAATACCACTAGCTCAGTGGTTAGAGCATCCGACTACATCACGGAGGGTCGTGGATTCAAATCCGATCTGGGAGTCGGATTTTTCCAAGCTTGCGTTTCTTCATGTAAAGCAATTTACTGAATTGGTAAGAATGTTGCGCTCTCATGCATTCATCTTTGGAACTTTTATCTGAAAAGACAAGTCACAGTTTGTAGCATGTAGACATAATTAGGTCAAATTGAACCTGAAGTTCCTGAAGTTCTCACTGCTCAGGCGAAGCAACTGGTCAGGACTGTTACTAAACATTCTACTCGGTCATTTTTATCAATGAAAGAAATCCTAAGATTCCCATTTGGAAACATGTAACATTGTTTGCCCCTTGTCGATTAAAAGACACTTTCAGAACTTACCAGCACAAGGGTGTTCACACTTTAAGGTCACACCACAAGGTGCCCTACATGGACTGAGTAGTGGATCCACGTGACATTCCGTCTTGTTTTCATGCCCACAAGGCCAGGTTTTCTTTGTAATGACGGTGCACCTCACACTGCACTCTTCAGAGCACTTTTTCTTGCACTGATGGCCACACGATAGAATCTTTGAGCAGGGTGATTGGCAATTCACTTGAACAGGATCCTTTGAGCAAGGAACGTCCTGAGCATGGCCACACCTAGGGAGAATCTTTGTCACGAGCTCCATACATGGCCCACACTCCTGGTAACATCTCCTGGTACACTTATGCTTTTGAGCACACAGTGTCTTAGCGCAAGGCTTATTACATTTGTATTCCTTGTGCTCTGGGTCTGTTGGATGGCACACCATGTCACACACGTGACCACACTCGAGTCGCGTGGCACATGGTACAGTGCAGCCTCCCTCTGGTGCCTTCTTGAAGTCTTCAGCACGTGACGCTTGAATCACGTTTTCCGGGTGGTTTTGGCACGTGAGCGTCAATGCTTCTCCGATGTTTCCTTGCTCTCGCATATCACTGACAATATCGTTCCACAATTTGCTCTTAGTTTCCAAAAGACTCATGTTACCGATGCAGAAAAACCCTTTCTTAGCGCGAGACAGCGCCACGCATACACGGTTTTCTGTCTGCAGGAAACCGATTTTGCCTTCCTCGTTGCTTCGAACCAGTGACAGAAGAATGATGTCATTTTCCTCTCCCTGGAAGTTATCCACTGCGCAGACGCGAACTCCACAAAAGAAATCTTTAGGCATTTCTTTTCTGAGCTGGATCAACTGTCCAGTGTAGGCTGTCAGGACTGTGATTTGTTCTCTTTGGTAACCCTGAAGAATGAAGTAGCGACAGAGAGCAGCCATGAACTTGGCTTCGTGTTCATTTGACCTACTCTTTCCCTCTTCGGTGAAATCCTGAAACGATGTGAATGAAAGGTGTTGAGTTTACAACAATGACGTGTCACTAATTCATAAACGATAGATGGATGACCTTCAGAAGCGTGATCAAAAAGGGGATTGAAGAAAGTCAGAGGTCAGTTCAGTGGTCGAAACAACACTATGGTGTAATATCGCTGGCAGAACGATTTTTCCTCCACCCCTAAGCTTCCCTTGCAACCAGCTTACGTTTGATCGCGACAATATCGTGTCCAACTTACTGGAGTCTTTCGAAAATTATTTTCTGGTCAGAGAAGTTTATTGAATAATATCTGGGAACTCTTCTAAATAGGTTTTTCAAGGCACAAGTTAGTGAGATCTAAATGTAAATGGGGTGATTTACAGTAATGTTACTCCCCTCCACATCTTGATTGGTTTGCATCACTTAATAAGGAAGAAGGTTCCCTTGTGAAACAATCAAATCTTATATTATATCATTTTCGCACTCAGATACAAAATAAACCAATCACAAGTTTTATCTACTGTCCTGATTTAATGCGATCAAGTCACTGGCCAAGCGTACGGTAAATACCACATTGTACCTGGTTGTACGCTTTGCCTCGTTTATTGAAGGCATGGATATTTTTGAGCGAATGCCTGTTGCTAAACCACTAACCCTGACTCCACCAAACCCTCTTGAAATGTCGCCGAAGTTCAGTAACGAGTTACAATCAGGTAAAACTATCACTTCATGACCACAGCAAATTCCTTGTTGCCTACCTCACTCTCAGCGTGGTCAACGAAGAACATGTTGCGAGCCACCCCTTTTATGTTAGGAAAACCCAACACCGATGTGTGGTTTTCCAACTTTGGATTGACGTAAATGTGCTCCAACATTTTGGAGATTTCAGGTCGCATGCGATGCTGCAAACGTAGTCGCTCAAATGGCATTCCATTCTTCACCATTCTCTCGAATAGAGAAACGTCCAGGCTGTAATTCTTGGCGAGGTCGTACACTGTGGGATTGGGGCGGAGTTGCTGATGATCACCAATCAGAATCAAGTGCTGGCATCCGGGAGTTAATGATGTAACAATGTGCGACTCAAGTACTTCAGCGGCTTCTTCTACAATCGTAATTCGTGGGCGTAGTCGTTGCACAAGCTTACGAAACTTAGCAGCGCCTAAATTTAAAAGAATAAACCAATAAGCGGAATCTACAGCACAATGCAGAACTACCACAATTGTACCCAAAATTAAACATCATTTCATAATTTTGAAAATATCAGCCTTGGCCTCGCGCAGTTTCTCATTGGGCCTGTCGCGCAATCGTCCCGACGAATGCCTGCGTGACAGGCCAAGCGCCCCCCAGAGGACTGCGCTAACTTTGCTTACCTGTCGTAGTCATGCCAACAACATCAGCTTTCTTGAGAATCTCGAAGTCTTCCATGTTTTTTATTTCCTTCAGTTTCCTAGCTCCCATTTCAAACTGCTCTTGGAATAACGATATAGTGCGACGGTACTCCTCAGCCACGTCCACCAGCCAACGACGATACAGGCGCCAGCGATCTTTAAGACTCAATTGCCACACATTTCTGACCTGCAGTGGACGACAAATAAAACAAACTTAGTCAGAGTAGTGGCCGGCTTTATGTGGATAATTCGTTTTAAGCATAAACTGGACCTTTAAAGAAGCTTATTACAAATTTCGCGTTTGGCTAGAGCAGCAGGTCTTCTCTCTGTTAGAGATACGAAAACTGCAAAAGTCAGCAAGTTACAAGTAAAGCTATCGAGCCATCGCAACAGGATTAACACCAGCTGTTTTTGGCAAAAATCTCGTCTGCCTAGGTTACCAGTGCCTCTGCTATGCATTACTTTAAGGCTCAAGACACTTTCCACAAATAAGTGTCTTTATTGATCATTTATTTTCTTCGAGAGAAATCATTCTCTTGCTTACCGCATTTGCTCTCTCATCAGGCATGACATCTTTTCTGCTCAATTCAAAAACCATGATCCTCTTTAATTTCTTTCTAAGCCGATCAGGCTTCTGGAATTGAAATCCGTCCTCAGTTACTCCGCTAAAGGCGAAAGGATTCACGATTCTGAGTCTACCGCCTTTTACTGGCACTGCTTTGGAACCAAAAACTTTAACGTCATCAACGTCGAGGATTCTCTGGTCCTGCATAACATCTGCCTCGTAAAGCACATCCCGGTTCTCGTCTTCTTCTTCTTCTTCTTCATCATCCTCTTCAGCTTCTTCTCCTTCTGCTTGCGCTCCATCTTGAAAGAAAAAACAAAATGCTACGTTATCAGTATATATGTCGCGCTGCAGGACATTCCCTGTCAGGGCTCTACTTTTAAGGTCACTTTTGTTAATTACTCGTCCACCACTACAGAATTTTGCGTCAGTGCTTTATTAAAGCCCTTGTAGGTTTTGCGTTATTCCAACAAAATTGCTATTTTGCCATGTATACATACAACTTCTTTATAGCAAATGCTGTATCTCCAACTCCTAACGCGTTTGAAGTCTTGAACTTAATTACAGTGGTCTCAAAAGTGGCAGCCTTATTAACGTTTTCACGTTTCTTTTCACTCAATTATAGCACTTTTTACTGCAGCTATCATGATATTTTTACAGCTGGTGTAATATCTCACGATTGTTACCCACTAAACTAAGTGTGGATGTAGACTCATAAATGTTTAGCGTATTAATTTGTTGAGCGTTGCTTGAGATAAAAGTAGTTTACCATGCGAGACAATTCCGCCAAAAGCTCTCACAGTTTCTTTTCCAAGTGATTCAGCAAAAATGTGTAGATCAGTGACTCTTCCTTGAAAGCAGCGTTGTGCAGGCACGTCTAAAGCGCCAATCCTGATAGAAAACTGGGTGGCTAGTTCCAGTTTCCTCCCAATATACTTCGCCTCCACTTCATTCCCATCATGCCATAGGCGCGCAATCCCAGAGTCATAATCAAAAGATGCTCCAATAAAGTTCCAGGCGTTCATCTTAAGAACCGCCTTTGTGAGAGCTGGGGGCTGAAGAAGATCCCTGCGTGCAAAGTGTACTGTCAAAACTCCTTTCCCATCCACTACGCCATCTTGGCAAATTTGAAGCCCCCCACCCGACTCTCGAAAGCTCAGGATTGATCCTCTGTTTCCGGTTGGGAAAATGTCCATCAAGAGGGTGATTGACGTCCTAGTGTCTATGAAACTTCCGGAATGGTTGGGAATTTCAACGAATGAATCGGGCGTTCCTCGTAGTTGTAGGGGATTATTGTGTATCCCATCAGCTTCAGCGGCCCATGTAACGCCGCGAGACAGAGTAGCTAGATTGGCTCGTGAAGTTAGTTCCAGTCCACCGCACCGCTTGTTTAGTGGGAATACGGCAACTGGCTGAACGGAAGCTGAGAAAAGAAGAAATGAAATCCGACACAAAATTTCAGAAACAAGTTGCATTGTACAACACCACCGCCCTTAGTTCGCAGTGATTCGAAGTAAAGAACGATCGTGTTCGTTGTTTTTATGCTTTTGTTTGTCTCACTCCTTTCGTCATTATTTCATATCAATTCTTGCCTATGAATATGTGAAAGACCCTATATTGTGTTGACTTTCAAAGCTGCTTAAATCATGTATACCTAACTGCAATGGTCATTCATGTCTTTATACTTATGATACTTATTCTTGTTCTGCAGACTATGTTTACGAGGCTAGTAAAAAACGATCTAAACCCACTGCACGATATAAAATTAAAATAGTTGTTTCCTTAACTTAAACGCGGAGAAAGTGTCTTTACTATAATTTAATTTATTTTAATCCGTTCGTTACCTTGACCAGGATTTTCCGAGTTCATAGACAGTTGTAACCAGTGTAACATCGCACTCTCTTTATGTCCAACTCTTCCCGCAAACACCTGCCTTAAAGACTGGTAATGATCAGCAGTCATACTTGGGGCACGGTTCTGCAAGTCGTCTTCGTGAAGAATGTTTTCAAGACATTTCTTTAAATCTTGCGCTGCCGCTTGCAGTTTTGTCGTAGTGTGGTCCATTTCCGAATGAGCATCGTAAAAAGCCCTCCTGATGTGCAGAGGAACTGACTTATCCTGTAGAATATACACAAAATGTTCAGCAGCCGCCAACGAAACAAACCACGACTTACGAGTCATGTTTAGCACCAGTTATACGTGTATTTAGTTTTCTCACTGGTTCTTTGTGTTGTTTTCTGCTCTCTATTAAATGTAACTACTTTCTAGTGGTCCGGTTGTAAGCATGCTAAATTAAAAGCCTCTTTAACAAGGCAATCACTGTACGTTTTTCACATTCTTAGTCTCTGTCAAAACGTTTATGTCCGATAATTTATGCAGACCTGTCAACTGCCAACCCTCACAAATCTCTACTCACCAGCTGTATTTCTCTGATAATTTCACGTTTGGAATTGAATGAGGGATGTACATTCATTAACTGAGTTATTCTAAACACATTATGAGGCCAAAGGTTGGACGGGGTGAGTTATCTGAAAAAATTACCGGCACATTTGAAATCCGAGTCTGTAGTATGCCACGCTACTTACTTGCCTTAATACCTTGGCCCCTGTGGTGGTGCGGGGGAAGGGAAATCGGCCAGAGGGGATCTAACTAACCCGTCTTAATTTTTCTGTGGTTATTTCTTCTTCTAAATTATTATTCAAGGAACGAAAGCCCAGTTTAACAGGTTGCGTCCTTCATCGCAATAACGTTCATAACATTAAGCTTTCAGTGTATAGTCACCTTGTGCATTTTGTGTTTCAATTCCGACAAATTGCATGCCTTCATTTTCTCGCTCTGACTCCGTCCTCCAATCCTTACAATCCCCTCGGGATGAAACTCATGGATTCCTTCTAGAAACTGATCAAGCGCGTGGTTTGTGTAGCAGACAACAAGGATTGGCCTTCGTTCAGACACAAGAGGGGCCTCGTCACCATCAAGTAATTCTGTGCCAGTATCCCACTTCAACTTGTTATGCAACAAGACATTGGCAATCTGAAGTAAACAAAATTGAACTGAATCTGCCAAGGCAAACTCTCAAATTCTTGGTCATTTTTAAATTCGAATGTGTCAATAATCTTGACTAGCGATAAATTTTCATTGAAATGTTCCTACTTTGCTCTTTATAGGACCTGGCATTTTGGAAGTCTGGGCCCCTTTTACAGAACAAACTGAATCTAATATTTCAACTATGAGTATGAGTACGATTAAAGGCGATAACTGGTCACCATTCCCAGGTAGCCCGTTACCTGATTTTCAAGATAAGCTTGCAGTTGCAAACACAAGGCAAACTCCTTTCTATCCACGAGAAGTGCCTTAAACAAAAACTCGGTCGCGATATCGGAGACAAAAGGGATGGCCACTGGCTTTGGCGAAAAATGAAATGAGAGCTTTTACGAGATGAAGTTTGTTAACCTACCTTCAATCCAATGTACGTCTTCCCAGTTCCTGGCGGTCCTTGAATGACAGCAAATTCCTTGGTCAGCGCCATTTGTAGAGCCCTAAACTGAGAGTCATCCAGTTGCAGATCTTCCGCGGACGGCCATGCGGCCAAGCTCAAAAGTGGAACATCAGTTCCTTTAATAGAAAATCAAGTTAAAACGGTCTTGAGAATGGGTTAAGTAAAAGAGATGAAACATGACTCAACGACGTCTCGATGCAGGGCTAATTTACAACAAAACTAGGTGACAAATCCCTAGAGAATACAATGAACGGCTTCCCTCGTTTCACTAATACAATAATACTAACTACATGCACCAACATTTTAACGCAACTTGGACTTACCCCTGCGAGCATCGTCCCTTATGTTGAAGCCTGCAAGCCGTAACCTCATCTCCCTTAGAGTTGAAGTGCTGAAAAATATAAATACGTCAGTTAAAGTGTCATTTATATCCACGTATAATCTTTGCGAACATATTCTACCACTCAATCCTGTCGTTGCAAATGAGATGCTCTGCATTATCACCATTTGAACCGAAATAACCGATCTCGGTTATTTATCACCATGTCGTCGGTGGATAAAAAGAGGCTATTCAAAGGTTTTAGGGTTGGCGAATGGGAAAATCCGAGACTCGCCATAAACGAGTATTTCCTTGTTGAAAATCCGGCTCTAAGGCTTGAACGATATCACACTCAGTAAGAGAGAGGTAGAAAAACACAATACGAGACTTCGTGGCGCGTCACGAGTCTCACAAAGGATTCCAAGACTTTAAGACTGGATCGAAAGTTTCCGCCGCTTTTTCCGTGGAAAATTCAGTGAGGTATATCGAATATCTGTGTTTGATCTACCTTCCAGTGCTGTTTGTGTTTCCTTTCTTCATAATAGGCGTGAGATCAAAGGTCACTCGGTCCCGCAACCTGTTCCTCAAGTAGGCGGGAGCTTGAACGTGCTTCTGACAATTTACGATGTAATTCTGTTGCGATAGAAACCAGAAAACAATAATTTACGCAGCGTCAAAAAGAGTGCATTTCAAAGAAGATGACACCCCGCTCCCGCAAAGTCGAGGTTTTCTAAGTTAGGGTGACTGAATAACAGAACAGACCTTGAGACAACTAAAACGAAGAACGACGACTATCCATCATTCCAGTCCTTTTTGCTAATAAATAACCATTTTGGTGCGTCAACCACTGAGTCCGTTACCTGCAAGGGGAGTTTTTGTGGTTCAACTTCTTTGAGCCCCTCCAGCACGTGACGATAAGCTTCAAAGTAGACAGTACTCTCTACCATCTGATACACGTCACCTTTCTCAAGTCTGACATTATCAGAAACCTTGATGAACTGTATATCCACTTTACCCTGCAGAGGAACAAGACGTCGAAATTACTTACTAAACTTGAAACATACACCTTGGTTGTTTCACGAGCGTCTCTCTGCAGCAGACCTGATGAAACCCGACCTAGGGCCAGTCTCTCGAAGTCCCGGTAACTTAACGAGCCCGAAATCCTATTTTTAAATCGAAGTCTCAAGAAAAGCAGGGTGTTGTTCCAACTTCTAATGAAGTCCATTCTGTTTCTTTAGCTGATAACTTTACTGTATAATTTTCAAAGCTTTTGAAACTCCCACCTGGAATGGAAAACAAAATAGATTAACGGGCCCGGTAATTACCGGGAGCTTCGAGAAACGGGGCCCTGGTGAGTTTATTTGCCTTCCCTCGTAAGATTTGAACCTCTTGGCCATGAAAAATTCAAAGCAATTCCAAGATCAGTCATTACTCCCTCTTTGAGGGTGCACATACACGAAAAAAGAGAAGTATTTGATGTCGGGGTAACCTTGTTGTTTTTAATGGATGGTTTGCTTGAAGGACGTTTGCCTTCAAAGGAGGGGAGGTGTAAGCCGCTTTGCAGAGTGGAGAAATTTTCGTCTGCTTTTGTAGAGGTTTCATCAAATCCCCTTTGAACATCAAGTAGAGATGATTCTCATTACCTTTTTTCTTGCCAATTGTAAACCGTAGTGACACCCCACGCATGAAGAGAGCTTAAATTTCTCAACCCCAATATGTTATGGGCTGTTGTTATCCTTTGGCATGGGCGAATCGTACCTCTCCGTGAATGAAGAGTTCACGCTCATATCTATCAGCGTGTGTAACAATTATGCTTTATCTGCCGTTGTATTATTTTGTTCATGATATATACAATAGATTAAACTGCGATGAGGCGTTCTTTTTTCCTCTTTCCCCGCCAAAAAAAGAACGCCTGATCGCATGCAGGTTAACAAGGGTTAAATGCTAGACGCTCAAATTATAAAGCCTTACTTGTTTTAACTCTTTGAGATCACGGTTAGCCACGGTTGCAAACACAAAACTCTCGAATTTATCCTTGGATAAACACATCAACGAACCAAAGATGAGTCGTTTGCTGTTCTCCCAGCGTACATGTCTGAGTTTGGTGTTGTCGAACTGGACTTTGTATTGTAGACCGTTAGACGTGCATACAGGGTACAACAAGCGGACATCTTTGTACACACGTATGTCCTGTAAGGCACCAATCCTGGTGGACCCAATACGCTCCAGCAACTGCGCGATCCCTTCGCGAAGGGGCCGCACGAAGTCCTCGCGAAGGAGTCGAAACTGCACGTCCAAATAATGCTCCGCGTCGTGGTAGCTCCCGTCAATTTTGTTCCTCCTAAGGAAGGGCCTTTCCCCTGA
>CM042747.1:28974939-28989939 GCA_022496165.2 Catalaphyllia jardinei
TTTGGTCGGCGCTTTCTCGATTATTTCTGAACTATCGTAATCCACTTATTTGTGATTGATCCAAGTGAAAGTCGTGTATTCGGCTCTAACAGTTCTTCTTCAAGCTAGTAAGGTAATGTTATGGTAAATTTTGCTGGTGTAAGTTTTTTTTTAAGAAAAACCATTGTACTCGAGCCAATGAGGTCTCACCATAATTTCTTAGAAACCGAAAGAGCGCTTCCGGGAAATAGGGAATTGTCCCGTTGCCTATTTACCGCAGATGCAGTGATAATCATATGACGCCGTTTCAAAGGGATTTTCCCAACGGGAAAACATTAAATTTATCATTGGCTCAAAGAAGGGAACCTCAAGTGAAGGTTTAACGCCGTTTATAAATAACAACCGAGGAAAATATCCCATGTCTTGTTGGGCTTGAAGCGTTACGTGACCGGTCAAATAAATTTAACAAATTTTTAGCCCTGGCCCTGGGGAAGTTTTTTTAAAACAGAATGCACTCATGTACAAGAAAAACAAGCGAAACACATCAAGTACGAGGTGTAAAGTTTAAAAACGCTTTGTACTTAATTTTCGGTAAAATGGCAGCACGGCTTTTCTCACTTCTATGGGAACGTAAAGTTAAAACTGTACTTGTCATATCAACAATACTGGGTATGGAATCTTTACTGAATCTTTATATGGTTTAAGATATGTATTGCATCAAAGGTTACACGTATTATTGACGTGGTAAAATACAGAGACATCGTATCGTGTAAGGTTGTGTACTAGAGTTAAGTTTCAAGCTTTTTCCATACCGTACAGGAAGACGGAAATAGCAATCAGTTTCGGAGAACATTGCGTTATGCAAGCTAGCTACATTGCATGGCTAAGTGGGTTCACATCTTCTTTATAGGGCTTCTTCTGTTTTAAAGCTTATATCACCTGCAGGTACTTTTTCACATTTGAAACTATTCCCTGGGTGAAAGAAGTTCATAATCCATAAATGAAAAGACCTTGTCGCGGCTTTGGCATCGACTGCAATTGCGACTGGTGTCATTAGAAAGCATGTCAAATAAAAATCTTGTTACCCATTTAATATCTGTGGATGTCACGAGCTGTCCTGTATTTTGACAAGCGAAGCCCGTCAAAATACAATATCCGTAAAAATGCACAGGAATTTTTGGCCCGTGCACACTACGACGACGGCACGGACACTAGTCCATCACGAGAACGGCGCTTTTTATAAACGCTCTTCAAGTTAAACCGCTAGGAATATGAAAATGACGTAAGATAATCACCTTATTTCCCTGTCTGAGTTTTGCTCATACAAATCTATGATTGTGATCGTTGGTTTTCAAATTCCTCTGGTGTGATGTGGTAAACACTTAATGCGTTTTCAGAGTGAAAACCCGTTTTCAAATTTCCAATAAGAGATATATTGTCCAACGAGTGTCTTGCCACAACCACGACCAAGGCCTGTGAAGAACACAAGAAATCTATTGGAACAAAGCCCGGGCCTAAAGTGCTATGAAATTGGTTTCTTTTACACCCAATCACGACTAACTGACGGGCCCAATCCAATTTTAAATCGACCCTGTTTACTGGGTTCGTGCCTTTTTTCAGAAACAAATTTACAGGACTACAAAATTAGTCACATCAACCCTTTCACTTCCAAGATTTAATTTATGTCCGCCATACATTTCTTATAAATTTTGTAAGTTCTGAGAGTTTGGTTTGGTTTGGTTGGAGAATTCCCAGGACCAGTAACCCTTCTCCAGGACTTTGCAGTCCTGGAAATCACCACAATAAAACTCTCTGGACCGGGTTGTTCTCAAGGTGGATAAAGCTATCCACCGCCGGGGATAAATCCGGCGCCATCCAGTGGATAAGTGTTAACAAAACAAATCACGCTATCCGCTGGATAGCTATCTAGGACCCGTATGAACTATCCTCAGATTCACATTTACTTTTGTGACTTATAAATAACGATTTTTTACCCATTATTATTTTCAGTTTTGTTAAGCATTTTAAGCATTTTCATGTTCTTCGCTTGCTCTCATTTTTATCATTGTACCTTAAAACGTCACTAGTCAAAACGATTCTAAAGGAGCGGAGTATGGTAGACTTTGAGTTAAGGTGTCGAACGACCTGACTGCATTTTACAATAGAACCCCTGGTATCAAAGCCAGCAAATTCTACAAAGTAATTTCGATTTATCGTTATGTTGCAGTGCTATGCGTAGCACGTGGACTTCTTTCGGTTGTAACTGCATTGTCTATGTTCAGGTTTTGTAACATATCCTTGTTAATGTTGAGTTGTGATACATCAGGTGTCGATTTTGATTCCTGGGGGGTAGGCTGAGTAGTTCCCTGCACTGTGGAGGCATTGCTTGGCTGTTTAGGTTGTCTTGCACCAAATATGGTACTGCCTACTCGTACATTCGTACTGCCCATTAAAATCTACTAAAAAAGAAACATGCATTGTTTAGCACTGGGGAACAGTTAACAGGGTGAGAAGTGACTAAGATGATCCAACACATCTGGCCGATCACCTAAGAAGCAATGTAAATTCGGAGTGACATCCTGGAGCCGGTGCCAAGTGTGAGAAATACGTATGGGTTATTGACCAAGTGTGATATCAAGCTAAGATGGCTGGATATTGGCCAAGTTCCTTTCTTGCGTGTTTATGGAGCGAGACATAGTCGAGGTCCATAAAGTCGCAAAAAAGAACAAGACCAATATCCAGCCATCTTAACCAAACAAGCTTGGACAATAAAGGATTTCCTATATGGCTTTCAGGAAATTTTTCTTGTGGGATACAGGTGGTAGTCCCAAGCAGGCAAGATAGCTCCATCTTGCCCACTTGGGTAGCCAATCACAGCACAGGATTCGGTTCATCTTGCTCGCTCACGGAGTTAGCCATATAATAAAGTTTGGTCTCACTTCTGAGTGATTATTAAAACAGAATACTTGCACTGATCGGTTGGACTATGTTAATACAAGATTTTTTTGTTTCGAAATCACCTTTGATTATTATAATTATTATAAGTTATTGTTATAATTATTATAAGTAATTATTATATGGCTGTGCCTCACAAGGACTGGGAACTACCAAATCTACCAATTTGATTGGCTGGAATCGATATTGAAAGTGGTCTAGATTTTTCCAACTAGACTGGTATCTAGGCCGGTAATGTTTTGCAGTAAAAAATTGCAATCTAAAATGCAAAATAATTGACTATTTTCTTCTAATATTTATTTATGGAAGTGCCAAAAAGCCTGATGAGAAAAAAGGTAAAGAGGACAAACAAACTTTGGCAGAATTAAATTCACCTCATCACCATTCACAAGCAAACACAAATTTCAATTCTCCTTGTTTGCCATAAAAAATCTTATTAACCAAGGTTAGTCAGTCTGTATGGGAGAATCTTGGCCTTGGTTCATGTTTACAGACCTCGCTGTGTTCATTCTGCACTCGTGACTTTGGTCAAGATTCTCCCATACAGACCTCCTGCTCAGTTAATAAGAGCTTATTACAATGTGAGAACCCAGGCAAAGAAGGTAAGACCCAAAAGAGAAATTTTTAATCTAACTTTCCACAGTCAATCAAAAACCATTCTTATGTTGATTAACAATGACAGTGATCAATAATTCTTTCTTAATAGCAAGGGTGTGTCCCATCTCTTTGGCATAGTCTATACTCTACTACAAGTACAACATGTCATGCTTAAGATAGGATGCTTTGAACATGATGTCATTTGGGACTAGCTTGCCATTAGACTCCCTGTATCTCAGAGCTCGGAGTACTGAACACACCAGTGTTCCAAAGATCATGGGTTCCCGTGCTAAAGAAAGTTAAGTAAAATTTTTATCTTTTTTGAGCAGGAGTGTTTGCAGATACAGTCAAGTGACTCTACTAAAATGTTCAAAACTGTATCACTACTGACAGATTACTTCATTTGTTTGTCATTATGGTAAAAGAACAATACAACCTAAAACAGATTTTCAGCTATTTGCAGAATGTGTTTTAAGATGTCACTAAACTGACTGGGCACTGACTTCAAACAAAGCACTTACCGCTTTTTCAAAATCATTTGACATTCCCATGCTCAATTCCACATCTTCCAGACTAATGCCTAGTTTTTCACAAACATTTTTCCGGCATTCTATTAAGCACTGAAACGAAAATAATGACATGAAAGTTATACAGGGTTACCTGTATCACAGTCAGTTTTACATTTTTTTATGATCAGCTGTTGAAAACGAATAAATGAAACAGCTGTCCTTGTCTTAAATTTAACTGGAGTTTCAGTAGCAGACATCATCAGTGTTTTAGTCTGCAATGCATGTGTATTTATAGTGAGCAATTGGGTGAGTACCAACAGGGGAGGCTTGGCGAGAGAGGGAAAAAGTGTTCTGAGAAGTAGGCGTAAGGTTGAATGAAAAATGACACGAAAGAAGGAGGGAAAGGGAAAACACTGCCTAACCTTCTCCATGCTCGTGTTCTTATATCCCCCACATTTACATTTTTTGCAACTTTGCAATGGCTGATAGACATGTGAACAAAAGTATCTAGTGTTCCCCACTAACACCTCCACAGAAGGCTAGCAGAGTTTATGTCATTTTCTGGAGCATGAAGTAACCACAAGTATTGTTTTTCCGTCTTAGGGAAGTACATTGCAGGCTACCAGTCTGGCTACCCTCAGCAATTTATCAGGTTGACCCAAAAGTTGTTGGTACCCTGCAGGGCTCAAAAAGAGTGCCATCTGGTCATCCAGGACTGGGCAATTTATTGTAAGTGACGTTTGACTTTGTCACCTGCACAATGGCCAAGGGATCAGGCAAGTTATATGCCAACTAAATCATTCAAAGAGCAAACTAAGACTTTCCCAGGACAAGCAAAAGTTTAGAGTTACTTGTCCAAAGGGCAAGTTGGAATTCCAGTTTTTTTTCAAGCCATGACCCTTTTATTCTCCAGGTTAGAAAATGCATTTAAAGTCAGAGTGAAACGTTTTGGCTAAGAAGAGGAATTTCGCTATATTCCAGAGTAGAACATTTAATCCAGGGTCCAAATGTGCTAATGGCGAAGCCACTATGTCTTGCATAATGGCAAACCTCACTCTTTGCGTGGAACATAATGTATCAGCACTATGTACAACAGTTCAATAATTAAAATGGACTGGATTACGCTAGATTGCTTTGGATTGAACACGACCACGCTTCCAGCAAACACACCACCTTTGCACACAACAACACACTCTTTTTTAATTCATTCTCAAACAAGAATCCTGGGTAATCTTAAGGTACATCACAGAGGTCTGCAAAGCGTACATACTATAATCCTCCTTCTTCTCGGACAAACAAACTATTATAATGTACAAAAATAAAACAAATTCACACTGCAACCGAAAACTATCCTCTGTGTGCCTTTCATGCAAACATCGAGGTTATACAAGGGGAAAACTGACTAGCTACTGCAAAGCAATGTCGACAAAACAATGTCATCAACAAAGTTAATAGTCTTTCAAGTGTTTTGGAACACGTCACTCCCGCATGGACCTCGTAAGAACCAGCTCAGGAAATAAGGAACTTTCTTGGGCTTCTCCGCTCTCTTCTGGAATGCCCACCGTTACAGGCTGAGGACTCTCAGAGTGAAATTTCTTTACATGAGTTACGTTTCGCCAGTATTTCTCCCCAGTGCTGGATTATACTGTGACTTCACTCCCCCTCTTGTCCACAACTTCCTACGGTTCTGGACAAAACGGTGTGTTCAGTTTGTTACTCCTGCACTGCTTTAGCAAAACTCGTTCCCCTTGTTGCAAACTATTCTCTTGGGCATTTCGCCGGCCATACGTATAGTACTTCCCTTTCTGTTCACGACTCTATCTCTATCATGCACGTCCTTGTCTGCAGCCACTCCTGCAGCAACTCTCAAACTTGAAAACTTTGCACGGATCTCTCAACTGTATAGCAGCTTGGCTGGACTTTCTCCAGTGGTGGTGTGTGGGGTAGTCCTGTAAGCTATGAGAAATTTCAGCAACTCCCTGTGCCAGTCCTTATTCTCTGCCTGCACAATTCTCATGACTATAAGAAGACTGTGATTTTGCCTCTCGACTTCCCCATTTGCTTGGAGCTAATGCGGGGTAGAGGTTCGGTGCCCAATGCCATTATCCTGGAAATACTTCTCCATTTCATCCGAGATGAACTGAGCTCTGTTGTCTGTTTTCATTGAGATTGGTATCCCATGAGTAGAGAACATGGTCTCCAACGCATCAATAATCCTTCTTGAGGTCACCGACTTCAGAATTGCCACTTTAAAATAACGACTGTAATAATCGAATACAACCAACAGGTATTCGCCCCATGGCAGGGGTCCAAGCAGGTCACCTGTTAAGTCGCACCATGGCTCAGAAGGGAATTCTGTACGCCTCATTGGTTCTGGTGGTGGAGCTTGTTCCTCGAGCTGGCATCCATGACACACCTTACATTTGCCTTCAATGGCTCTGTCAACTCCGGGCCACCACACCTTGGAGCGCGAGTGCTGTTTCGTCTTCACAACACCCTGGTGTCCCTCGTGTGCTAGGTCTAGGATTTGCTCTCGCAGTTTCTGTGGCACGACAATCCTTGTACCCCTCAGAACCAGTTTTCCTAACTCAAGTTCATAATGCACATATATATCTGTACGCAAGAGGGCAAGAATTCCAGTCACCGCTTCTAATGCACTCTCTTAACTGAAACAGTTCCGTATCCTGTGCAGATTCACACTCTACTTCTTGGATGGGTATCGCACTTGGCAATGCCTGCTCAGCCACAAAGCGTATGTACTCTTCAGCTACATTTCTGTTGACCTCCGGGTCTGCCTGGGTGAGACGCGACAACGTGTTTGCGATATTCTCTGAGCCCGGTACATGCTTTACCGTGAAATGATAGGGCTGCAGTCAGAGAACCCACCGCTCGATTCTAGCAGACGGCTTAGAGTAGATGTGCTGGAATAAATCACTTCCAGAGGCTTGTGATCTGTCAGCAGCTTGAACTGAATTCCATACAAGTAGACGTGAAAGCGTTCACATGCCCAAACAAGTCCCAGCGCCTCTTTGTTTGTTTGGGAGTAATGGTGCTCCACCTCTGTTAGACTTCTACTAACATGAGCAACAACACGTTTTGTTCCAGCCTGCATTCTATGAAATACTCTGTCCAATCTCTTACCGTGTTCTTTAACACCTCTTACATGGACAATAATATTGTCTGCTATGTTGTGGGCCCCCTCACAACCTTGCAACACCTGTTGCATTATGTTTTGATACAGTTCTGGGCAGAGCTAATTCCAAACATGAGCACATGAGCCTTGTGTAACAAAACAGGCCTGCATGGGTAGTGAAGGTAGTGATTCATTCCTCTACACTCTTCTGATATTTCGATTTGTTGAAACCCCCACTTGAGGTCTAACTTGCTGAATACAGTACTCTGATTCAGCCTCATTGGCTCCCTTCATATCAACACCGAACTGTTTCGGAACCACACAAACACGGATGACCCACAGGGTAGGTCCTTCGACTTTATCTATGATGTCTGCCTGAAGTTCCTTTAACTTCAACTCCACCTTTTCTCTCTAGCTAAATGACACACGCACACACACACCCTTTGTTTATTACATGTACCTCTCTGCTGATGGCCACAGCCGTTTCCCCTCTCTGCAAATTTTGCGACTTCTAGGCCACTGCCTTTACCTTTCTTTCTTGAAGATTTGGCCTCTGGAACCCTGTATCTTGATGGCTTCATTTTGCACCAATCCGCCTAATGACCTTTTATATGACATTTGCTACAGGTAGCCTCTAGTGCTGGGCAAATCTTATACGGGCGAAATGGCCGTCGTTTCTACAACAATAGCATCTGCCATGTCTTTTCTCCACTGACACTATTTATTCTACCCCTTAGTTCCACTTTAGATCCATTACCCGATTCTATCTTCTGTCTTCCGTGCTTGAATATCTGCCGCTTCCAATGAACGAGCAATCAACAGAGCTTGGTTCAATGTGAGCTCCTGACCTTTCCCCAATAATTTCCTCCTCAGCTTCGTTGACCAGCATTTATCACAGCGCTCCAAGCTGCGACCATTTTGGTCGCCATGGTGAGTGGAAAAAATATTTGGCAACCAAAATTCTGGCAAAAGTCTACAATTCGCGACCAACAGATTAAGAGATACTTACTTGAAAAATTATCAATAATAGGACAAATTTAATCAATAGTACAAGCGGCAATATCACCTGTCTTTCTCTTTTCCCCCTGCTCATTCAGAAACTCGACATGAATTTACTTTAGCAAAGTGTTGAAAACGTTCCGCATTAGCCCTTCGTGTAACATGTAATGAAGTGTCCTCCCCTTCAATTTTTGCGACGATGAGTAATATGTCATGAAGTGTCCTCACCTTCATGTTCTTATTTTTTGGCGACTGAGTTTTTTTTATGACGATCATTTTATAATTAAAGGTCGCCAAAAGGGAACTTTTTGAAAAAGTGAGCTTGGAGTGCTGTATCAATGACCTGGTTCCGAATCTGTTCTTCCTTCTGTTCCTCAAACATACAATTCTTAACTTGGCGTCTTGAACGCGTTATGAACTGATTGACGATTCCAGAATCTTCTTGGAGTATTTGACGAAAGACATGCCACACACATGGAATGTTGACTTGCAGAGCGAAGTGTGCA
Organism: Catalaphyllia jardinei; assembly: GCA_022496165.2. Classification (NCBI taxonomy): domain Eukaryota; kingdom Metazoa; phylum Cnidaria; class Anthozoa; order Scleractinia; family Caryophylliidae; genus Catalaphyllia; species Catalaphyllia jardinei. The sequence continues at coordinate 28,983,618 of CM042747.1, forward strand.
TCCAACATGCAAAGTGCCTTTGTGTAAACGGTTTCGCCGGCCGATGACGGGCCTGGATCAGTAAGGATCGCGAAAATTACCTGGATATCCATTCCCGCAGAATGCAGCAAGAGTGACCGTTTTTGCTTTGCATCTTTGACCCCTTTTCCTTCTGTGAAGAACTGGAAAGCCGTTTTCCATCGCTTCCATCACGGGCCAATGCTTGTGATGTCGCCTGTGCAATTGAAAGGACTCATCCCTCCAATTTCGAGATTTACTGCCATATATGCTCGACTTGAAACCTCTTTTATCCTTGTCGCCAACTGTAGTGTTTTGCCAGCCGAAATGGACCAGACTACGCTATATTGCTTCAGATTGAACACGACCACGCTTCCACCAAACATGCTGCCTTTGCACACAACAACACACTCTCTTTTTTAATTCATTCTCAAACAAGAATCCTGGGTAATCTTAAGGAATGTACATCACATAGGTCTGCAAAGCATACATACTACACCAATAATGGCCCAACAATTCATTAATCTAAAGAACAACTTTGTGCTTACAATAAAATCAGGATTTGCCCCTTGACTCCAGTCATAATTGATTTCACCGATGGTCATTAGTCCTGAAAACTTTAAATGAGCACAGTGCAAGATAATGTGTTCCACAAGCTCTACACATTGATCACTTGAGCATCCAGTTTTACCTGCAATATAACAAAATCAGTGGAAATATACATGATGTACAATAACAAGCAATCAAACGTCCTTTGAAATTTGTAGAGTATCTACATGTGTATACATGCTGCAAGACACGTATTTATAATGGTAGATCTTGCTTATGAGCCAGGCTGGCCAGACTAGAACTGTACCCAAATATATAAAAAAGGAATTGATTTTAAGCAATCAGAACCTGATTTTCCTCCACACTCATCACACCTTCTTGCAAAGCTCCCTTCAGCCCTCCCCTCTTTCCACTCTCTTCTTTGAAGCACCTTTTGCAATACTGGCCTCTGGACATGCTAGTAAAATTGTTTTAATCATTAACCATGTGTACATGTAACTGTATAATTGTACATGTAATTCAGATCTTTAGATTTGTATGCCATGATGTTTTATTATCTGTGTTATCAAGCATACTAATTAGTTATAATCATTAGAAGTGGAATGGTCGAGGGGCACTTTTAAGAGTTCTAGCAGTCAACAATAAAATTAATAAATCAGTGCGTCATGCAAAAAAATCAGTGTTTCAACAAGCAGTAACTATCATGTACTAGATAAGCCAAACAGTCATTTTCACTACCCTATCTCCTTAATTCTGTAAATATTTCCTAAAATTGCATGTTACGTGCCCATCAGACAAGAGAGAATTTTAATGCCCTAGCCCAGCTGTAAAAACCACATTTACAAGGTATAAGACAAACTTTTCTGTTTTCACACCAATCATATTTTGCATTGTGCACAAAGTATGCTAAAACCTCTAGATTGACTGTAGGAAAGAAATTATGAAAGAAACATAATTTTGCAAAACCCAATTTGTCTCATCCTGAGAAGGAACACTAACTTTCTTCCTTGCTTGTGTTCACCTGAACCATCACATTAAGGGGCTTGTTTTTGTTTTGCTTCTCCCATGAGGAGTTGAGTGTGGTTGCAAGCTTTGCACTGTCCACAGTCTCTATCATGAAAAGGTTAGGGACACCTGTAGGCATAAGTAAGATCAAAAATTATCATCTCCAAGGTACAATAATTGTTATTACTGTAGAACTGCATCCTGAAACAATAAAAATGTTCTTCAATCCTTACCAACAATATTATTGCATTTGTTACTCTGTAAATGACCAATGAAATGCCATCGTATATCCTTGAGTTCCTGAATCTGAAATAAGTAGTTCATTTAAAAACTAGACAACAACTTCAGTGCTAGTCAAGCATTTCTCACATTAGTTATAATTGTTATTATTAGTCATTCAAAATATTTTCCCGTTTCTGATTGGTTAAAACCACACGCATGATTCACCATAACCAGCTGCTGTTGACCAAATATTCAACCAATGATGTCAAGAGTGCAGCCCGCTGCAGATTATTGAACTGTTGACTGAGAAAACCTGGGGACAAGGTTGTGTTATTTTTGGCGAGCGGAAAAGCAAAGAGTGAAATGGCGAAACTCCAAATAATATTTTGACTAAAGCAATTAGTGAATTTGGCTTTCATAGGATATGAAGAATTCTGCAGATCTCGGAGGGTGTTATCCACCTCGGCCTTCAGCCTCTATGGATAACACCCTCCTTGATCTGCAGAATTCATCATATCCTACTCAGCCTCATTATTGCTAATTATAATGATTTTCTATTTTACTCTTTTTATTTGCAGGTTGTACAAGAGTTACAAGCGAAAGGTTACTATAAATGCTAGTTTTACAAATGAATATTACATAAAATGGACAGTAATTATTATTACAAAATGATGAATTTTGATAGATCAATTTTAATGTATTAAAATTTAGCCTAAAACAATAGACCTCAGTATGAGGCTCTGGGGAATAAACCCTACAAACTCTGTAGTTATTGCCCAGAGCCTCATTCTGAGTTCTATTGTTTTAGGCTGAATTTTAATACATTGAAATTGATCTGCTCATAAATGCTAGTGAAAATTAAGTTTCACTATTCAGACCAAGCCTTGACAAACTTGTCTACGAATCCAAAATATAAAAATTCTAGTAACACTCAAACATTTTGAACAAAACTTGATTTCAGGACATTCAGCAGCACTAAGAACAGCAAGTGTGAAAGTGCAAGTGATTTATGGTAAGAGGAGGACATTATGTTGCCTTCTCATACCCCATCCATCCTCTCTCTTTGCTTGTAAGTCCTTTCCTATAGCTCTGGAACTAACAAAATGTCTTCAATTCAGGAAACCAATAAGCATTCTATATACTAAATAAACCCATGTTCTACATGCTGTTCCACAGCCCTTGCCTGTTTTGCTCACTGTCTTTAAGCTGCTCATAACTAACCGTCTCCCCCCATACATGTAATTCTTCATACTAATCCCTTTCATCCTGCCTGTCCAAACCAGTCCCTTTGTTAAATGCTATTCTTCTCTGTGTTCAAACCACTGGAGCAGGATACTTAAATTTTGTATACATGTGACATTTTAACCTTACAGACCAAGACATTTATAGCATACCTTTGGATTATTTGACTTCTCAATCAGTTCTTGAACCTGTGTAAATAATTAATAAACACAGTAATACTTTAATTCACCTTCACCAATGTAGACCATTTTGTTTACCATTCAAATAGACCGACACCCCCTAGGCAAAACATGTCGCATGCCACGTGGCATTGCAAAAATTAATATATGTTGAATATACCTGGTATATCTCATCTAGATGGTCAGAGTTTACCTTTAAAAACGTTTATTGTCAAGTCCTCTTACTTATTAATTATAATTATAGCTAGTCAGTTACTGGGCGTTGCTCAGTCAAGCTATTATCCTTAAAGAAAGGCAAATGAAAATATTATGAATTATTTTTATTTCCAAATTATTCAGCAGAATAGAATGCCATAATCACACAGAATAACAATAATATACCTGAACTCCAGCGGAAATGTTCATCTGCTTCACTTAAACCACGAGAAGCATTTTTCGCTTTCCTTAACCCTGTGCTCGTAATTCTCTTGCTTTTGCTTTAAGTTGTTGCTTTAAATTTGCAAATTCACAATTTCACAAAATACTGTATGACAGCCAAACTTTCTAGTTCGTAATCTTGACTGTCCTTTTTTTGAACTTCAGCGAAAAAACAGCAAAGAATTGCATCTAGCTCATGATAAGGGATATCTTAAACTGAAACTATCCAAATTAATCCTTCATTGGACAGTTTTAAAAAATTAAAGAATAATAGCTACACTGTATGCTGACAATACTGGATTAACTGACTGCTATATAATTAGAGTGCAGAACCTGAATTCTAGAGAACTTGAACACAATACTAGTCAGAATACTATTGATAACAGGGCTTCACAGATGTCACTATTTCAGGGTGAAAAGAAATAACAGACTTCTGCTTGCATCTATTTGTTTGATTTGATCAGGTTCCCATTATGGGTGATTATAATTTGTAAATAAGCAGACCCAGTCCACGCTAACCCAATTTTCATACTTTTGACCAGTTTTAATGCCAATCATTCACACTTATCTAGAAAACCTTACGGTTTATTTAGATGCTTGGCATTTCCCTGTATGTAACTTATATTTTAGTATCTTAGTAACTGTCTAATTTCTCTTCTCTTTTTCTAAATATAGAAAACATTGTAATGTTATGTAAGAATGGAAATGTAAATAAACTATTGTTGTTGTTGTTGTTGTGTTGTTGTTGTTCTTATCATTTTCATCAAAAATGTACTTACATGCATTTGACAAACTTTGAAAACCGAGCCATATCATATTACAGTGGACCCCTGCCTTACTTCCACCCATGAATATTATAGGCAATTTATTCTGGCCTGAACAAAAGCTTGGGCAGTCATTTTCTTATTTAAAGAATCCTCAGAAATAAAAGTTGCCAATGAATTTTTTTGAAACTTTCCCTGAATGTTCTCTACTAAGCACTGTTTTGAAAAAACAATAAAATGATAGGTCACCATTCTCGCGTAAGAGATGTGATGGGCCAGTCTTACCCCATTTACGCCTGTACTTGTGCTAATCAAGCGTGTTATTTATCGGTCAACCTCACTTTTGGGGTAGCTCGAAAGATATAGAATATATAGTTTATTAAAAGTAATACTTGGAAAAAAAAGCTTGACAGATAGAAAGTGTTGAGCATATAGAACAATAACATAAAATTTGTGGAAAAATCGCACTATTTAAAACGATGTGGAGTCAATGTAAAGCATTTCATAGAGTCATTTTCACGGTCATAATTTGCATCAAAGATTAATGGTTTGGCGCACTCTTTCACCAATATCTTTTTTTCCTTGTGATAAATTTCTTAATTTTTTTTTTGAGTTAAGGAGGATAACAAGAACACTATTATTATGTAGTAAAAAAATATAGGTTTTGTACCAGTCAAATCAAAGCTTCAACATCCAAGCCCCAGGCAGCCCCGCAGGCATTTAATTTTTTGGGAAATTTTTGTTCAGATCCCCCCCCCCCCCCCCCCTACACGGGCCGAAAAGCTGTTCAAATGGCCCATCATAGGTCCATTTCAGGTGATCAAATGCCCCCACCTCTAGGAAAATTACCACATTACTGTTTTAACTTTTATTTAACATTCCCTGAAGAAGTCAAACCGTGCCTGATGAAATATTTAACACTTAATAAAACAGCCCTGAGCTCCACGATTGCTATATTGTGCTCGGTAATCATACTGAGGTACAAATACAGTGAAACCTCTATTAAGCGGACACCTTCGGGACCTTCCCAAGTGTCTGCTTAATACAGGTTGTCCGCTTAAAAGAGGTTTGTAAAAATTGTGCAATGTTTGTTAACGATTAAAATTCAACAGCCACTCTATACTGTGATAAAGTTCCATATTCTTAAGGAAGCTATCCAGAGTTCTAGTTCAATACCTTTCGTTAACAATTTTGTTTAGTTCTTGAACTAATAAGTAATTTAGTTTTAGATAATTAAGTAGTTCAAGAAGAAATAGTTTTTTATGTTCCCGTTTATTTGTGTTTAATCGTTTATGTATTCTAAGTTTATTAAACTTGTAGTATTACTTAGTCTTTTGGTGTGTTGCGGGTTTGCGGGAAGGGTTTTGTACAGTCGTTTCTTTAATCTTGCCGTACAAGGGAAAGATCCACGTCACCAATCAACTACAGTATATCAAGGACGTAATCCAATACTATACATTGTCCATTTAGTCTGGTGTCCACTTAATAGAGGATTTTAACAATAGAAATTAGCCAAATACAATTTGTTTTAGTGTCCGCGTCCGCTTAATAGAGGTGTCCGCTGAATAGGGGTTCAATATAAAGGTAAATATAAGACATTTATTTCAGGACCCGGCTTAGTGTCCGCTTAATAGAGGGTGTCTGCTTTCCTTTGCAGGAAATTTTTTTGTAGGAACCTTTTAAAACACGTGTAAATTCAAAATGTCAGCCAAAAGGGCTGCTCTACATCTTACATTTATTAGCTTTTGTAAAAATTAGACTTTTTAATGTATTTTTCCTCGGAAAGAAAAACGGATTTGGGATAGTGAAGAAAAAAGTGCAGGATGCAGGATTCTCGTAAAAAGAGAGCAGGAATGTGGGATCAGGATCCCCCCCCCCCCCCTTCCAGACCCTGAAAGAACAATGGCAGTGTGAATTCAAAGCTTTTGATGTCATACAAAGGCATAA
>CM042747.1:28997370-29012370 GCA_022496165.2 Catalaphyllia jardinei
CCCTGATGAATCCAAAACAGCGTAAAACGTGAACTAAGAATACAGACCCCAAAACAGGTCAATACATGACATGAAGGAGAATAGCCAAGCTCACATTTCATATCCGCTGACCCAGAAATGAGGGGATTTGATGATCTTCTTTTTCTTCTCGACTTCAACGTCTTCACCAATGTCCACTGTCCAGTTAAACACAACTGGTTCATCGTACACTTTTCTAGCGATAGGTTGCCCTTCTTCTTGCTGTCTTTCCTGAAAAGTCATTGAGAAACAGCGCATGTTTTATATCAAATGCAACTTGGTCAGGCTACATACAACAAGGAAAGAGAATAACTTAACAAAGAGCTCCACACATCCCTTTTTGTTGCACTCTGCTGCAAATGTTCAGGGGCCCGTTTCTCGAAGCCCCCGGTAATTACCGCGCCCGTTAAGCTGTTTTGTTTTCTTTTAAGGATGGGAGTTTGAAACGTTTTCAAAATGGTACAGTAATGTTATCAGCTAAAGAAAAAAAATGGACTTCATTAGAGGTCAGAACACACACTATACTTTTCTTGAGACTGATTTCAAAACATGATTTCGGGCCCGTTAAGTTACCGGGGCTTTCGAGAAACGGGCCCCAGGGCCGGGTTCAAAGCCTTATTAAGCTTACCCAGGGTTAGCGAGAAGTTTGATTTCAGTTTTGTAACTTTTTCGTGTGGTGTTCTGTTTATATTGTTTTCCCTTCAGTTTTGAGCTGTAGTAATCTCAAACTAAACCAAACATTAGAGGTGAAAAACAATTTTAAACAAGAAAACGTAGTTCTTGAGTTAACGTCTAACCCTGGGTTAACGTTAACCAGCTTTCGAACAACCCGGCCCAGGTAGCTTACCTTTGAGAAAGCATGGTAAAACACGGCTTCCTCAAATAACAGTGGAAATTTAGCAACTGTAGAAGCAATCGGATGATCGCTGGTTACGACATCATGAAGGTAATTGATAGTCATGGATTTAAACCGAATCAGATCCAGCAGTGGTTCAAGCTGATCATCAAACACTTCATTCACTTCAGCCCATTTCATGAGAGCCAGGAAGACAGTATTCTCTGAAGACACACAAAGCTCATTGCTGGAAAGAACTGAAAAATAAACAATGGCTGGTTAGAATAAATGCTATTATGATCATATCAATAATTTCCTATCAAGAATTCGGACTGGGATAAATCACTGGTTCCTTAAATTTCCCCCTTTCTTATACTGGGCCTTGCTAACCTTCAAGTGTAGCTCGCTGACTGCACGTTTGTTGGCGGGGAGGAGGGATATTAGAAAGAACAGGCAATAGCAGCTGTGAGTGAAGAGAGCTGATGAGAGGGGAAGGGGAGAAAGAAGAGAAGGAAGTGGGGAGACCCTACCTACAATTGCTTGCTCTCTTACCAACCTAACCTGCGATCAGATGTTCTGTTTTTTTTAACTGAGAAAAGCCTCATCTCAGGTTATCCCCGACATGAGAGTCTGTCCACAGGTTATTCAAACTGTTATCCAATTTTACAACTGAAATGCAGCTCGCTTGTTATATCATAATGTGAAAAAAGTCACTATTTTTAACAAATCCTTCAAGTCAGATTCCTCTTTTTTTAGCTTGATAATTTCCATAGATATTAACCTGTTTTAATACGTGCCACTAGGTTGAAAATTGAGAAATTTACAGACGTTTGTATGACTGGGGATATAATGCATATCCCCAGTCATACAACCGTCTGTAAATTTTTCAATTTTCAACTTACATTTTCTCAGCTGATATTAAACCCGAGATGCTGAAACTTTGCAGGTTTACTAAAGTGAAGGTGTTCTTTCTAGTGCTGGTATACGTTTTTAATTTTGACTTATATGAATTTTCGGCCGCCATTTCGGAGAAGGGCCTATTGTTCATTCTAAAAACAAACAAACTTACAAACACACATGTATATTAGTATTACCTTTCTGTAGACCATTAGAACTCAAAGAGAGGAAGTCTTCATTGGACCATTGAGAGTCCAGTGGACTGAATTCTTCAACCAGAAATTCTTCGCATCGGCTAATAAACTCTGCCATTTCAGGAAGTCTAAAAAGCAACAACCAAACAGCCAACATTTTTACATTGTAAATTCTTTATTCTCCATATCCTTTTGGTATACAAACAGTAAGATCGCACAGTTCAGGAAATCTCTAGGTTACAAGTTCTGTTCCTGGGTAACTGCCATAAACTTTCAAAAGCAATGACCCTTGTTACCTTTTGAATTACCAGCCTTTGGGGCTCGCTATTTTCAGGAGATTGATACTTTCAGAGAGCAGAAAACGTTATATAAAGTTGATGTGGCGGAGTATGTTTTAAGAAAGAAAAGACGGAAATTCGAAAATACAGCTCTTAAAACATGAGATTAAATTTGTTGTTCCAGTTCAAATTTATGTTGCTGCCACATGGAGGGGGTTTTGAGTTTTCAATTTCAATTTGATGAAAATCTCCTGTAAGCACTTTCCTGTTGTCTGATGAAGGTTTTACAGTTTTTGTTTAAAAATGGTGCAACATAATTGAATGAAGCTGGAAGTGACATTTCACAACGGCATTCAGGCATTAGTGATACCTTCCCTTGTTAAGGAGACCTGCAGAGTGCCTTTATTATAACTATATCAACTATCGTACTCAAATAAGATTCCATTTAGATAAACATCTAAATATGATAAAAATGGGCAAAAAAAGTTTAACACGTTTTGACAATACCATGTCATCATTTTTAAGTGAAAAGAGAATAAAATAAAAATTTACAACTTAATATAATATTATGCAGGGTACATACCCTTTTTCAGAAACAAATTTCCTGGACTTTTCCAGGACTCATTGATTTTTCAAGGGCTCTAAAATTCACATTAACCCCTAAACTCCCAAGATCTCAATGTTAATTGATCCCCTTACTGCCTTCCATACTCTTCATATTTTTGAAGTTTAACAGATTTCCAGAACTTTCCAGGACCAGTGGCCTTTTTCCAGGACTTTTCAGTCCTGGAAAATGTCATATAATATAATTCCAGGACTTTCAAAACTTTCCAGGACCCATACGAACCCTGTATATACCGTGTGAGGTGATAGAACATAAAAATGTGCATGTAAAGAGTGACACATTTAAATAAGTAGTTTTGCGTGTATGGAGTCTGATTGTGTGTTCAAGCATGGTCTTTTGCTAAGAAATTACTTTTTAACCATGGCCTTGCTACATGGGGTTCAAATGGGGATGGGCTTGCTACTTTCAGGGGGAGGGGTGGTTACTTTCAGGGCTTACTAGCCACCACAATTTTTTGACATTACTTTCGAAGGTTTATTACTTTTGGATGTTTACATGACGTAGTTAACTGTGCTTCATATGAACCAGTTCAGCTTATGACGATTACTTGTACTAGGGATTTTTGTTAAGTTATGTTATATTTATTTACCTTTCATGCTCATGCATATTCAGTGACTTGTCACATATCTCAACTGTTAGTTCAGCTGACCCAAGAAGCCTAGGAAATTGATCACAACAATAAACTTAAACAGTTAGTTACTTGATATGTGAATGCAGAACTAGGCAATTACTCATTGAAAGAAAGCTGTCAAACAGGTTTAACTTTAAAGAACTGAATCTCACTTGAGGCCAAGTTTGTAGGAAAAAAACTTTCAGTAAAACAGCACTGAGAAAAGTAAAAGAAAGTGGGCTTTTCTTTTTCTTTTACTATGCTGGTCTTGAGACTTTGATGGCCTCCTAGTTGATAATGTTATTAATTCTCATCACCCATGTGAACGGCAATGAATCAGAACTGTAAGGAGAAACTAGATGTTCCACCACATATTAAAACATTATAAGCAATGTCCTACTTTTGACAGTTTTTAAGGGTGCTCTCTGCATCATAAACATGAGCAAGCCTCATAAGAACAAGAAGATTCTCCACAGTTTCTGTCATGACAACTTCAGGTTTATAAAGTGACTCTATCAACAGCAAGAACATCGACGACAAGGACTCACTGATGTTCATTTCAACCTGTTTTAAGAAAGAGATATAATGAAGCAATCTCACAGTATTATCCTGCAGTTGTGTAAAGGTTGGCACCTTCTCTAATCTTTGGTCATTAAGGTTTAATTAATGGGGAAATGGCAGGTGGAACCTATACGCTGCATAGCAACAAAGATAACTGTTGCAAATTTCAATGAAACCCCAGCCCCTTGTACGTTTTGAGATTCATTTTTTGCTCCTAAAAAGCATTAACTAACTTTATTATTTATATTCTGGTTCCTAGTTCCTGTCATACTTTTACTGCCCAGCGCTATTAACAAAGTAAATTAATGTAAAGGATACAGGGACATCACAAGCAGGGGTAATTTAAGATTTAGACACCCTAACTGGTACTAAACCTAAAATTTCAGTCCACTAATAATAAGCTTAAAAGTGTGCATTTAATGATCTTTCTCATAATTTTCCTTTTAAGGTCCCTCCCCTCGCTTACTCCCACATGTGGATCTGCTTAATAATTGTTCGGCCCATAGACCAGTTTTTGTTCCTAAAATCCTCTGCACACAGAACTCAATTAATATCATGCAAATTAGGGAAAGAAATGTTCACAGCTCGATCACAGAAAACCTTACAGGCTAGGAAAAGAAAGAAACTACTCACAGTCTATTCTGACCAGTGCATAATTTTTTACTGCAGTTTTGTGTGACATACCTTGTGACTGAGTGAGAGCCCTGACAGGAAAATATTTGCCTCCGAGTCATAACATGGACTGTCCGTGCATGGAAAATATCCAAAAGGATCAATATGTTTTCCTATCTACTAGAGTCTAACCTACACTGTATGTCAGTCAGAGAGTAATTTTAGGGTGCCACCTTCACTATACATGATTTCTTTTCATAAATACTGTTCTTTTGAAAATCAATCTTGCTCTTTCAATTGTGTGCACTATTACTAGGAATTAGTGATAATTGTGGCCATACATCTTTTTCCAGACCAAGCTATGCTGACCCATCTGTCTCAACACATGCACATATACATGTAGTTTGCAGTTTTGTAAAGCTTACTGGTTTGGTCAAACTCTTGAAAACAATTGGAAGACTGTGATCTGTAAAAAAGACTCTTAGACTGTCAAGGAACATTCTATATTATTATCACTGATCTTCTGCATGTGGGATGCAGAGTCCTTTTTTCCCTAGGTTGCACATTTGGCATAATTTATGACTAACAAAGGGGTTCTTCCCGAATAGTGTTTTTACAATAGGATCATGGGATTGAGCACGTTTTTTTTAAAAAAACAGTAATTCCAAGTGCTACAGAACATAGATTTAATAATTATCCTTGTACATGTGGAATGAAGGTTGTCTAACCTCCAAGGACCCTAGCCTGTAAGTCCCAGACCAGAAATCAATTAGATCCCAATTATCTGAAGTCAATGAGCCCCACATAATTTGATTAGCCCCTACCCTCTTTTAATCTCAACAAACATGTTTTTTTTTGCCAAGCTATCTGTGTTGAAGGATGAATAGCTGGTTTTGTTAATGCACTTATCAATGTCAAGCCTGAGGGGGGGTATATCCCCAGGGTGGGGATTTTGATTGGACATCATGTATTTAATCTTTCAAATTTATAGAGTAGAGGGGAAGTAAACCATTTGTTTCTGCTAATTTTGACAATTCTTTTCTGCCCAGGGGTGGGGATTTTGATTAATTTTTTTTAGGAAATGTCAAAATCCCCTATGCCCTCCCCCCCCCCTCCCCCCCCCCTTGGGCTTGACACTGATAGGTGCATAATTACAAGGGGCTTTTTTAAAGTATTAATTAATATTATTAGTCCATTCAACTATCAAACTTTTCTGGTTGGGTGAGTGACTGAATGTTGTATTTGGGGGCTAATCAACTTAAGGTTGGGGCTAAATGACTCCTGGTTGAGGGCTAACAGGCTATAGGGGCTAATCGACTTGGGGTCAACATTTGTGTAAAAGGTGAGGGTGTGGCGATTACATTACTTAGTAAGTCTGTTTGTAGGTCTGTTTGTAGGTGTGTCTGCTGATCACCAACAAATTATACCTTTTTGACTTTGGTTTCTTTCATCCCAGAGCTAAAAAACAGGCTTCTGAAATAAGAACTATTCAAAGCCAACCAAAAGCTGTGTATATACAGCTGGTGTTCCCGGATCACTGTGTCAGCTAGTGTCAAATCTTCTTCGCTTGTTCTTATAACACCGTTTTCTGTTGACTGGGACGAAAAAGACGCTGAGGCCCCCTCCTCCACGGAATTTACAGCAGTAAGACCTATAGCTCCGGCTTTATGAGCATAGCGTATGTCTGCAATAAGCAATTTGCTGAAAGTGACGTCCAAATCCACTTCTTCTCTAGTCAGCAGGTGCGTGCTAGCACCATCTAAATTCATCATAGTCTCGGATTCTTGTTCTTGGTCTTCGACGACGATCCAAGATTCCTCTCTCTTTTTACTCTTGATAGTTTTTTTGGCCTCAGAAGATGAGGCGTCGCCTATCCCCGAATCGCAGCTCAGACTACTGACAGTTCTAGAATCTGAAATCGAAGGCAAGTTAAACGAATCGTCCGCAGCAGTGGTAGCTGACTCGTCGGCATCGAATTTATGCTCCTCTTTACTCACAGCGGATTCATTTTCCTCAGTCTTATCTGGCTTTTCTTTCCGGTTGCTGCTTATTGTGGAGATTGTATCATCATTTCCTCCCTGCGAGTTGGTTTTCGTGATACTGCGAACCCGGCGTGCGGCTTCCAACTTCTCCCAGCCATCCTTTCGAATCTTCACTACCAAAATGCGGTCAGACATCTCGGGATTGTTAAAATGGTCCCCGATTTTATCGAAAAGCTTTTCCATAATCACTAATCTCGTTTTCCACACATTCGACGCCAAGCAACTAGTATTATTTGACCACAAACTCTCACACAGACGCGCTTAAAAATTTCTTAAAACAAATAATAAACAAAAGAGCATACCGCTGACCAGTAAAAATGTGAGGCTATGCCAGCGGCCACGTGAAAAAAAAATATGCGCAGAAATCCGTTGAGTCATATTGATAAAGACAACGATAAAGACTACTCAATCGCCAAGAAGTGAAAAATATCAGTCAGAATGGTTCTGGAATCTACTGTTGTTTGGTAAGATTCTAAGAGTTTTCCCCCGTGATCATCGATTCTTGAATGAAGTTGGTTTTTGTATTGAAAATATTTTCTGATTTTCGTAGCGTTGATAACAGCGAATGGATGAGAAATGGCGATTTCCTTCCAACGAGGTTACAAGCACAACAAGATGCCGTCAGCTTGGTTTGTCACTCGAAAACTAGACAAAACCCAGAAAATAATGTTGGCCTTATGACTTTAGCAAGGTGGGTACGTGAGGCATTGATGCCTGACGATTCACATTCAAATTAATTATTAACCGTTTTCAAACTCTTGCATCTACGTGTGGTTGACCTTTTTTTTTTCTCACAACTTTAACAATTACACTAAAATTTACATAACTACACATTTGCGTATCTACACAGGAGCAAATTCAGAATACCCCGCAACTCTATTTACATGTGTCGTTGTGCTTTGAAGAACGAGGAATATAACAATAGCTGCTATTCTTATTCAATGAGATGCTAATAAGTTGCGAGGTATTCTGGAGTTTAGCCTGGAGTTTAGCCTCTACACATTACAATCTGCATACTGTGATACAATCTGAACATTACATAGAACCCGTTTACAGTACTCTACTTACAGCCTTTTTTCGTTGATTATAATTAATATCTATTGTTATTTAACTCTGTTATATTTGTTCTTTCATATACATATTATGGTATAACCTACTTACACGTTATGCTACTCGAGGACTCACATTAATACTGTTATTACTTACAGAAAAGAAAAGAAAAAAACTTGTTGCAAAATTACTTCATAGGCACGCCTTAACTGGTGAGGAAGAATTTCCACTTCTGTCGAAATTCCCCCTCACCATTCACCGTGGCAGCAATGTATTTTTCTATTTCCATTATATCTTGCACCACCAACCACCTTCATTGTTAACGACGCAACCAGAGATGTCTTTGTTCTAAATAGAAGAGTTTAGAGGCAACGCCATTGTTAATGACGCAACTAGAGATGTCTTTGTAGAAAACACTGATCCATTTCCAAAGATCTGGTCTGAAGTTGAAAGATTCAAAGCATTTTTGGATGAAGTCCCATTCAATTGAGCCAAAAGCTTTTTCGAAATCAAAGAAAACAGCTATACCTGGAATATTTTTTATTTTAGTGAAGACCATTGTATCTGCTATTAGTCTAATAGTTTCTCCAATGAATCTACCCTTCACATAGCCAGACTGACAAGGATGTATTATGCTTGGCAAGATCTTTTCCAAGCAAAGAGCAATAGTTTTGGTGGCAATTTTGTAGTCAACATTAAGTAGCAATACCAGCCTCCAATCTGTTAAAAATTTGGCATTCTTTTTCCGGTCCTCGATAGAGTAAGCCGTTAATTAAAAGCTTTTCTACCTTGAAGTAAGCTTCTTTCTTTTCGTATTTGGCTGCCTTGAGAATGGGGTATAACTTCTTTCTCATCTCATCCTGTTCTTTTGGAAAGTCGTCGGATATTCCAATGTTAGAGCCCTTGGGGATGTTTTTGATGAACGACTTTATGAAGTTCATGTCTTGATAATGCGGAAAGTTTAACAATAATTGGACGGGGTCCGAAGTCTCGGCCATTGCATGTATGCATTGAAATCCTATCAACTCTGTCAAAGTGTATTTCTTTTACGTCTTTGGATGGAATTTTCAGCTTTGTGCGCATAAACTCGCGTAAAATCGTATCGGTGTCGCTGTTAGATTCACGTTCTCCCAAGTTACCTCTGCGGCTATGCCATTCCAGTTTAATGTGCGGTCTTTGCAATTCTTTGAGTTCACTGTTTATTTGCCCTCGATTGGTCTTGATCTTTTGTTGCTGCGACATCTGCCTTCGCTTTTAGATCTCTTTGTTGTTTAATTAAATTACACTGAAATGCACATTTTAGAACCCCAATTTCAAAATTTTCTCTGAGAGGCTCCTGGACCTCGCAATAAAAGGTGGGCCCCCTCTTCCACGTGGCCCCCTTAAAACCACTGCACATTTTTTTATTGGCATTGTCTGCCGTCTACTCAAAGTTATTCTCCAATTTTTGGGAGAACCCTGAATGCTACTAAGTCTTGAGTTCGTTGCAATGCTGCATTGTCCACATGGCTACCTGCTGGTGCGGATTCCAGTTGCGTGTTCTTCATCAGTTTGGTAGCCTCCTTCTCAAGTTCTTTTCCTCCCTTTCTCCTTCGTGTCATTTCTATTAGCTTGTTCGTCAGGCATTTTGTCACACTTAGGATATAATAACCATTACTGTGGCTACCAGGTTAGAAGATTCTAGGAGCTCATTCATGTCGTGTCTGCCATGTTTCGCAGCTCGAACCCAGTCCCGTGGTTGACCATTTTAACTTTGCTGGGTGACCATTGTAACTTTGCTGTCTCAGCAGGATAAAGCATGTTCTCATTGCCAGAGGCTGTGGTCCCTTTGGTCAGCACCAAGAAGCACACTCTCTGGGAATCCAAGGGCAGAATTCTGACAATTCTGATTGGCCAAGTCTACAAAACCCATACTCTGAACATGCTCACAAAGTCGGGTCCAACCAGAGGTTTCAATTTTTGGTGCAGACCAAATGGACCACAGATCTATTGATAAATGGCGTGATATCTCTTTGTTATAGGCTTAAAGTCATCACTAGTTGTCAAAGCTTTTTTTGTAAAAATTGATGCTTGTAAGCTGTAAGAAAAGTAAACACCATGTGGGGATAAGCACCATCAGTCCATTTTAAAAGAATTTCAAAGAGCTTTTTGGGTTAAAGAGAAAAGATACAGCGAGGTAACTGAAGACCAACAGTGGAGGCCTTTAACCAAAAATTCTGAAGTAAATTTCCAATAAAGATTGAATGGAACAGCATTTTCTGAATCTCAAAGTGGACAATCTTCCCTGGTGTTCAAAGGGTTTCTAACATGCAGTGTAAGTCCATTTATTAAACCCTAGCCTGTGACCATTCAAATAACTGCCATTGTGCAGTACTTTCTTGTTCTAAAGGTTGTTTTTTGCTATTTTCTGAAGTTAACTGAATAAACTGCTCCCTCTATTTCCAGTCTTGAGGTACTAGTCACATTAACAACAGATGTTGGTAAAATCTTGGCTTCTCTGCACAGAGTCCAATCAAAAGGAGACATTAAATTCCTTACAGCCGTCAAAATAGCACATGTGAGTATTACTCTGGCAATTCTTAAAATTTGTTTTGTTACAATAATATTATTATTGGTGGCTTTGTATGAATCAGTTGGTTTACAGTTGAAAGAGAGCAACATCAATCACTTCTGACAAAGTAATTCAGAGCAAGTAGAGATTAAAGGGGCAGTGTCACAAGGATTTTGCAGTTTTAGGTCAATTCTGTGCTAAAGTCGTTACTTTGAGGCTTTCCTAATAAACAAAATGCTTCTGTAAAGCTACGGCGATGATATCAAATGAATTTTATCAGAGAGGGCTAACCATAATATCCATTTCCATCCTTGCCATCCGTAGCGACAGGCAACAGGAACCATTTTCAGTACCTTCAAATAGTCTCTAATAACAAAACTAGACCATTATTTTTGGAATTAGATTAATGCGCCTTCTAGCTTTTTAAAAAGTTCTCTTTCTTTTCAGTTGGTGTTAAAACACAGACAAGGGAAAAATCATAAAATGAGGATTGTTGTGTTTGTGGGAAGTCCTGTTGAGGCTGATGAAAAGGAAGTATGTTGTTAAATTCCACTTTTTATAGTACTAACATTTAACCTGTATTTATACATGGCAAATATGCAGTGCCATGCTACAAATGTCTGGGCTTTGTGAAGTATCCAAATATTAAAATATTAGTTAAATTAAGAATTCAAAGCAGTTTTTAAATGTTACTGATGTTTACTCAGAATCTTTTTTCAAGACAGATATAATTTATTTGAAGGCACAATATAAAAATCTAATGTAATAGAACTGTAGCAAAACATCATGTGTATGTTTTAGCATGTTGCAACCATTACATAATAATTTTATTTCAATACCAGAAGAACACTAAATTAAAACTTTTGAAAGGATGGTAGAGTCTTACTGCATCTATAATAAAACCTTTCTATTGCTCTCTGAACAAGGAAGCTTTTTTAACTACCAGTAAATTTTGTTTTTGAGAGTTTCTCATTCTTCTTGGAATCTAAACCTTTTATGAGTAATATGATAGCAAGGTATCATTTTCGTGGGTGACAGTGGCCTTAAGGTGATTCCCAGGTTTTGCATTGCGCATTCCTACTGTGCACGATTTTTGAGTCATCAGCGCGTGCACATGAGTGTGCATGCGTGCAAAATATAGGAGATTTCCCTCAAACTAAGCTCAATAGCGAGGTAAGAGCTCTTTTTCTCTTAAACGAGCATGGTGACCTCCACTTTTTATTTTATAAATTCAATGAAAACAATATCCGCAATAACTGAGAAAAAATTTGGCAGAAATCTATGGCTACTTTTTTGGCAAAGAAATAAATGCTACAGATAGAGACGTAACAGGCCCAATAGAGCAAGTTCCAAATTATGTTTCCTTTAAAGGATAAAATATCAGTTAATAAAATAAATGCAGAGTATTTGAAGCCATTTATTCTTGGACATGCATGAATAAGCAGTCAAAGAAAATCGAACTCTGTGTGATATAACAGGCCGCATTGAAAAATAATCGCGCTTATTTGTTGCGCCCTGGGATAACCAAACGTCACCTAAATAACCATATTTGTCAGCATCGTGGCATGAAAACAAGCACGGTAACCCCCTCTTTTTATTACGTTTTATCATCTCCTTGTACTGTATTGACACCATACCAATTTTCATCGGAAATCTATGGTGGGTTCTTTTACTTGGGAATCACCTTAAGATTTGCACTATGTTAGACTTCGGATCAAGCCATTCTGATTTGAGCTCTGGCTAGACTCTGTGCTGTTCCATTCTTGTCACTAATTGAATTGAGTACCAGTGAATTGTCATGGAAACATTAACCTGACATAATGCAAGGCAGTTACCTGCAGTGGACTAGTATTCCATCTGTAGCTGTAAGAGCGTCTACAAGGATATCCTTTTGGCTCACTATACAATGTTTTCTCTCCCATGGTAAGGGGGGAGTGAGTGATGAGGTCAAAAGAATGTCTGCATTGGAGGCTACCCATCTTGGGGAGTGGTGAAACTCTAAGTCACTTTTGCAAGCACAGGATTTACCCTTTCCTATGACTCAGTACAGGGTGTAAAAAGAAGAGCTCAGTACTCCATTTCGTAGCTTTACTGCACCTTAATTATGTATTAACATGGAATTTTTTTAATATTTGATGATCCTATTGTTCTGTACTTTTTATTACTTAGCTTGTGAAGCTTGCCAAGAAGCTTAAAAAGGAAAAAGTGAACATCGACATTGTAAATTTTGGGGAAGAGGTAAGGATAGTGATGTAACTAGACTGAAAACAGTCTCTCTTTTGCTCAAAGATCTGCCAGAGGTAACACAAACGAATCAGCAGATGCGATGCGAACTGAGAATGGACAGTCTATGCATCAAAGGGACAAACTCTGTGTGCTTGTAAATTTTGTTCTCTCAATCATGGGGAGCTGTACATGACAACGAGGTGTCTGTTATTAAAGGCATGTGCTCAAAAAAAGTTTCATATAAATGCAGTCAAACCTTGCAGAACAACTGCCTATGTCAAGTGTTCATGTGTTGAAGGTTGAAATCACTCATGTGCATTTTTACTGCACCACACTTGGTTGCTCTTACAAAAATTTTCCTTCAATATCAAATAGCTCTAATAAACAGGAATATTGTGCTTGTTTGTAATTTTCAGACGTTGCAAAGCCTAAAATTTAAACCACTGGCAAGGAGCACTTTCCATGCGACCAAATATTCTGGTTCAAATTAATTCTGGAAATTTCAATTGGTGAATGGAAGAGCATTTTCCAGGGTTTCCAGAAAAGAAGGCAACCATGTGAGGGATATCCAGATTTTTGAGTGAATCGGTCCTTTGCATTACCTTTGAGGTCAAAAACTTAATGTGTGAAATTTGATCCTTTTCTTTAGATTGCAAATTCAGAGAAGTTAACAATATTCATCAACACTCTCAATGGTAAAGATGGGAACTTGTGTCATCTGGTGACAGTACCGCCAGGTCCACTGCTGTCTGATGCACTCATATCATCACCCATACTGCAAGGGGAGGATGGTGCTGCTCCCGGAATGGAGTATGCTTCAGAATACGGGTTTGATCCTAATTCTGATCCTGAGCTTGCACTGGTGAGTAGTGTTCATGCTATCTGTCATATCCATTGGATAAATAGGGGTTAGCACTGGCTGGCTAGAAGTAGCCGTCAAAAGCTTTAGGGTGTGGTTGTTTAAAACATGCTGTAAACAGATGTATGACAAAATTATAGTAGAAATGATGTGAGTAAAAACAGAAAATTGCTGTTTTGATGTAAGATGACGGTTTGATTGGTTACGTTTATTGCGTTTGTGACGTTGTTAAGTTGTATGTATGTAAATCTTGTATGTAAATCTTTATTTATTCACGGAAAATCATCAGTTAAGCTAAGTTAAAAACTAAGACTAATTACAACTGCTTTACATGATTGCCGTGTGGGAATCCGATATATCAGCTACCTTCTTGATATTTCGCTTAAAATGCTCAACGGATGCAGCATTTTTTAAGTTTTTGGGCAAGTTATTCCATAGCATGGCCCCGCTGTAAGAGAAAATGAAAACTAATGCAGTCGTTTTGGAAAACTCTTAAGTTTTATGTTCAGTTGATTCGAATAAGTAGATTTGCAAATAACCTACCTGATAAGATTATTTCAAGACAGCCGTCTTAATGAAAGTCTGTGATATCAACTTGGAGAATTTAGAAGTCGACTTGGGTAAGGGTACAGCACGGTTTAATAGGCGTCCACATGTGTCTCTGTTAAAGGCCCTCCGTGTGTCCATGGAAGAGCAGCGGCAACGGCAGGAGGAAGAGGCGCGCAGGGTCACTGCAGCCAGTGGGGAGGAGGCTCCCACCCCTGAAGCTCCTATCGCCGACAGCGAGGAGGCAATGTTGCAGCAGGCACTGTCAATGTCCACTCCGCAGACGCCAGTATTTGACTTCAGCGCTATGACAGAGGAACAGCAGATTGAGTATGCCATGAGGCTGTCACTCCAGAATCTGGAGGCGGAGACTGAAGCCGATGGGAGCAGCAATAAGGACACTGCAGAGAAACATGACGAGAAGGAAGAACAAGCTGGAGCGAGCGCAATGGAAACAGATACACAGGTTCGATTCAATATTTCGGAATTATTTTTTTTTGACCGCTGAAGAGTGCTTAAAAATGTTATGTATTTTTTACGTGTAGGTGTCAGTATTTCCCTCTGTCAACAAAAAGTTTGTTATTAGAGCGAATCAAAGTAGAATGTTGGGTGCAATAGTATTCGCAAAATCGGATCAAATTTATGGTGTGGAGAAATGTGTGGCTGAGCTACCCGCGTCCCGGCACAGCTACTTTCCTCGGTAATAAATTGACGTAATGAGTTGCTGCAAATTGTACTTGAGTTTCTAAATTAAAACATTTACGGAAACAATTGTGGAAGCGGAAAACGCATTTAAAAATAATTCTGCACTACGTCAACTTGTAACCGATCGCATGCGCGGGAAACTTGCTGGTAGGCAAACCAGCTGATTTGTAGAAAAGACAATTGATTGGCTAGAGCTTTGATTGGTGAGAGCGCGTTGTTCTCATTTTATGAACCAATCAGAGAAATCAGCGAACGCTTAACCCAAAGTCGATAAAAAAAGAGCTCAATCTTTATATCTGCACTGTTGTTGCTAACAGGGAGATGAGGCGCAAGACATCACTGGGGTCATGTCCGATCCGGACTTTATCAAGAACGTCCTTAGCACGTTACC
>CM042747.1:29017370-29032370 GCA_022496165.2 Catalaphyllia jardinei
TTACAATTTCATTTCTTTGAATAACAACTATATAAAATAATCAGAATGTTTCAAGAGTGTACAAAAAAGCTCGATTTGTTTACGTACGTTTTGTTTTATCGAGAACGTTTCCGGAGCCGCGCCTCCGGAGTGCAAAAATTCCCTTTAATTTTCCGATACTTGTAACTAAACACAATGTCCCAAGCTGATGGGGTGGAAGTAATTTTTTTAAAAATATTTTCAGCCTGAGTTTGCCGAGTGAAACAGTTTGATCACATACAATTTTATCGACAGAACACACTCAATTCGTGCGTGATGGAACCAGGTTTTCGGGTTTTGTACCCGTTTTGCATACAAAAACGTTGCTGTCTCACCGTTTTGCCACCCGTCCTTAACACTAATTATTTTCCCACATAGACAATACCCTAACCACATGGCACTCCAAGGGGTTCTTGTATCCCTAAAGGCAAAAACCACTACAGTAGGGTGGCTTACTGGTTTTACATAGTCACGCACGCGCATCGATTACCAGCCGCTGTTCGGAAAAGGAGCCTGGGCCTAGCCTGGGCTCCTCTAGTCTCCCTATTCGGAAGGCGCGAAGCGCCGATAGCATGATCCTCGCGTGTGAAGCGCGCGATCCTGACATGCCCGCTCGTGTTCGCGATCCTCACATACCCGCTCGCGTTCACAGAAAAAAATACGACTGTTACGTTTCGCAGTCTAGGGCTCCCCCTCCTCCCTTTTCGAGGAGAAACATAGGCCGGACTCTAGAAAGCGGCGGAAATTGAGCCTAGCAAATGAGTCAATGAGATGATGAGATACTTGGGAAAAGCGCCTCGCTGCCTAGATTGCAGGAGTTTGTGACCTTGTGTTTTTCTCTGAGTCAGGGCGGGTTGTCAACAATTGGTCGAATTTATCCAGTCCCCACCTGACAAGCTTCACAAGGCATTCACACGGGACTCGTAGAGCTCAGTTTTTTTGTCAGTCTTCCTTTCAATTACTCCGTTCGTTTCATCTTAATCGGTATATTTCACTTGGCAAAATTTTTGTCCTGGCTAATTTTTGAAGTTAGCTCGAGTACAAACGGAAATATTTTTTTCAACGTTGTACTCCAGATATTTTATTGTTTGCTCAGTAGTAATGACATCAGTGATATAGTCCAATCATAGTTCGTTGAATCATTGACTTCAATGTCTTGAATCCTTTGAAAGTGTGGCTGATAACCGGCTCTGAGCGAGCAGTGGGCCTGACTGAACTATCGCTAACTCGGAGAAGAAATGCTATAGTAAGCTGCAGTCACTAGTTAAACAAGTAGTGTTACGGCCGCGATAAAAACACTTCAAAAGGGGTTGCATAAATTAAACCCCCCACAGTGAAAGGAATGACTCCAGATGTAGTATGGGTGGATAGCGGAAACAGGGTATCACTAGCTAGTGCGCTTCTAATGAGTTTTGATACCATTATTGCTGATGTTGTTTTGTATTGATTGATTGTTTTAACTAAATTGGCTGGTAAACACTTACAGATAAACAGGTAAACATTAAAACAAACAAGTTGCATTGGTATATGTGTTGCACATATTGCACGTCCTTAATTAATAGAGGGTTTGACTTTTGCAGTAATCAAGCTGTGCGGTGATAACATGACAAAACAGTGCATGTCGAAAAATTTATGACCGTACCATAAACTAAACGTTTTGTATCAGTGTTTCTACGTGCATCTTTAGAAGCGACCGTTACGCTAAATAACAACGAAACTAGTTTTCTGAAAGACTGGTTTTTAAGTTATTTTTTCATTTTCAAATACCTGTGAAATGTTCGTGGCTAGTGTGACGCGGCGTTTCGTCTCGGCCAAGAGACTCTTCAGAGACCTTTAGAATTCATGGGCAAACTCGTTGAGCGTCACGCCTTAAGTCCCGTTCGCAAATTCTTGAAGTTGACAATCTGGCCCTCTATCGCAGAAGGATTCCTAACCGTACGTTCACGAGTTAAATTTATACAAAAGGTAAACAACTGTCAAATATTTGTGAAATGTTCAGAACATTTTACAAGAATTTGACAATTGTTTTTCTTTTGTATAAATATTTCCCTTTCATTACTATTATTTAGTGTAGCGATCACTTCTAAAGGTCTAGATGTGTTTAGAATAATACGAAACGCCTACTAAAATATTTTTTTAGTTTGCAGTCATTTACGTAGTGCCTTTCATTCCTACTGATGTTACTCTGGCCTGACACCAGAATTTTTACGACTTAACTTGGATTAGGGGGGAGGCGGGAGGGGTAGAGTGGGGAATAAGGGATAATGGGTGTTTCAGTCAGTAATCGCGCTGTGTTATAAATTTGATATTCTGGTGGTGGTGGTGGTGATTTTGTTGATGTTGATGGTGATCTATTGCTGTTTCAATTATTATTATTATTATCATTTCTTTTTTTGGGGGAGGGAACTGGCTTTCGGCGCGGCCGGTTTTTCCTGGCCTCGTAAAACATACCATGAGCAGTTTATAACATTCAAATAAACGGACTGCTTAGTGGCTCATTATTGGTGGATTCTCAGTCTTAACATCAGTGCGTTCGGTAAGGGCCACTGATGAGGTGAACGGGCCGGAATGGTTGACTAAGGACAAGTTTTCTATGGATTATAACTCGAGACAAAAGATTAAGAAAATATACAAGCTCTCTCACTGAGCCTGTATTAAGGAGGCCCAGTTCAAGTGAAAGTTAGGTGCTAGTTGACTTGTCCTACAGCGACACAGTGATCAGGAAGCTGAAATGACGACCAAGAAATTATGGTTATGGAAGGAAACGTTTTGGCTTTTCGTTTTGTTTTTTGCTGTGCTAAGACAATAATATTAATTCAGAAGTTGTGGTCAGTCTTGTCTTATTGTCCATTCTGTGTCCATTCTGTGTCCCACGTCATTCTGACCTTTCTCTTTGTTTGATTCCATAATTGATCCTTAGGGACTCGTCCCTCACGACACATAATATAGCGAGTGATTAGACTGCCCACAGGGTTCGAATATTTATCCTTGCCTGATTGCACTCTTTGTTTTAGCCTTGAGTTTCACCTCGCATTCAATGCGACTAAGACACCATGTTTTGAGAATACTAAACGAGACGAAGTCACCCGAAACGATCTGAGGGAAAATTGCACTCGAGCTAAATAAAAATCCTTTTTTCCACGGTTTTCAGCTCAGTAAAGCGGATCCTTTTTTCTCCCATCTGTGCTCGATGAGTTCAGCGATCTGGAGGCCTCATGCGGAGTAAATTGTTTTTAAAATGCCTGAAGAAACATTCACGTGCAGTTTTGAATTTTTGCCTCGCACGGTTGCATTTGAATACCTCAAAATTTTTTCCGTTCACCTCCTATTAATTACATCCACAGGCTGTGTTATGATTTGCGTTACAAACGCGTCTCGCGCGTGTGGTCAAAGGTGAACAAGGGCTGATTGACCCGTTCATATTTTTCGCGATCTTTCGGGAACAACAGATAATAATACGGTGATGCAATCTGATGAGGCTTGTAATAGTATAGTAAAAGATAACGCGCACATGATCCAGAAAATCTTTGAAATGAATAAACAAACAACTCGCACACAACTGAAGGTCATAACAAAAGTGCTTCTCATCGCTCAGAAAGCAAATTGTAAAACACCAATCAATGCTACAGGAATTTGGTCTTCGCAACCAACACCAGGATTCCTTCAGGACCTGACAACTTCACTAGCTTATGAAATACTGTAAACCGAATGTAAAACACAGAAATAGGATATTGATTAAAAGGGAACACAAGAGGGGCGGATCGAAATATTCTTAACCCTTGCATGTGACCGCCTCAATAGTAAGCGTCGCAAAAGACTTCCTGGATGCTTCCAGTTAAGAATAATTTTAATTACATGCTAAATAAAGGAAACTGATTGAATTACATCGATATCTGTTGCAACAAAAGCTGGTAAAATCTGGAAATTCAAGCTAAGCATTCCTTTCATGGACGAGACCTTGGAGTTAATATTTTTCCTTTTTTCGGAATTATGGGCGAATATTGTGGTAGATAACGCACAAGATATGTACGTAAAGCATCATTATTATAATTTTTTTTTTTCTCAATGTTGCTGCATATATCGGAAATCCACCAAGTGAAATTTCAATCTGATGTCTGATGTTTTGAGCCCAAATTTCCAAAAATTTTTGCAGTGTCTTATTTATAGTACAGTAGCTTGAAATTGATCAGCTTTTTTGAGTCAGTTTAAGAAACATTAAGCGAGTGATCGCATTATCTCTATAAAGCGCGATTTTCAGACCAAAACGTCTTCGTGCGTGTTTGGAAATTTCCTTGCGCGCGATCTAATGATCGTGAACACGTGCCCTCGTTCTAACCAATGAAAATTAGTTTACTTTCTCATCCCCAGTGTAACGCATGAGCAGTAAATATTCCCGACTTTTCTGCGCGTGCTTTGGGCGTTTTACGAAGGTGTGATCGCCATTCAGAAAACGCTTCTTTCTCGGTTTGGCCTCACAACCTAAGCCGTATTTGCCAACATGTCGACAGGGAAGGCTAACAAACCGCTCATCGATAGCAAAGCGAGGAGATTTAGCGCCCCTTCGAGAGGCAGAGCGGTGCGAAGACCAGAAGACGTTGTTCGCGATGTCCGTGGTCTGAAGCTTAGACAGCGTGTCTCTCTTGTTCTGAATGACAAAGTTCTTCGCGATGAACTGGAAGACCTTGTTCAAAATTATGTTCAG
Organism: Catalaphyllia jardinei; assembly: GCA_022496165.2. Classification (NCBI taxonomy): domain Eukaryota; kingdom Metazoa; phylum Cnidaria; class Anthozoa; order Scleractinia; family Caryophylliidae; genus Catalaphyllia; species Catalaphyllia jardinei. The sequence goes on from CM042747.1 coordinate 29,022,091, forward strand.
AATGGGCCTAAATCCAGCGGCGAAGGCGTCCGTACTTATCAAGATTTTCTCATTCCCTCCAGTTCTTACTACGGAGGTGGTATGTCGGCCGTTGTCACTCCGATAGCAGACATCAGAGGATCAGATACCTTGAATTATTCCAAGCAAGAGAGGTTATTGCGTTGTAAACTGGCCTCGACATACCGCCTAGTCGATCTTTTTGGATGGAATACCGGTCTTTATAGTTTCATAACTGTGAGTACTACTAGAATAAGTCTATTTCAGTGGAATATTTATTTTGTCTCGCGCGCGGACGCTCTGTCACAATAGCTTGTGTTCAATGGCTGCAGTGGCATATACGTGACTGCTTTGAATTTAACTTTTAATTCCTTCCACCTCGAAGGGCTATGCACAATTCTCCATTTGCTCTGCTGCTAATACTTAGTTGCGACATTTTCTAAAGCTCTCGAAGGCTGTTTTTCACGAATAGCGGCTAGCGTGCCCGTAGTAAGGAAATTGATTGTAATAACAAGCGATGTCGGTTTCATTTTCCAGATTCGCCCGTCGGCTGACCAAGAGAGCTTCTTGATTCATCCCTTTGGACTTTTGTACAATGAAGTGACAGCTTCTAGCTTGCTCAAAGTTAATCCTGATGGAAGTGTGGTTGATCAAGGCAGCACCAATCTCGGCGTGAACAAAGCTGGTATGTTGCTCCATTCTGCGATTCATGGAGCAAGGAAGGATGCCAAAGCCATTATGCATCTACACCAAGACGCTGTAGTGGCGGTAAGTTTTAAGCTACAATTTACGAAACCAGTTTTGTGACCTGTAACTGTCGTGGTGTTTGCATTGTTTTATATGCGTTTTTTTCGACAAACTAGTCTTGATTATGATACGTCATGTCGGTATGCCCTGCATATTTTTGCTCTTGTCAATATCCTTGTGGGCAAAATTAGCGTTGTTCATTTTGTTTCCAGACCTTGTTGAAATTTCCATTTAAGACTAAGCAAAGTTGGTTTTGCTTTTCATGTGACTTTTTGTCGTATCAGCGGCAGGGGTCTACATTTTTTCTTGCAGGTAACCGCGTTTTGGATTCGAACGCGCGTCACAAAATGGTGGACTATATACAGCATTATTGAAATTTCCATCCATGTTGAAAAAAGATTTATAAACGCTTAAGTTAAATGTTGTCTTATCAATAGAAATTTACCAGCGCTCTATGGCTTTTCTGAAGCGTTTTATGCGGACAATAAAACTGAACACAGGGTTGGTTTGTGGGGAAACCTTGGTCGAAAACGGTTGCACGTACGAATACATTCAACGTGTCATGTTACCATTAATACTGGGTTGGATTTCATATGTTCGCTACATTACACAAAAGCATTCTCTATCGCAATGATATCACTCATGTTTGGTGGAACCAAAGGCAAGGAATCAAATGTCGAGTTCCCTTTATAAAAATGAAACTTTAATGATTAGAAAGGATGCTGTTGAATCGAGGCGTTCTGTGGTTGATTATATTGATAACGAATGTTGCACTAGAACTAGCTCGTCTCCGTCCCAAATTCTTTAATATTTCACAGTAGGGACTGTATTGGCTGAAGCACAATCAGTGGATGGGTCAAGTCTGGAGTATTCCTTTAAGCTTAATCCCTCTTATTTACTGTTAGCACCTGTTCAGGGCTAGACCAGGGGCTCCCTTGATTTGAATAAATCTCCTATTCATGGCTTTGGAAAAGGCTATAAATTAAACATCCACATTAAACGCGAGGTGGGCTTAGCCGAGACCTTCAATAAACAGTTTTCACATTTCTCTGTTTGTAAGCTGTATCCTTCTGTTAGTTTATCAGAGCTTTTTTGTCCGTTGTTTAAAGAAATTGGCCAAGTTTCTAGAGATCTCTCGACGCATGTCTCATTTGTATGATGGTCAACTGATTGATATTCTAGAACGTTCTCAAAGTTCTTTTTCATCCTTTAATTTGACACATGTTTCAGTGTAAATGATTTTAGATTGAAACTTATTATGCTCAGTTGTTTTAGTTGACAAATTGTCTAAGTACAAACGAAGCCTCCTTTTCAAAGGAATGCATACTGCCCGTTTATTTAGTTTGATATTGCTTTGCTTTGCAACTCTAGAGAAAGCTTAAACTTAGATGGTAATGTTCCTTCAAGAGGCTACTTTAGTCTCATTTGAAAATTATTCACCCAGTTTGTTTTTAAATTTGTTTTTAAACTGTCATTGGCTATTATGCTTGCAAACATAAATTCATATTCTTTGTAGATTGTATGTTCAATTTCTTTATGGTTTTATGACTAAAATAGTTTGCCAAGCCAACCTAGAGTAGGGTATCGCCAAATTTGATAGATTTAGTTTTATAAATTAATGCAGTAATTTATGTGTAGCTGCATGATGCCATGATAATTTCTTAATTTTAGACTTGTTAGCTAAGATCTTGGAAAATTGTAAATGCTTTTTGCCCATATGTCAGTGTTAATGTGTTGTATTCAATATTCTTGACAGCCATAACATGGCCCATGACCATAGAAAGATAGATCACAAGCCAAAGTTTTGCACAGCCATCTATCTATGAACAGAAATTTTCATGAGGTTGTGTAAATTATGTTTTTGGAGTCTGTTGTACACGATGATCAGTGCAAGTCACAACCAGGAAATTCTATGGATTTCAAGTTCTACAACAAAAGAAGTCACACCTTAGCCCAAGGCTAGAAAAACAAAATTGAAAGTGAATGTTAAAATCCCATGGTAGCAGGGACACATGTGCTGTTCCTTAAAATATCCACACTCCCCCCCTCCCCACCTCTCCCCAACAGCAAGGAGTGGAATTTCCAGGGATTCTGTAAAACCAACAGAAGAGTTATAGAAATGTTTAAAGCCTAATTGGAAAATCCAGAGGGGTGGAGAGATGGATATTTTCTGGAACTACACATTTGTATATCTTTTGTAAATGTGGGCTTGGTAGATGTACCCGAACTAGCATATACCCATGTGTTCAGTTAAGCTAGGAGATCTCTTTCCCTGCCTATAATGTCTGTAAATTGGTAAAATTAATTGTATGTGTGTCTTGACATCTCAATGCTGAATAGTTCTCACTGGTACATGTAGGTTTCAGGTGTGTTGTTTTTCATGCTGTTTTCAGGTGTCGGCAATGAAATGTGGACTTCTACCAATATCTATTGAAGCGCTTGCTGTAAGTCTTTGTTATTAATCGTGTTGCTAACAGACAGCATGCAAAGAAACTGGTGATTGTTAGCCTGAAACTTGTTGGATTTTAAAATTTAGCCAGTGGATTCTATCCTTCACTCACTCCAAGAGCAAGTGAAGTGTCTCAAGAGCATTTAAGAAAATTAAATCAAATAAGTACTGTAACAGTTTGAGATTAATTTTTGTAAGCGTGTAAAAATATTTTTGGGCTAACAAGTTAGAGTTGCAGCTTGCCCAAAGGGCAGATCTGAAGAATGGTTTTCTTTGCACCCTGCATAGATGTGATCATTTGGTTTACTTCCAATTGGTCAAACAAAATGGTGAAAGCATTGTTATAGTAAAAAAAGAAATGACAAATATGCATAAATGAAAATGACTGCTCTAAAAACAAACTTTGTTCAACAAACAACAACAATCTTTATTTGTACTCACACATACTTGCTTTAAAATACAAAAAGTTACACAATTGAACAAAATTTTTGAAAATAAAATTGGAGTACTAGCTGCCTGGAAAAACCATAAGGGCTAGCGGAGCCAGGAAGCCAGTTAACATCAGCATTAGATAAAATTAGAATAGAGGTCAGCAAGAAGATTGAAGCATGAATGCACACACAAGGAAAAAAAAGGAAGAGGAAAAACAAAACAGTATTTATATGACATAAAGGAAGTCTAAAATAGCAGCAGATAGTTGTATCTATACACTGTATATATCTTGGTTTCTTGAGAGAGAAAGCAAACAATTTAAACATGGTAAAGCGATAACTGCACTGTTGTAGTTGCTACAACGTGATGATGTATGATGTCTTTGCTTTGTCGTGACTGGTATCTTGTTGTTTTGTTTTCAGTTGGGTGAATTAGCTTACCATGATTTTAGAGGCATTTTCTCTAATGAAGAAGAAAAAGAATCGATAGTGAAAGATTTGGGTGAAGAAAGCACGGTATTGTTCTGTCAATGAGTAAAACTCTCTCCTCTCATGTCATGAGTAATTTCAGCAATAAGCCTTCTTAAGTTACCTTCACCTGAAGCACTGGTCTTAATCAATTTTCTTGTAAATTTATTATGGCAAATCAAGTTTTATAGTGTGCTCTTAGGTTTTTACTCTAGTTTATGATTTTTAATTAAAAGAGAATGGACCTAGAAAGGGAATTTGTTTCCCCCTGCCACTACCATGCCATCTTTTTGCTTAACATATATGTTATAATGTAGGTAACATATATGCAGGCAAAGTATCATAATTCGAGGGCAACACACTGTAAATAAATGTTGCTTATAAACAATATCTGAAATTCACAACTGTTCTTCAGTAGGGATACCCAGAATTTGTGCAATTCCACAATTTCGGCTAATAAACTTAAACTGCTGACAGTGTTAGTCAGTTGCTACGTGTATCATTTTGGATCTACTGTTAACAGCCAACTTTTTTCCAGGTTTTTTCATGCTTAAAACTGTTGCATTTTTTAATTGAGCCAATTAACATGTAGAGCATAAAGATGTCAAGTTTTGACAGCTCAGCCTGAATGCTTAAAACTACCCGTGAAACAAAGGTTTTGAATCCTTCTGCGATAGGGGGCCAGACAGCTAACATCTTGACTTTGCGAATGGGACTTTGAGCTCGATGCTCAACGAGTTTGCTGGAATTTGAAAAGTATCTGATGAGTCTCTTGGCAGAGACGAAACGCCATGTCATACCAGCCACTCTTCGCAAGTACTTGACAATTTTTTATTGCATATAACTCGTGAACTTGCGGTTGGGAATCCTTCTGCGATAGAGGGCCAGACTGCTAACATCTTGACTTCACGAACGGGACTCTGAGCGCGATGCTCAACAAGTTTGCTGTAATTCGAAAAGAATCTGAGTCTCTTGGCCGAGACGAAACGCCGCGTCATACCAGCCACGAAATTTACATTCTTCACAAGTACTTGACAATTTTTGATTTGAAAATGTTGCATCAAGTTTTTTTATAACATTCTAAATAAAAAGTGTGTTTCATGCGCAGAAACATTCAGACAGAGTTGTCAAAACACGAAATGTTCATGCTCCAAACATTAATTGTTTTAATAATAAATAATGCAACAGTTTGTCTAGATAAAACTTGAATATTGTAAGCCTGAAACAATGTAGAAAAAAGTTGGCTGTTCACGGTAGTATTAACTGGAGAGCCTCTTGTTATTGTGTTTATTAATGATTCAAAAAACTGCCAAAAAAGTGCCTGTTTCATACATAGTTGTGTACCCGCCATCAACAGCTATGTTTTACCCAAAGGGCGCTTGCACATGGTGCAATAGTACATTAATTTGCAATTTATAGTAATGATTATTTTAAGTTTATTAATTTCATTTATAACTAATTAGTGTCTGAACTAACACATTCAAACTTGTCTCTCTCTCTCAGGTTATGATTCTGAGGAATCATGGTATTGTCATTTGTGGAGAGACCATAGAAGAAGTTTTTAGCATGGCTGAAAGTGCTGTGAAGGCTTGTTCATTCCAGGTAAATACATTTATATCCTTGTATTTGCTCTGCACTCTTTGTAAATCACTATTAACATGTCTGCTAATTAGAGAAGAGATAGCAAGTAACAGTCTACAAATAACACTCTCCTAAAAGTGTACTATTAGTTAATAGCACCTCTGCGACTTGGCATTCTTGAATTTTATTGGGCCCAATTTGCACTAGCAACATAACAACATAAGGACGTAAGCATAACAACATGTAGAAGGAAATTATGTCATTACGTTGGCAGTGTGGACATCTGACATTACGATATAAGGAAAAAGCTTCCTTGTGTTGGTATGTCTGTCATTTTATTACGGCATTGTGCTTCTGTTAAAACAAGTGTGAACATCATTGACATAGTGGCATTACAAAGAACCAATCAGAGCAATGCAAGAATTGTCAAACCCAGCACTATTTTTTTGAAAGAGTTAAATCTTTCAACTCTTTACACGAGTAATGTCTCTGATGAATGGAGAAGGTGGTGCTGTCTTCACGATCATGGTGGCTTGTCTACATGTAGGCTCTCAAGGCCATAATGAAAAACCAAGTTGAACAGTTAAACACAATCGGAGTCGCAGCAACGGCAATGGGTATCGACTAAGAAGCCGAGAAGAACCGGAAAGTGCGAGATTGTGTGTAAAGATCTGTAAATTTGGTTTGTGACATCTGTACATTTGCCGTTCTGTTTTCAGTATATTGACCTTATGATTTGCCATGCGGTGTTTATGCTTTGTTTAGGTTCATTTCTATTGCAATATATGTTTTAAAGTCTCTAAGTGTTGGCTTTCAGTTCAAGGGACAAAGTTTGAAATATTCCGTGAACATGTTTCAAAGAAAGGTTGACAACTGAAAACCGCAAGCCGGTGGTCATGTTATGGGTCTCTGTAGGCAGTCTACAAGTGGGCGGAATGACCTTTTGTAAAGTTTGTCCAAAGGTGTTCTCTCGCCTCCTCTTACTTTTTCGCTCACTGTTTTCTGTGCTGATCCCTGACTAACTGAATGCCTGGAAGAGGCTAATGTATTTAAGTTAAACACACTTTGTTAGTTAAAACTTCAAGCAAATTTGATTCGAAAAATTATGTCGTGTGATTTGAAGTGAACTTTTTGTCAGAGAGGTTCCCTTTCAAACTAATAATGCCCTGGAAAAATGTGGTCGCTCACTAAATTTGTAGAGCATGATGGCTAAGCCAATGAATACTCTTGAATTACATTATCCAGTGATTCAGTTTTAAATAATATTATATAATATATCTGAAGGTGAAAGCTATTGCTGCTGGAGTTGACAACCTGATTAAGTGCGAAGATTTTGCTAGAGACCAAGTAAAGGAGACAACTCAACAAGGTGGCGGTGGAGTGAACTCAAGTGAAATGAAATGGAAAAAAGGAGAGATGGAGTTTGAAGCATATATGCGTTTACTGGATTCTATGGTATGTTTAAGTACAGCAAGTTCAGTGGATTTTACCGACACTGTCAGCACTGAATTAAGTATTGACCTGTACAATTTATTCTATGATTGATGATTTTATGTCTATGTATGCAAAATTAGGTTACTTGCTTATGATTGGTTCATAAACAATAAAAAACTGCGCCTGTACCAAAAAGCATGGACAGGTGAATAATACAGACATGCACTGAACTGTGAAACCTTTTCTTTAATAATAGCTGTGACGTAATGGTCATGTACATAGTTAAAAGTGGACCAAATTGATACTGCAAGCTTCCAAACTTTCAGCCGGTTTATACAGAGGGAACAGTATCATTTCTATTGAAAAGTTGTAGAGGAATGTTACTTCTAGATCCAGAAGAATTTGTAGACTGTAGTGATTTAATCACTTATAATTCTGTCCTTCAGTGTTTGTATGACAATCATTTCTGTTGAAAATTTGTAGGGAAATGTTACTTGAGACTAAGGAGAATGTACAGACTGTAATTAATTTATAATTAAGTTATGGACTATTGGCATTTAGTATAAATTTACCGTAGTCTATTGTGAATCCGTGAATTTGATTGGCTATATTACCGTTTCCTATCTGCTGATAGTCAACAGTTACGCATCAGCGCACATCACGCATCACGTTTGAACCTGAAGTAATAAAACAGTTCTTTTCTACGCATTACTTGACATTTTTTTCTTTTTATGCAATGAGACTATGGTAAATTTATACTAAAACAATTAGACAACTTGTCCTCGTTTTCTACGAGCGATAGTCAACTCAGCTGTGCCTCCTTGACTATCTACTCGTAGGAAACTCGGGCTCATAGTATAATTGCTAAGTAAAGCAACCAATCTGTTGCATGTTTCTAGAGGAATTCATTTACAGATTGTAGTAAAATGCTGTCACTTTCTCAATTCAATTGTTGACTGTGGTCTGGTTTTAATTTACAGGGCTACAAGTCAGGTTACATTTACAGAAATCCAGAACTGTTCCATGGTGAAAAGCCAGCAGAAAGAGAGGTCACCACTCCTTCAACAGTGTCCTCCACACGTGCAAAGTTGTACTACACTCCAGAAATTGACAGAGCACCTGTCAGAAGAGCACACTCCACTGGCCGGGCAAACACCTACAGAAACCGTGTGAAATGGCTGAATACCCCAGTAAAATCAACTGAATACAAGAAGGACAAGGAGAAAGTTGAGCTAGAAAGTGATGAACCTGTTACGATAAAGGATCTTATACCAGAGAGGGTTGACAAGGATTTGGAGCAGGTAAAGCCTTTTTCTTTGGTTGCTCGGAAAATGATAGGTACTTATTCCTGTACTATTATAATTGTGTTCGAGAAAACACAGTTCTAATGGGGTAATGCAGAAAAATTCAAGATCTGTGGACACCAATTTGGCCTCCCAGAAAAATTCTTGAGAGGCAAATGAAGTCATCTCCATGTTCTTCCATGTGCTTTCTTTTGAGTGTTGTGCAATATTGCGGACGTTAGAGTTTCAAGACATTGTAGACTGTATTAGATAAGTTGTTCAGGGAGCGTTTTCACATGACATCATCATACTTTTAAATTCAAAACTAAAGTATTTAGAAAAGTGGTCATTTAAATGTTTGTTTGTTCAGTGCAGACAATCAGTGTCCTAGGTAACCAAAGTAAGTTCCAGGTGTTGACATCATTTTCCGGCCGCCATATTGGTGTACCACAAAGGAACAGCAACATGGCGGCTCCATACTAGCATCAGAACATTTCAAGAATTTCAACTCACCATAAACTTGAAGAGTTTTGTCTCTATTTATTTTCAATAATATCACAATTTCTTGAATTTATCTACTGAATGGTTTCTGATTTTATCTGCATGACAATGAAAATGCTCTATTTAAAGTTGTAAGTCAGTGTTAATGGCATTTGAAAACCTTGTATATGTCTCCAAAAAATGTGTACGACTTTTCGAGGCAGGTTGTTGTAGACTCAAGTGCATAAGTTGTTAATTTAAAGTTCAAAGTTGGCGTTAATGGCATTTGAAAACCTTTAGACATGTCTTCATGAAATGTGTAAAATAGTTGCCCTAGTTGTTTTGGTAATAGAAAGCATGTAGTCTCGCATATAGTGTGGATGATATACATGTACACCTGTATGATTGTTATTGAACTGCATGAAGAACAAAGTATGTTTATTTTCGGAGAAATATTGGTCTTGAAAATGTTTTTTATGCAGGTTCATGGAACAAGCCATAAAAAAACCAAAAAACCTGCAAAAAGAAAGAATGAAACCAATTATCCAATATGGACAAACCAAGCTTGCTCAATAACTTTTTTTTGTAATGACTCTTTTTAATCTGCCGGGATCCAGTCTCAGTAAATGCTATTGAAAAAATGAGCAATATTATTACTCCAAACATGAAGGTAAATGGAGAAAGATTTCTAATTGACAAAAACTGCAATGAACTGAAACAGCAATGTCTAATAAGGTCGAGACTGTACACAAAATCCTAACCTAAATCTTTTCTTTCATCAGACCCCTGAAAACAAAGAAGTAATTGTTCAGTCATCAAAAGTTGTGATCACAGAGTCAGTCCATGTTGAGAAAGGGATCAATGGCGATGAGACAAAAGAGTCAAAGACAGTTGTGATCACAACAGAAGTGAATGGTGATGCAGGTGATGAAAAGAGCACAGAGGATGGAGATGAGGATGGTCCAGATGGTGAGCTTTTGCCTCCCAGTGCTGATTCCCCTGAGCCAGAGAGCCCAACAAAGAAGAAGGGAACAAAAGTGAAGAAGAAGAAGAGCTTTAGAGATGCTTTGGTGAAGAAGTTTAGCAAGAAGGGTGAGAGACCTGCCAAGTATGAGAAGACTGATGGAGAGAAGGCTGATTAGTACCAGTACATGGTGATCAAGACACGGCAAGGGTCAAGTTTTATTTGGCACTAACTTTTACAGTGCGACTCAACTAGTTGCAATATTGCAGTAATAAAGAAATATGCTTGTTTTGAAATGTAAAAAAGTTGAATATCTTATTTGAGGGGTCATGAAGTCCCCGTGGGATGAGAAATTAAAAGCCCAGCCTTATGTGTTAGTGACGTGTGCCTACAAAACCAGAGTTAGTTTCAAATTAATGTTGCATGGAATGCAGAAATGAAAGGAA
>CM042747.1:29042370-29054870 GCA_022496165.2 Catalaphyllia jardinei
AAAAGTTCTCGCTCCAAAAAACGCAAAAAATTAAAGGAAGGCAAGAACAGTACAACCAAAAAATGAAGCAATCCAGACCTAAAGTAGCCAAATTTCATGTCAATGATTATGTAAAAATAAAAATTGATAAGGTCGATAAGACACCCTTGCACCCCAATACATTGCTAGGAAAAATAATATCAAGCCTGCGAATGGTTATGCCCAAGTGGTTACTGAATTTGGAGTTATAGACACCCAAATTTCTCCGAGCCGACTTCACAAGAGTCAAAACACAGGAATAGCATTGGATTACTCCAAACATATTACATTTTCGCGTGCTTGCAAAATGGCAATTAATCAGTAATTTCCCGATGTATTTAGAACAGATACACATAAATATTTATCAATAATATTTGCATGCACTTTTGCAATTATGTATGAAAACAAGAATAAACACAAATACAAATGAATAGTAGAATATATGTTTTATTAATCTACAGCAAACTCTGAGAATTAAAATGGCCGATTCCCCTTTGACAACTGTCACCGTTCATACATGACTATTCCATAGAACATCACTGGTATGTTGTGTCCCAAACCTAACCCTGAAAGCTAACCATTTGAAATTAGTGCTTAACCCTAATCACTAAACCCAGAGAAATTATATACCCTAGGTTAAAAAAATTTTAACCCCAAAATTTAGGTTAAAAAAATTATAACCTAGGTTAAAAAAAATTTAACCTATAATTTAGGTTCAAAAAATTATAACCTAGGTTAAAAAAATTATAACCTAGGTTAAAAAAATTTGACCTGAAAGTAAAATTTAACTGCAACATTTCCATCGCTCCCACCTTGGCCGAACTTCTTCAGGGAGAGGCTTGTCCCAGTTGACTCCCTTGCTGCATATTTCTTGCAATATCTTCTTTGCCCTTAGGACTATGGGAGCTAGGAACCCAAGGAGATCATAAACGGAAGCTACGGTGGCCAACACTCCTCTTCTAGTCAAGGGCTGATCCTTCAGAATGATGGAGAATCTGAAGCAGTGTAAACCTACTGACCACTGGACACCAACCACTCTTTCTATTGGAAGTTGCTCGGATGGGAGATTCAGGACTACATCGACTGCTCTCTCACTCTTTGGTACTGATTCAAGAACTTGACAATCGTTTGAAACAAACTTGTGAAGACGAAGTCTGCCCTTCTCACAAATCTCACGAGCTCCTCGGATGAGATCTTGAGCTTGCTGTGCGGATTCAACGCTAGTCAATCCGTCATCTGCGTAGAAATCGTGCATAATAAACTGAGCTGCTGAGGGATGTGCTACTTTCTCTTGACTTGCCATATGTTTCAGGCCATAGCTAGCACAACCAGGTGACGATGTTGCTCCAAACAAATGTACCTTCATTCTGTACTCTTTGGGCCCTTTCTTGACATCTCCATTGGGCCACCAAAGGAAACGCAGATAATCTCGGTCGTTTTCACGCACAATGAACTGATGAAACATTTTCTCCACGTCACAAATAATGGCGTAAGGGTACCTTCTGAATCTGCATAGTACTCCCACCAAACTGTTGGTAAGGTCGGGTCTACTGAGTAGGTGATCGTTCAAAGAAGTTCCTTTGAATCTCGCTGAACAATCAAAGACAACTCTGATCTTGTTTTTCTTTGGATGATAGACGCCATGGTGAGGTATGTACCACTTCACTCGTTCTTCTTGTGCAAGCACTGGTGCTTCCTCGGCATTACCCCTGCTCAATACTTCATTCATGAACTTGACGTAGTCTTCTTTATACTTTGAATCTTTCAGGAACTTTCGTTTAAGATGTTCAAGACGAATCAACACCATCGAATGGTTGTGAGGCAAAATAGGGCGTTCCCTGAATGGCAGAGGCATTTTTCATCATGTCCGTTTCCGGTCTTCTCAATTCCTTCTTCCATGATCTTCAGGAAATTCAAATCCTCTTGAGAAGTCTCCTTATCTTTCTTAGCTCCCTGAAAATCTGACTCAAGGACTCGAACAATGTCAGTCATTGTTACAGCGGGTATTTCCCTTACTGCAACCTTGTGGCAAAGGGAACGTCCATTCCTAACATCACTTCTACCAACGATACTCCATCCAAGATCAGTTTTAATGCTGTACGGTTCGTTATTACCACCAGCAAGAACTTCTCTTGGGGTCAACGCTTGTGAGCAGTCGTATCCAATAAGCAACCCAACGTTGCAGTCGAATATATCATGCATTTCGTCTTCGATTGATCTCAAGTGTTCCCAGTTCTTAGCTATTTCCCTAGTAGGGATGTGCTCTTCGTCTGCGGGAATAGACGTACTTGTAAAAGCGACCGGGATACAAATCTTGACGTCAGAATTATATCATCTTACTTGTAGGCTTGAGACTCTTTGGCTCTCGACGAGTGAGTCTTGACTTGCGATGGTGCTCAGTCGAAGCTTCATTGGCTGAGTTTCTGCATTAAGCTCATCGCAGGTTTCCTTGAGGATAAACGTAGCATCACTTTGCGTGTCCAAAATTGCATAAACCAATACTTCTTTGTCAGGCTTTTTTAATGATGACAGCCAAACGGGAGCTATCATAGACGTGCTGGCAGTGGAGGCGCCTTGCGATGTACATGAAGTAGTCTTCCAAACACTGGGGGGTTCCTGTTCCTCGCTTCTCTTTTCTTCTTCAGGCTTCTTAAGATATCTCTCCTCGTGAAGACAAGTGGGGTGATTCTTGTTACAGGTCGCACAGGTCAGCCTCTTCTTACACTCACTAGACATGTTCCCCTTTCTCAGGCATCCGAAACAAAGGCCGTCTCCCTTGACGAATTTCAGTTTGTTTTCGCGTGTCTCTGCCTTACACCTTACGCAGGCATTCAACAGATGGTTGGTCCCTTTACAGAATGAACACTGTGGTTGCAACTTTGAGGTGCTGTTTGGCTCCTTTGAACTTTCTTCCGCCGCCTTGGTGTTATGAACAGACCTTTTGCCTTCATATTTTGGGCTTGGTTCCTGACGAGTGCTGTCTGTTGCCCTTTCCACCTCCTTTACGGCATGACAGGACGAAATAGGATTGCACAGGAGATCTGCTTCAGCACTAATGAAGGTTGGGAAGGTCCTGAAATCTGGATACTTCTTTTCTTCTTTCATTCTATTTGTGGCTTCTCTGTTCCACCGTGAAACAAGCCAATCCGGTAGTTTGGTAAGTAGCTTCTGGTTTTCCATGTAGTCATTCAAGACGTTTAATTTCTCAATCATGTGCATAGCAGTTTCCACACTTGTTAGGAAATCGGCAAATCTTCTGAGGCCTTGGTGATCTTTCATACCGATCTTGGGCCATTTTCGTAGCTTGTCTCTGTACGCATTTGTTACTATAAACGGGTGACCAAACCTCTCGTCTAAAATGTTCCACGCTCGTTCGTAGGCTTCCGATGAACTTTGCAGGAAAAGCCTGTTAATAGCTTCTTTGGCAGATCCACTCACGTATCGTTTCAAATAGTACATCTTATCACTTGATGGTAAGTTCTTTCGGTGTATGAGGGCATGAAAGGACGACTTCCAATCCGAATAAAGGATGGGCTCACCGCTGAAGATGGTTGGTTCAGGTGCCGGCAGGCGACTCATGCTGAATGAATCGGCTAAGATGGTTGGTTCAGGTGCCGGCAGGCGACTCATGCTGAATGAATTGGCTATCGCGGTGACGATTGAGGCGACAGTATCTACATTTGCTGGTGATTGAACGTGTGCAGGCTGGGTGGTTTCACTTTCTACGGGATGTACGTCCTGAGGCTGTGTAGCGGGCTGTGCAGTTGAATTTAAACTGATCGCATCTGGCACTGAATCCTTGTGTTTTTCTGGTGGAATGAAGGACGTTTCTTCTGTTTCGAGGTTTATCTGGATTGGAGAAGTTTGCAAATGATCATGTTCAACGGAATCCATATTGTCCACAAATTCTTTCACTTCCTGGTATACCTTTAACTTCGCCCTTGCTATTTCTATTTGTTTCTTGACTTCCATTTGTTCCAATTCCAGTTTTCTCTGCGCTAATTCTGCTTCAATTCTTGCAGTGGCTTCCTTATGTTTTGTTTCTTCTTGTAGGGCGTTAAATTCGACTTCCCTTGCAGCCAGTTCTGCAGCAGCATCAGCTTTCTTTAAATCGATGAAAGAAGGTGTCTTTGAGGACCGACTTGTTCTTGAACGGTGCTACCTTGTTGATGCCTTGCTCGATCTACTTCCGATGGATCTAACATCTTCATTGCGTGGCGCAGCTATGGATTTCCCTTCCAGTGTTTGCGTTAGTGAATCACATCCGTCCATTTTCTGACGAATTTCTTGTCCTGGAGCCTGTTCGATCCATATTTTATCGTATATCTTCTCAGTTTTGTTGCGGAGTTCCCTCAAACGGAGAATCGCTTCTTCCCTTTCTACTTGCGACAACAGAGACTGTTTAGCCATTAAAGACACAATGTCTGTTGCTTGCGTTTTCCATGCGTCGTACGCTTCATGAAACTTCCCGACGAGCTGATCTTCATCCTTCTCATGCTCTCTCTGGCGCTGCTATTGATAGGATCGGCCCTTTTCAGTAAGTGTTTGAACTCTAGTAATTCCCGGTTCGGACTCCGACTGCTCCTGGCCTACGTTTACGCTATTTTTATCTAATTGATCGCTATTTACTTTAATTGCGAGTTCAGCTTGTACAGAACTCGGTAGCTCTTCTTGATTGATAATTAAATCTACTACTTGACTTTCTGAGCTAGACATTCTTAATTATCAAGTCTTAATATTACTTGAAAAGCTTCTTAAATCTTAATACTTCACAACTGAGAGGCCGCGCATAACCTGACAAAATAATTGACTAGAATGCGTAAACTTTAACCTAAGTGTAATAAACTTATTTCGGCGGGACTTGCCGAATCTTCTTAAATAAACAGTGTCTCTGTACTAATTATAATGTTCTTGCAACTGAGAAACATAAAAACCTTTACTTAAATTTACTTGTGTTACTTATGGTTTCCGTCGCTGAACCTTCCTTTGTTGTCTTCGCACTGTTTCCTTCAAGGATTTTTCACGCTTCTTGACGTTGATCGGTTACGGGCTTGACCTTTGGTTGTTTTTCCTCCTGCTTGACTTGCAGTTGTCCTCGCTCAGAGTCTTCCTTTTTGTGATTCAGCAAGTTCTCACTATTGCTCCAGTGATTTGGTTAGACGTTGTTCACAAACTGATGTTTATTAAAATCCTTTGAAAACTCTATAAACACCATGAGAACTAAAATAAAAGATACAAATAAATTACAAAATAAGCTTGCGAAAATAACAGAACATAAAAACATCTTACACGCTTCAAAAGTTACAAAACTGAACGGAAAACTTAAGATCGATTTACAAATAACGGTAAAACAATGTCGTATACAACTTGACTTTATCTGAAACCTTAAATCTTAAATTTACAATTAATATAAACGATGAAATTGAACTTAAGCGAGTAAAGCTACAAACCGCTTACATTAACAAACTAAAACAGCGTCAAAGATAATTACCTTGGTGCTGCCTTAATCACCAGAACAATGATAAACTTGGAGAAACTCGTTAACTTGGGGTGAATCAACAGATCTTGAGTCAACTGATCTTGCTAATGATAAAACTAATCTTTTATAACGGTAATTGGGTGTCGCGGCGCTTACGTGTGAGTATTTGCGACACCACAGAACTTACTAGAAAGATCTAGAAACAAGGGTAGCGTACACTCGAAACTAATACGCATGAAAAAGCCTTAAATAACTGAATACACGTATACAGAAACTTCCAGCAACTAGAAATAGTAATCTTAAGGATGCAAAGTCTAGTAATTGAGCGCTAAACAGCTTAAATACGAAACCTGTTTAAAACTTGCGCAATGTTGCGCGTGCAGAATTTGTTGCTAAAGCGTGCGTCGCTTAAGGTGTCGTACATCGCGCGCGCACAACTTTAACTGCTGTCGCTACACTATTAACTATACTAAAGTTGGTTAAGAGTTACACTAAAGATCGGCTTTAAATAATTGCAGCTAAAAACAAGGAGAGTAATCTCCTTGTTTTGCTTAGTTTTATTGCGTATAATTACATTAATCAGTTACTGCTGCTTCGTTAGCACAAGCGATTAAGGCGTTGCATCATGTCAAAATCCACCTTTGAAAGATTTTCCCATAAAGATGCCGCTTCACGCAAAACTGATTTTTTTTGCAAACTTAAACTACAGAGACCTTTCACTCCAGAAAGAAACTTGGTTAATTATAATAATCATCATCTAGTAACATCTTTCATGGCTCTTTTTTTAACATTGCATCCAGTTGATGCTTCAAAGTCATTGTCTTGTCCTAGATCTTCAGCATATAATGCCTGAAGTTCCTTGGTATCTCGAGTAGATCTAGAGTTGCTATTATCTTTTTCCTGTTTCCGTTTTTCGTCTGTCAGTTTCGTGAGAATGAAGCCCAAATCGACCAAGACAATTATGGAACAATGATTTTCATTTCAAAACTAGTCAGTCTGCCTAAAGTTAGCTCGATTGTGCAAAAAATGAAAATCGGCCCAAAAACCGATTTACGCCCTTTTGGCACAAAGGCCTTCAATTAAGTTCCCTAGTAAATAAAAGATTTAAAAGGCAATGTCAGTCTACAAATTCTAAAAACTATTAAATAAACATTAATTTATTTTACTCATATGATTGCTAAAATCTACTGAAAATTTCTTACGTCTAAATCATCAGGTTGTAACAGGACAGCTCTTGAAAAGCTTTTCACACCCTAACATAAAGTTAAAATACAATCAATATCATTATTCATCTTGTTGCTAATCGTGACAATCTTGAAAACTGAGCCCCTGTGATGGCATCAGGAAATTTGAAAGAAAATTTTAGGAGATTAATATTGCCAGAACTACTTGTAGTTTTCTAGCATTTTTCTACCATAGGAGAAAAGGAATATTAAAGACTGGAATTAAGCAAGTGTTCTGAGCAAATTATTAAAATGAACACAATTGGAGGGAGCCACGAAGGTAGGTTGGATCCCTTCATCCCACCACTTCTGTGTCACAGGCCAGGTCTGTCTGTTTGTTTGTTTTTACCATGATTTGACTTGAGCAACAGTTAAGAAGCTCAACATTGTCTTTTGAGTTGAAGGAAAACACCAGAGACATAACAAGAAACCACAAAGGAACAACGATGGTCAAGGATAGAGAAAAGAAACAAGGAAATATACAACAACTTTGAAAGAATAAAAATTATGAAACTCACCATTTCAACATCACCATACCCCATCTGTGCTCGGCCAAGTGTTTGGTGAGCAATGTGCCATTGAGGATTCAGTGTGACAGCTTTTTCTGCTGCTTGTATAGCAGGAAATAACTCGTGCAACTCCAGTAGTACCTAGATAATATTGTGCAATTTAAGAAATTATGACAATCTGTTAAGAACTTGACCCTTCATGATCAGTCTGCATTGACAGCTTGTAAAGAGAGTCCTGTCAGATAGCTCAGGGTTACTCCTAGTGCATTTTGCAGTTGGATTAGTGCCTAAAAGAAAAGTGAACTTTCTATAATGAGAAAAGTTTTGAGAAAACTCAAATTACAAAAGTGCTACTGAAAGAGATGAAATGTTGGGGGAGTGAGTCAGAATGATTTTTGGGCTGGTATATGATAGTTATAACTTCCCCCAAAAAGCTTATCATTCAGTTCCATTTACGCCCTAGCTGTGTAAGAAACAAACATTTTACCCTCTGTCTGCATTTTCCCTCTGGTCTGTCTCCACTTTGCAGTCTGTGTTTTACACTGACCAAAAAGTCTAGACAAAAAGTTGAGTTTTGGTAGAAACCAATAATCTCCACTTTATTATGAGGGGGGCATTGGGATTATCGGTTTTGCCAATTTTTGGTTCAGCTTTTCAGTTTTTGCACTTAAATGAGGTGAGATCAGTACTAACAAAGGAATATGCAGAAAGAACTTCAGAAAGTAAAACAAGTTTAGACAAATGAAAATAATCGAACAGATAGAGAGATTTGAAAGCCTGCCAAAGCTTTGTCAGTGAAGACTTTTATTTCCGTTTTTGGTTTTGGACAAAATTTATTGCGGTTCGAGATGACTTTTCATGAGGTTTTATGGCTTCTAGTAAGCCACTACACCCCCTTCCTTTATAGAAAGCACAGCTATCTAGCATGAAAACATTTTCTTGACATACTGACTCATGCATCTCTAAACTTCTAAATATAATTCAGTGAGTCAAACACAGAGCATTCTGCTACTATATCAATGATTTTTTTTATCAGTACAATGAAATCTATTTACCGGTACTTAAGCATGTGTTCCCAAGGACTGTTCAGTAATAATTTAACATTACCATAAACAAAATTTCAAAACATAATGGTACATGTATAGTCTAATTCCAGAGTCACACACCTGAGTAAAAGAACTTATTTATTATTTAATGCTGTAATCACCACTACTCAGCTTTAAAAACTTGAAACCGATGAACTTATGAGTGCACCCACACAATCGCAAGTTTGAGATGACAATAATAAACTTTGCTAAGCATGAAGTTAAATGCTACTTAGAGAAATTGTAAATGCTTATTTGAAGGAGTTTAGTTACAATAATTTCTACTAAAGCAATGAGGCATTTTGGCTTCATCCACTATCACCTCAGCTCACAAT
Organism: Catalaphyllia jardinei; assembly: GCA_022496165.2. NCBI lineage: Eukaryota > Metazoa > Cnidaria > Anthozoa > Scleractinia > Caryophylliidae > Catalaphyllia > Catalaphyllia jardinei. The sequence continues at coordinate 29,051,020 of CM042747.1, forward strand.
CTATTGTTTTAAAACAAAAACACAAGTGAAAGTTTGGAAGAACTCAAAAAAGCTGTGGAAACCCTCAATTAAAACTCACATTCCATTTTTATCCACACACACCCTATGCGCAACCTCTGACACAGGGACTGTCAGAATAACTTTTCAAAGAAGCCAACAAAATTTTGAACCCCTTGGATGCAAACTTCAAAGGTTCTGACAACAAATAACCAGGGTGTCAGAATCTATCCTTCCATACCCACAATCAGTGTCATAAGTCGTTGGCCCACACACACACCGTTTCTCCCATTCAATGTTGGAAAGCACAATTTGTCCAAACTCCCTGCAAGGGAACTTTTACGGTTTATAAACAACATTGAATGGGTGGGAGTGGGAGAGTGACTCTAATAAGGTGTTCCTGTGCCAATGATATGGCAAAGATTGTATTTTGCAATTTTGTCATGTTGATACCCCTTGGTCATGTTTCAACGGGGTAAATAAATTTGATTGACTGTTTAACATGAAAAAGTATATGTACCTTGAAAGCACAAAAGACCACTTTTGAACTTCATGCTTTTTCGCATAATTGGTGTGAGGCATCCATGACAACTGGTGGTCTCGTAGGAAGCGTGTGACATTGCTAAAGCAGTGTGAGTTTTATTTTGCATAACTTCCTTCAGTGTTAGTAAGAAAATATGTCTCGCTCCCAAACTGATGAAATTTCTGAAGGTAATTTGGGGTTGTGGTAAGTGAGACGTGTTTACCTAATCACACATAGCCATGCGTATATCATGAGAAAAGTACCTTCTCGGCAGCGTTTTGCGGAAATTGTTTTAGAGGTGTTTGAGTTACGTGGTGCGTGATTTGTACAGTTGGCGTGCTGTAAAGAGCCACATAGAGCAGGGCGAATACATTTCCATGTGGCCAGAAAGCTCTCGAGGCCACAGAGATGGTTTTCAGTCTGACAATTAATTCAGATGCGATACGGAATTCATCAGATAAAATATATTTGATGTTTTAATGAACAGGTTTAATAACTTACGGAGTTGATACTTTTACATAATTTTTAACCATTGTGTCTACAGTGGACTTTATCCATAATCAACGAGTTACCATTGTAACCCGATTAATTAGGAAAAGTTTGTCTGAGTAATTATTCTTTCGAACCTGAGCGTGTCACAATGGTAACCCGTTCAAAAATGATGACAATCATCTCTCACATACTGAACTATCAGTGACCTAACAGTTTCGCTCTTAATGCACATAAGGAAAATAATACGTTTATGAAAAGAAAAATTTCACATTGTTTGTGTCTGCAAGTAGTGAAATCGTTGGCGTTGAAGGAAGTGATTCACCGTTCGTTCGGAAACATCTGCAGGCTCAGGCCACTCTCCTTCATTAAGTTGAAAAGAGAAAAACTCGGATTATTTTAACGCAGTTTCTTCAAGTTTCGAACCAGGAGACGTTGCTGTCGAACACTTAGTTATGGGGGGCATCCAGGCTTTTTCGGTCACTAAAATTTCGCTGAATCCTGCGTCGTAAAATTCTTCTGACGGATGACCAGCATATGCCACAGTGCAAGCCTGTAGCTTTCCAGAAGCGGTCTGAGATTGGAGAATGAAAGAATAGATGATACAACAGAAACAATGCCCCTAGCCTGATAACACAGGAAGCTACAGGTCATACGGACGAATGAAAATAGAGGTCTGGAAGAGCTACTGGATTACTGATGCCACATGCCTCCCCAATAGTTCTCATACTCGTGTCAGTGTTCCTTCTCAGTTGATAGACTTCAGATCTTACATCAGCACGGATAAGTCATCTGAAAACCATTCTGATATTACCTCGTTTTCCTTTAAAAATGCTCAACTCAACTTTCAAATTGAAAAAGTGCTTACTAAGTTTCTTTTTGTACACTACTTAAAAAGCCCCCATCCAAAACAACGCGACATACTATAGCAACACCCTTTTTCCCGCCAAAATTCAAGTTCTTTCATGATTGGCCCGAATGTATAATTTCATGACCTAAAATTATCACGTATAGACAATCAGTCGTTGGCCCACACACACCCCCTTTCCCCCATTCAATGTTGGAAAGCACAATTTGTCCAAACACCCTGCAAGGGAACTTTTACAGTTTGTAAACTACATTCAACGGGTGGGAGCGGGAGACGACTCTAATAAGATGTTCGTTTGCCAACAATATGGCAAAGATTGCAGATGCGGAAAATTTTTGCAATGGCCAATGTTATAGAAACACAGATCAGAAATTGTTTTCTATTTCTTTAATACCTGTGATTTCATTTCATAAAGCTTTTCGTTATTCGGTGTCAAAGATATGGCCTCATTCCACCTTGTGAGTGCCTCCCAGTACCTATCAACATCAAAAATGCAATCAAAATAATATTCTAAGTTGTGAAATTTTAGCAAATAAGCTTAAATGTTGGATAACACATGGAAGATCACCAGGCATGCATGTTGGTAATCAAGGGAAGAGAGCCAACAATAGCCAAGATATCAGTGACGTCACTTATTGTTATTAACGTGCCACCTAGAAAACTATTGGCTGGAGAAACAAAGAGTTCTTTAATTTGTTTAACGTTTTCAACATTTAAAAAACAAAAACAATGTTTGTAAACAAATATCTTCGCTATAGGGAGGTGCAAAAACAAATCCTCTAAATGCCCTCATAAACAGCTTTGGGGATGAATAGAAACCAATCCAATGTTTTAAAATTTTCTTTAGCTCCAGAGCAAGCGCAACCCGATAGCGCTAGCACCCCAGCGCGCGCTTTTCACATACGTCCCTGAGTAACAAGGGCCTATCTTGGATAAAATCGTGAGAAAGCCAGACTGAGCAATGCAAAAAAAGCTCACAAAACAAAGATTTCAAAGGAACATAAGCTTATAACTTCCAAACCTTTGCTGTTCCGCAAGGGAAACTCCTTCGTCTCGAAGTCGCTTGCTTTTGACGACCTTATCTTCGATGCTCAGTGCTCCTCTTTTAACTAAGAGGACTCGCCAGTCCAATTCAAACGGTTCATCTTCACCATCATCGGGTGTCTGGTTACTTTCATCAAATGCTCTAGCCTTTTTTCGAGTAATATTTTGAGATAGTTTTCTCTTCCAGCCAAAACTGGTCGCCATCTTTGTTTATGAGGAGACGGAAGAACTGGCCAGCGTATTCAAACACGAAGGGGTTATTACGTCATGTTGTTACGTCATTCTTGGCGAGTATTCAGGCAAATTTCCAGTTAATTCTTCCACTATTAAACTTTTTTTGAAACTTGGCGTAATGAACATTCATGATATGAACATTATAAAAATGCAATAAAAATATGGGGTCGCCGTGCTTGTTTAAGCGTCAACAGGCTCTTAAAATGGGGTATTTTTACTGGTTGCGCGTTTAAAGTTTGAATCACCTTCAAACAGAATTAAATCTTGGTTACTTGAAAGGCACAAAGTTTTGTCTTAAAAGTAAAGCTTCATTTATTGACATAAGCAGTATTGCTTCATTTAAGCCGTTTATGATTGCTTGGTTGCGGAAATATTGCACTTTTTCGGACAGTTCCGTGGTGAACTTGAAGTCCTCGCATTGGCCTAAATACGCTCATTTGGGAATTTCCGAAAAAAATCAAGTTCTACTATCAAACATTTTTTCCTTTTCAAATATGTTCTTCATTGGACTGTCCTTAACAAATACCTGAAAGAAAAATCGGGGGTCGCCGTGCTCGTTTAAGAGAAGAGGAGAATTTATTCCGTTATCGAGCTTGGTTTGAGGAATATCTCTTACGTTTTGCACGTGCACGCGCTCATGTGCGCGCGCTGATGACGCGAAATCGTGCACAGTAGGGATGCGCAATGCAATACTAA
>CM042747.1:29059870-29078519 GCA_022496165.2 Catalaphyllia jardinei
CACTAGTAGTTCAAATATACTTAGCAGGCTTAGCAATCGCAAATTCTTTTGAAAAAAACTGTGTCTGACTGCTAAAGAAAATCATGTTGCGTGACACGAACTAGACAAGTGAAGCCAAAATAATAGCAAAACAGACTGCCGCATCTTCGTTTATAAATGAGCTCCTTTGTAAGAATACTCCTGCCTTGATTCAATAAAAATATGTAGCCTGATTATTTCTCTGAAAACTGCGTTAGGATCCCAAATTCTCGGAAGTTATTTTCAAAAAACACAACTTCAAAGTTTATGCAAATTATGTGCAATGTAATTTGACTCGTTATTAAACTGTTGTTTTCACGACTGAGTTTAGTCCAGTTTATCATGATTCGTCTTGGTTCTCTCGAAAGAGATTATTTGCTCTTCAGAGGAGTTATAACTCTTGAAAAGGGTTCAAGATTGCAGCACGGCAGATATGGCTGCACAATTCACTTGGATCGCCACGACCAGTAAACCAACTCCGAACAATCCTGTCAATTTCTGCTAGCATAGGCACAGCCGGAAAGTGTTTTCAAAATACTACATACATGCATACCCGGCAGTCTGAAATTATTCTAGAATTTTTACGATAAAACTCCTCCAGTCCTTCTAGAAACTGTAGATCTTGGTTTAGAAATGTCAAGTGATTTCAATTTTAATTTTTGCTATGTCCGATTACCGAGAGAACACCTACTTTATAAATTCTAGTATTCATTCATTCATTCAGTCCGAACACTGGATCGATTTCTATTCGATCATTCGACACGAGGACCGAATAGTTCCAAACTTGGACACTCTGTTTACTTACGCACACGATAGCATTCTGGCTACAGCTGCTAAGCAGAAGTAGCCACAAAAAGTCAGTATCTTTCTTACCACTTTATAAATATTCCCCGAGCAAAAAACTGAGAAGACAACCTTTTTATTAGGCTCAAACGGTCGCAATTGTGCCGTTCCTTCGGGTAATTCGTATGGGGATTTATTCGAGAACAGCTGCAAGAGACTTATCACAAGATACCAAGTGCACCAGAACTGAAGACATGGATCCAACGTAATGAAATCAATCCAAGACAGGTTTCCGCGAATGACGTCATAAATTTAATATTCAAAATGGCGCCGCGACTTATTAAAAGGGTGTATAACAAGCCGCATTGGAAAATAATCGTGCTTATTTGTTGCGCACGGAGATCACCAAAAGTCACCTTAATAACTGTATTTGTCAGCATTGTGGCGTGAAAACAAGCACGGTGACCCCCTCTTTTTATTAAGTTTTTAATATCGCCTTGTCTTGAAACAACAATATACCAAGTTTCATCGGAAATCTATGGTGGGTTCCTTTACCCGGGAATCACCTTAAGGCGCGGGTACACGTGAATAGGAGTGAAATTTGAAGTATTATTTAAAAGGAATTGTTAGGATAAAGTGGATTGGAAACACTACCAGACAGTTGACCACCCCGAATGAGAGCCCCAGGTTGTTAGAGGACTGTTTGGTATCCGTCTACTAATTCTTCACTTCCAATTTCAATTTTCCAAATCCATCAAATCTTCAATATTTTATACTACCCTCAATTTAATTTATCCTTTGAGAAAAAATCTCTTTCCCAAAATGTCCAAAAATAACTCAAAAATTTACCCAAAACCGCCAAACGGTGGTTATGGATATAAGCATAGAGATTTAGCGTTGCCATAAAGATTTAGCGTTCGAAACGTGACCGAGATGTTGGCAGAAAGGCCGTGTTAAGCGACGTCTAAACAGCCTTCACGTGTACGTACCCCCCGCCTTAACTGAGTTCAAAACTCAACTTTTAAATTTCAAAGCTAAACCAAACGTGAAGGCTTTGCTGGTCCTTACCCTTACCAGAAGACAGATCTTGACAGTACTCAGAGAGGTCCGCAATTTTAATTTTTCTCGCGTTTTACGTTTAAAAAAAACAGAAGAAATAGAAAGTTAGAAAAAATAAAAAGTTATGGCTTGCTTGTTCTGGCAGGGCTTGTTTAATGCTAAATGGCAAACTGGCCCCCGATGAAAAGGAGAATTCTCACTGATTTTTTGAGACCGCTCGGATGGGTGCATGGAACCCTCAGGAATTTAGTCTCGATGAATTCCGAGCATTGCTGTTTCGGCAAAACTGTGTGACTGTCCAAAATATAACGAAAAAAGAGAGCGAAAAGAATAAATTATTTCCCTCTCGTTTTTAGCGGTCAACCTAATCTTAAAATTTCCTTCGTGGCCTCGTCCTTGGCTCTGCTGCCCTACCGTGCAACCTGAAGGAGCATGAAACAAATGAACAAGTATTGCCAGTGTCTAGGAAAACATCTTGCCTTGAGCATTGAACTTGCTTGTGAATTGATGATGGAAAATGATGTTTGACACAAGAGGAGTCAAGTGCCACCATTTCCTGTGTTTTACCCGGAAATAGTGAAACAAATAGATGTCGTCTGCATCCCGGTTGCCAGGTTGGCGTGCCGTCAAGAAAAACACTTGCATCCTTAACAAGTGCTTTTAGAAAAAATAATGTTAAGTTGGCACAGCCCCTGTTGTCAGTACTTGTCATTAGTCATTTGAAAAAATATTAGCTTAGCAGAGTGAGTATGTAAACACAACAACCATTTTAACAAACTCTGCATGCTGTGTGGCATGAAATCTTATACAGTTTATAACTGTCCCCGCGAAGGGTTAACTATGTGAATTAGCTCTGGCCATTTTAGCGCTTACGTTCATATCACTTACTTATCACGCAGCTATAGACACGATTCCAAGGATTGTTCACTCCCTCAAAGAGTTCTTTTAGGTAAAGAATTTTTTTATTTAGCTGTGTGGCAAGGGAGCGTACAATATTTAAATGTGGCTTTTAAGATTTTTCGCATGTAAAACACTAAAAGAACAAAACATTGCCATTTTAGTATCAATCGCTCGCAAAGACCATTAGTTAAGCACCCTGCTCTGTTAAAAGTCTTGGTGTAGAAGCCGTGTGACAGAACGCAATCCGCTATGGCAATAATGTTTTGTGGTGATTACGATCCACTGAGGAAATGAAGTCTAGGAGATATAACTTTGTAGTGCAAATGAAAAATGGGAGTCCATCAAGAGAAGGCGATATGCGTTTAAAAACTGTTTTAGTCTAACTGCATCTTCAGTAACGAGGTTTGGAGGTAAAACGAAAACAAAGTTATCACTTTTCCCAATAATATAGGACGCACACAGCTAATAAGTGAACCGATCAAAACTCGAAGTAACTACACGCGTAACTGACGTAAGGCGTGCCGCGGGAAAACGTGGGCGAATGAGTTGCTATTGGATCTTGGTTTTCTCCTGATTGGACGAAAAAGTGGTGCGAGTTTTGTAAGCCAATCGTTTCGCTCAAATGAAAACAGCTCTATTTCACTCTTACTTTAGCCAGTGTAGAAAGGCTTCCTTTCTGCAGAATACAGAGAGAAGTACAAAAGTAGTTCCGGTTTCGACTTCGGGGCTCTTCGAAGTATTTACTACTCTTCGTTCGTCCATCGACCTCCTTAATTAACTTTTCGCTAGAGTGTGGTCGGCTTGATAACTCATGGATGAACTTAGTAATCCTCCCAAGGCAGTTTAGAAACTTGTAAGTAGACCGGTTCTTCTAGACGTTATTTCACATCCCTTTGAGTCCATTCTCCGTTCCTGTCTCCCGAAGAGAAGTATCAGCTTCCTTTCGGAACAGTTGTTCAGTGGTAATGTTTATTAGTGATATTTGACTTGGAAATGCTCGTTGGGTTAGTTTATATAATGCTTGAATATACGACGTGCTTGAAAGCCATAGCTCGAACCAATTAGTTCTTACTTAATTTAAGCTTAAATCTCTTCAGTTTCTAAATGCAATCGATACGTCAGGTGTTAGCCCATACAGCATTTCCAAGAGAGAATGGAGAGTTTATTTACGCACAGTCAGTTTTAATCTCGTCTCCTAAAATTGTGTTTCAAATATAAGGACTGACTTATTACTTCAAGCAATGACGATTTCTCGCTTTCAAAATAGCTTGTTTTTTAGAAAATGCTTAGATTTAAGAGTTTAGCCTAATAGTATTTTCTAAATCTGCTTCCTTTTAAAACTATTAAAACGGCGGCCAAGTGCATGGCTGATGGTGGTTGACCGGAAAGCGGCTTTTCAATCCTAGCCCTGCTGTATTAGGTAGCGAATTCTTCAGTCTGTACCCGGAAATTTACTTCAAAAGTCTGTCTAATTGTCTTGTTCTTTTTCCAGATCAGTTCATCGATGTCATCAGCAGAGCTATGAACTACTTCTTGGCAATAACTTGAGGGCAAAACACCTTTCTTTTCGTGACATCGTGAGTATGTCCCGGTTTTTAGTAGGTTTTCCGGTATTTTGTAAGGAAATGAAGCGCCAACCTGTGATGTGCAAATATTCCGATTTTCGTGCTCTTGGGAGAAGATCTTGGGTGGGCCTGTCATTAAAAAACACGTAGCAACTAAAGGGCAAAATGCAAACTGTTTAAAAATTAATTGTTAGCTGGGACCGAAACACCTGTCCAGTATCGGTGTCAGCTTAGCATGTCAAGGTATTTAACGGCTTTTAACAGTCAGGTTTTCACTATTTTGTAGAGGAAAAACCACCTGTCAACTGCAAAACTATATAATATAAAAAGCAAAAATAGCTTGTTCCCCTTACAAATCTTTGTTAGCTGTTGTTTGGACTAACGACAACATTTGGCTTTCATCATGCGATTTTATACTCTTCTGATGAAGCAGGCCTGATATGTTGACTTGAATGCCGAGATTTCCGTTCAGAAAATTCTCGCGAAAGCGGTTGCTACAGATTAAAATTTTAAAGACAATCAGCGCAATTTATTTTTGCATGACCTATCAGCATGCATGACTTACCCTTCTTGAAGCCCGACGTTGTCAGTGTTGGCAAGTTTAAGTACAAGAATACATAGTCCAGAGAAGCGTTTTGATGCACGCTAACCTCCCAGGACGGGAATTTTGGTTCCTTCTGTGAGTACCGGAGCACAGATTACGTAAGCGTACGTAAAACAAAAGAAACAAAAGACAGGAAACAAAACAACTCCAACTAATCCCAAGTTACCAAAAATACGAAAGTTTCCGGCACTTGCAGAAACACCCAGAATTTCAGCAACTGTTTGTTTCAAGGTCGATAAGCTGTAAAGAGAACGGGAAATGTACGCACAGAGCTTTTCTTCACTTTGTCAGAATTTTGTTTTTCAATGTGTGATTGATACATTTTTTCAAGCAAAAGCCATTCCTTTTATTTCCTCCGTTTAGCGTCGTCCGACTGACCCCGATTTTCGCGTTTTCAAAACACAAAAAAAGTTATGAAGAAATTAAGCAATGACACATAATTTCAAAAAAGTTTCTCTTCAATCTGAAATACAGACATATAGATTAGTTTTGGTGGTTTATCTTTTTTTCGCTGTTCACGTTTGACGATGTCATCCTTCCCTCATCGTCGGCTATGTTCGGACTCTGTCACCTCGTCTTGTGGCTTTCAGGCTCCGCAGATATATATTATGCTACTGGGCCTCTTTCTCCTTTTGTTTTGTTTTTTTTTTTTTGGGGGGGGGGGGGCGGCACGACAAAAAAGGGGATGGCCAAAGGTGACTTCTTGTTTTCTGAAAATTTGAGGATTGATTGGAGATGAGTGTTTAGATTTTATAGTCTTAATAGTTTAGCCTAATTTTTCTTGCTTTTAGATTTAAACATGCTATAGTTACTGAAATAGAGTGTTGAAGCAAGAAAATTCTTTTTTTCGTATTAGGCATGTAGAACAAGATGGATTTTCACTTAAAAAATAGATTTAACTTCTTTGAATCGGGCGAAATGCACATGTTGGTCTCTGTAAAGTGCGGACCGGATGGCGGCTGATGGAAAATTGCCAATTACACTATGCAGATGATAAAATCCCTAAACCAAGCTATCTTATAGAATTTAGGCCGGGAGAAGTCCAATATTTTATGTTCAATCACAAAACAGGTCAAAACATTTTAAAGCTGGTGGAATTAAAAAACCCGATAAGTGTTGATCGAATAATAACAGACTAGACCTTAATCTTCAGACTCCGTTCTTCCTTCACTACATCGAAGAAGGACTTTCGCTGTCTACTATTAAGCAAATTTTCAATGCAGAAAACAGGCATTGCCAAATAAGTGAAGCTCCGCTACAATTAAGCAATAGAGCACTTTTTCCGTGTTTACATATTGGCCTCATCTAAACACGAGGAGGGTTGGGGGAATTCCCCGGGGGAATTCGAGACAGTTATGCAAACAAGAGACGTTGTGGAAGATTTGCATAACTTTCCAGAATTCTCCCAGCCCGTCGAATGTTTAGATGAGGCTATGTAAACAGGGAAAAAGTGTTATATTGCTCTTATAAAATGATTCTCAATCTATATTGTAAAATAATATAGCGATCCCTTTATCAAGGGTACCTTTTATTAAAGGTACCTTTGTTTGGTCGATTGAACTTATATCGAACGACAGAGCGTTCTTTTTTAGAGAGCGGTAGCCAAAGAAACTAAATTCTGGTTTCTAAAAATAGTACTGCATGTCTTTTGCCGCGAATCCCGTCAAAGTCTGCAGGAATTTTCAGACAAAATTAAATGAAAATTTAACCTGATTATCTGAAATATCTTTTCCCTCGTGTTTCAACTGACATAAGTTTGAATTTCTTACAATCGACATTATACTGAAAGTAATTTGTCCCATAGTAGCCATTGAGCGGGATTCGAACCCAGGTCTCTGTTCAAGTAGTGTTACGGCCGCACTTGCATTTGGCTACTATGGGACAAATTACTTTCATCTTTACTGTACTTGGGCCAAGTCTAAACGTCCCCATATAAAGGGCTAACCCATATATGTGGCTTTGATAGCTCAGTTGGGAGAGCACTGCACCGGCATCGCAGAGGTCGTGGGTTCGAATCCTGCATTATACATTATACTCCTCTGTGTTTCATACAAAATAAACTTAACAGTTGAAGATGGTAGGCAATTTGCTGAAGCGTGCCACGGGGTGGGAATCTGGCAAAAACCTAATTTAGGAATCTGTCCCAGAGATATTTAACATTTTGTAAAGTTATTTTCTTGTACGGTTTAATGGTTTTGCTGGATCAAAACTGAATAATTTATTGTCTTGCTATATCAGAGATAGCGTGCGTTAGTATAATGAAGGAAAATGAAGCCAAAAAGAATTCAGTATGTTTGCGATTGAATCCATCAGTGAGATAAAGATTATTTTCACCACCAGCCATCAGAGAAAACAAAGATATTATTTTGCTCTCATGACTTCTCTGCCTAAAAAACTAAAGACCGAGTGTCGCCAGTTTATTAGCCTTTGAAAACCCTCTTTAAATAAAGACTTCACTTTCATATAATTTACTGCTATCGTGATTGTAGTTAATTTCCTTTCCTACGGATTTTGTCACCCAAAACTTTCCATCCTCTTTTTGTCATCTCCATTTTTCCATCCGCATTTTATCATCCGCATTTTTCCATCCCCATTTTTCTATCTGCCATCGGCCACCCGCCGCTATCCGGTCCACACTTTACATTTAGGTACAGCGGGAAAAAAATTCGGCCTGTGGGTTGCCCTGGGCCGTTTCGTAAAAAACTGGACCAGGGCGCTAATACGTACCGGTCAAGAGCGCGTGATTATCCAATCAAATTCGAGGATTTAAGATTCCGTGCGGATTCGATTGTCTGATCTAAAACTATGGCGAAATCTTAAACTAAAGTAAGTAATGCTCTTATATTTAACAATTAGATTATGAGCTCGAGATTTCTATCGAGTGATAGTTGACGAGGGCGCAGCATAGAAATCACGCATAGAAATCGAGAGCGAATAATCTAAGGGTGCGTTCCTTTGGGGTGATCTGGATCAGGATCAGTGATCCAAGATCTGTCTGAACCATGTACATCAAAGGAACCGACGAATCCACTCCGGCCATGGATTCACTGGTTCCTTTGATGCACCATGATCCAGACAGATCTTGGATCACTGATCCTGATCCAGATCACCCCAAAGGAACGCACTCTAATTGTTTTAGTATAAATCTACTAGCTGTTCAAAACTTTATCTAGATCCTCTTCACAGGCACTTCGAAAAGGCCAAGAAACGGCCTTCATTTTGCCGACAAGAGTATACTGCTACGCTACTCCCTGTCTATCACATAATAGATAGTGACTAGCGTAGCCAATCAGAGAACAGGATTCGTGATTCCGTTTTAGGGACGGGTGATTGGGCACACTGCGGAATATACAGTATCTCCCCAACGGACTTGGCACCTTCCCTTCCGCAGCCGGTTTTACGCTGATTCTTTGCTTTCCAGTGACACCTGTGATGCTTGAAGTCCCACAGGGCAGTTGTCTCAGCACGTTGAAGTTGGTTAGTAGTACTCGTTTCTCGTTTCTGTTCCCTAATCAGAGGGAAGGGCCCCAAAAATATAAACAAGAAATGTTTTGTCAATAAAAGCAGGCTAAGAGAATTTATGTGGTTCGGAAGATGGACGCTGTTACGGCGTTTGAACTCTGGAATTCCTACCGGGACAAATTTCGACAACTCCCTAAAAGTTCCTTTAAAAGGCATGTACATGATATGCTATTCTTAATAATGGAGGTTGAGGATAATTATGTTGAAACGCCTATTCGATTCTTATGTATAAAATTGCAAATTCTACATAATTTATGTATAAGATGCATAGTTTTGGTTAGACTTTCTTGAACTTCTTATCCTCCTGTTTTCGTTTTCTTGTCATCTTGTTTTCATTCCTTTAATCTAATATTGTAGTAGCTTGTATTGTGACTGTACTCATAATTACTAGTAATTGTTAATGGTTTTAAGTTGTTGTCCTTTGTAATTTATTTTATTTGTTTGTGTAATTAGTTCATCGGTTTAACCACAGACTGCGTGTAGCTCCGCCCACCGCGATTAGCCTTTGCTAGAATGTACCCTTTGTATCTATTTGATTAAAATAGATAAATTGAAATTGAGTTTAAACCCACAGGAATACATATCATCTACAAGAAGCGTTTAACCCTTTAATGCCCAATAGTGACTTATAGATTTTACTCTGTCTAACGCCAGACGACTTTACTCGTCAAAGGGAGGCCCCTTGGGCACTAAAGGGTTAAGGGCGCTCGATCGTCTTACTGGAGACATTTCAGCGACTGCTTGTTTAAGATCGATGATTTATGGGCTTAATGTCTAATAAGTCATCCATCTTGAGACGAGGAGTTGTAAAAGTGAACTGGAGCGATTATTATCATTTTTACAGTTTCTATCCAAGGACAATTAGGGACTGGAACTCTCCACTAAGTGGTATTCGTACTAGTGTAAATTTTTTTTCATTTTATCTTATTTTTTAAAAATTATTAAAAAAAATTAAATCGGTTTTTTTCTCTTTTTTAAAAATATTATTTATCTTATCCATTTGTATATATATTTTATATCTATTATGTAATAATTTTATTATTTGATTGTAATATGTTTTCCTATTTTTGTATTTCTGATATTGCAATTTATTTAATTTATATTGACTTGATGCGAAAGCAATCAGGGAATTCACCTTTATCTCACTTTACTGATGTTTATATATGACTGACGAGCAGTTACAAATTTGCTTGTAACTATTATAGAAAAGTCACTTCATGTACTTTCCTGTGCTGTAACCACCCCAGGCAAACCGTTAACCTAAGCTTACGAAGGCAACAGCTAATGAAAGAGAAATACGCGACCAACGACCCACCAAAAGAAAACAAAATTAGTAGTCATATCCGGACACTTGCAAGGTTTTTGACAAATAGTCATCAAATTATGTCATTAATGAAAAAATTGCATTTGAATGGGTTTGATTGACAGGTACTCATCAGATGACATCATCAATCAAAAATGCCGCCCCTTTTTGCATTTGATAGACAGCTGATTGATTTGCATAATATCTCTAACCCTAAAAATCATACCAATACACTTTCGTTGATTTTTGAAAAAAGTCAAAGAAGTCGTATTTCAAAAAATCCTCATTTTACATGCAGGACATTTTTCCGGGTCTTGGTGACCACAGCGCCCGACATTTAACTTTAATTAAGAGACGACAAATAAGTAGGCGCTAAAAAATTAAGAATCTTAAAAGTAATTAAAAGTATTTTAAATTCTATTCTGTATTTAATCGGTAACCAGTGTAGATCGTAAATAAGAGGTGTCACACGGCAAAATTTCTGTTCTTTAAAAATCAGTCTGGTGCAGGCATTCTGTACTCGTTGCAGGTTATTTAACAAGCAATCTGGTAGTCCATAAAAAGACCATTTCAGTTGTTAAGGCGACTTGTTATGAATGCGTGGACAAGAGTCTCAGTTGACTGAAAGATACTTTCTGATCCGACGAATATTATAGATATAGTAAAATGAAGAGACACAGATTTTTGTGATATGTGTTGCTATCGACAGCCTAGAATCAAACCAAGAAGCAAGGTTTATCGCGATCGGCACGGGATGAATATCTGAGTCACCCACACGAATACTGATATTGTCTAACTTTTCAAGCTGTTGTGATGTACCAATAATGAGGAATTCAGTGTTGTCGTCGTTTTATTTGAGACCATTATTCAACATCCAAAAACGGATGTCTCTGATATGAGGGATACCCAATGCACGATTAATCAAATTCAATATGTTCCAAAAGGCTGTTCTTAATTTGTTGAACAAAGTAATCTAAAAGTACAGGCATGATATTAACTACTTAAAAACCGAGAGTGAGGTCGTTACGGGAAAATCGCAAACTAAGGCCTTGCGGTAGGCCTAGGTTTGAGATTTTCCCGTAACGACTGAACGGTTGAGGTTATTAAGTTGTTTATTATATGGCAGCAACAACAAATTCCTCTTTGCTTGTTTTTGCAAGCCCGTAATCGGCCCGTGGGCATTATGGGAGAATAATGCCCCACAATTCAGTGACAATTAGCCAATCAGAGCGCGCGTTATATCGCATACAAACACATTAGTATCACCTACATGTATATTTAACTGTTTTTGTAGGCCAATAAGGCCACAGGTTCTATTAAGAAACTTGTTTCCAGACTCGCAGAGTATTCGGGGCAAAAGAGACAAATTGGGATGAAGGAATGAAAATATATGAGGGGGCTGCTCTTCTCCCCCAGTCTCTGCCTCCTCTTTGCTAGTTTTGCCTTACCCTATCTGAGATACTAAGGCCCTATGTGCCACAAGGCACGAAGAGGATAGGTGAAGGTGATCTGAGATACTGGAACAGGCTACAACTGAGAATATAAGTAGTAAAAAACAATCAAAGCAAGTGACACACTCGAACACCAACCCACAGTATGGCCTGTAGTACCTTATGCATGCGCACAGGCATATCACCCCAGGAGTGGCAGCCATGGACAGCTGTTTCGGCCTTCTTAGGCCTCATCAGCATGGCACAGTGGCTGTGCAGAAATAAGACTAAAGGCCCTATGTAGTCTCCCCGCTGCCCTTTACTGCTCAGGCAGGTGCAAAACAATCCCAGTAGTGTTCGCTTGTTACAATATAAGGTCTGAAAGTGTTTCCTTTCGTACATTTGCAAAACCCCAAAATAGAAATCAGTTCTCGCCTGTCTAGGCAGAAAGTACAATGATTTAAGTAAGCTTTACTTCTGCGTAAACGACTTCGTTAGTTCCGATACAAGATGATGCCATTTAAGAGCGTTGTATGCAAACGAATTGAACAATTGGGTCCTTGTTTTTATGTTTTAGTCCGCTGTTCTCTGTTGTTCAGCTCTGAAATTGTACTAAAACAATTATTCGCCTCAGGCTCGGTGAATATTGTTGAATAATCCCCTCGACTTCGTCTCGGGGATTATTCTACAATATTTACCTCGCCTTCGGCGAATCAGCATCTTATTCATAAGCGTACGAGCAGCTTCGAGCTTAAGGGCCGGAGACCCGTCTTACCAGAAAAAATTAAGCGATGCTCGAATGTGGGATGCGTAACTGAAGAACAACAACACTCACAAAGATAGTTATACGGAAAGTTTGTATTCTCAATGACCTCTATGAACAGTCTCGATCGAGTGAAATCTAAACCTTTTAAAAAGAAAAAGTTCGAATTCTTCCTTTCATGGCGTTCGTTGTGAGCGATCGGCTGATCCTGAGCTACATGCAGAGACATTTTTTTTTAAGATGCATCGTTAGGCCATACATAGCGGGGCGGGGGGGGGGGGGGGGCGGGGGGGGGCCAGTTGCCCCGCCAGGAAAACTAATTTTGTTTCTCTAACATAGTGTTTGATTTTGTTGGGCTGTATACGGGAGATCCCTGTGAAGGTTTGTGGAGTTTGCCCCCACAGACAAAAAATCCTAGGTTCGGCCCTGCCGAGCGTCTCGATATCAGTACTCGAAAACGTTCAAAGAACAGCATGAGGCATTGCTGGAAGTCCTTCAAACTTTCCATGAATTCAGAAACCACGTATATAAATATGATGGTAAACAGCATGGACGTACTAAAAGATTCAAGACCAAAATTCAAGACAAATATTTAAGACATTCTTAACGGCTTTTTCAGGGAGGCTTTCATAAAAACAAAAGTCATAGTCTTCATTCACTTTCATTCACGTCCTTGTTTTGCTGATGGAAAATTGGGAGAGGAAATAATATCCGGGTTTTCCATGATACACAAACGACTTGTAGCTAACAGAAAATCCCACAGGGCCGGGTTGTTCGAAAGCTGGTTAACGCTAACCCAGGATTCATGAAAAGTTAACCAGCGTATTAATTTTTCCTGTATGAAACGTTTTTCACTTCTTATATCCCGTGTAAGTTGAGATTACTCAAGCTCAAAACGGAAGGCCAAACAATATAAACAGAAAACCTCGCCGAAAAGTTATAAACTTGAAATTGAAATTCTCGCTAATGGGTTAGCTTAATCGGGCTCTGAACAACCCGGCCCAGGTCACTCATATTATCATTCAGTCTAAGTCCTTTTTTAAACATAAATAAAAAGCATAGTTCTGATTTTTCATCGACGAGCCAAAAAAGTATGACTGCAATTTTTATATAGACAATGAAAGGATTGACATTGTCCAAAGTAATACTTTCCTGGGAACTCAAATTTCTTCAATTGGGAAATTCACACTCTGTTACTCGAACACTTAAGAGAATAGACTGCTAATGCTTTGTTTAGCTTAAGACGACGCATCGACTTCAGCAGTTTGAAACCATCCCTTGCTTGCAAAATTTTTGACACAACGATTTCACTTACATGTACATGTATTCTGACTTATAATAGCGAAACCTGGAGTGTCTTTATCAATTCAGGCTTCAAGTATTGGGGCACTTCACCGATTGAAAAGGTCACAGATACAGCTCGTTGTTGTTGCAAGGCAAGTATCAGAGAAAGTAGCTTACAAGCCTTGAAACCTAAAAGGAAAGACCTAACAGGAAACGCGTGAAAGGCAAGGAAAGGCCTGGAAAGCAAGGAAAGGCCGCTTTTCAACCTCGTTCCCAGGGTCCTCTCTCTGACGTGTTCGATGCGTCAACGATATTTCAGATCAGCAGCAAATAGAAATGGTACACTTTACACGGTACTAAATGAGGCAAAAACTCTCTTAAGAAACCACTTAAAATAACGGGCATGTAGGACGAAACAAGAACGGTGACCCCATCTTTTCATTGCATGATTTTAATGTCCCATACATGGCTATCAGTGTTATTGTACCAAGTTTGAAAAAATGTGGAAGGGAATTACCTTAAGCCGTTGACCATGTCTCCTTCATGATCCACATGCATGTAAAACTGGAAGGGGACGCAGATAAACCCACACGCTGATCAGAAGCAGAGTAGGGAAAGTAGTTCCCAGTGCTGTGGTCTGCCCTCACACACATCTCAGGATTGATCGAGTGGAGGCTGGACGATGGGCTGGCTAAACTTCAAAGCATCACTTCAGTTGAATAAAGCTAGAATTGATAGGAGGAGCAAAGGAATAGAATAGTGGAGACATTTAGATTTCAATGGCCAGAAAAACCATTCGCATTCTGGGTACTTTTATCTCTTATAATGAAAAATACGCACCTTGACGTTAAAATTGCAAAAATTGAAGCCATCCTCAGCTTGATATCTGGAACTGTCGGAGTCTTACGTTATTTGGAAGGTGACTAATAATTAAAAGTCTTAGCATCTCGCAACTGATATACTCTATCTCCAGCCTTGATGTTCTTCTCGAACAACATGGAGCTGTGAATTCGGCAATATTTAATTCATTTGGAAAAATAAAAAGGGCAAAATTAAGCGTAAAGTAATCTTTTAAGATTATGAGCAAGGGGGTTCTACGAGCACCTAGTATAGATGTTTTATCAAAATCATCGAAGTTAGCTTGTATCTCCAGACTGTTAGCTGATAAACATGGGAGTGGCGAATCTTGGAAGACGATTCCTAACATGATATTTTCGAAATACCCGAGCATAAACTTTATATTACGGTGCAATTATGGCAAGAAATTTCTCGATGATTTTGGGTTACCTCAGTTCTGCAAATTGATTCTCCTGTATTTCTTAGAATTAAAAGAATCTTTCCCAGACCAGTCCGGCCAAGAACAAATTTTATTCAACAACAAAGATATTTTAATCCACGATCACAGTATTTTTTACAGGAACTGGTTTGCCCGCGGTATCTATCTTGGACATAATCTTCTCAAAGCAGATAGAAAATTTATTTCTTCAGAATTTATGCAAAAATATATCTTAGATGCTGCTCAGTTCTCATTTTCAAGTAGTTTCTGCTGCTCGTAGACACCTTGCAGAAAGTGCGAGGGAAAAGGCCACGGATCAGATCTGCTGTTAAATAGTATGTTTCAGCACTCCACAGAGTTCCAGAAATTTAACTAAAATGAAAAATAGAGACTATTATCCGGCCCCTCATAAACAAAGAAGCAATTCAACTGAAGGCTAATTCTAAATGGAGCAGGCGGGAAGTTTGGAGAGCACGAAAGAAGCGTAAGAGTTGCCCGAGGCGATAGCCGAGGGAAACTCTAGCTTCTTGAGTGCACAGCTAAGCATGAACCACTTGTTTTATAACATAGCCGGTGGAATTGTGCATCAAAACCGACGCAAAAAACGGACAACAATATCAGAAGTGATTGCTCGCGGTAAGCGAAATATTAAGCAAAATAAGATTTGGCTTTATTTCAAGGACACATCAAGTTTCAGAAAAAAAAAACCGATATTGTCGCAGACTTGTCTGAATTCACCGCACACTAGTCGACAAGTGAAGACTTTTTTGTCAGCCGGCAAAAAATCGGCTAGTGTGCGACAGCTTTAAAATAAGGCTAATGTTTTAGTTGTCAATTTTTGAAATAAGGCTGTTACCATGGAGACATCTCATCTAATGCGCGCCGGGCAGGTATATTCCTCATTTTGGTCTTAACTCCTTAACATTTATACTTCGGTTCGGTGAAATTTTTTAATACTTCGCCACATCATGAAAATAATATTGCCCGATATTCTGAATTAGTAAAAAGTCAAGGTTGTTTAGACGGTTTTTACAATATTCTGTGTTTTGTCATTATTTAAATATATTTGATTAGCTCAGATAGATTTTAACAAAAATAGGATATTCTATAGGAATTGTATGTGGTTAGAACTGAGCCAAATCTAAGACAAAAAACTTCACCGAAAGGAACGCGAGAAAATTAGCATTTATTTGGTCACATTGACGTCACAAAAATAAAAAAAACACGCGTGGTTCTTTATTAAAGCTCGCGCTCATGCGACGCCATGTATCGCATGCGAAAAAGCGCGAGTAAATTAGACCCAGGGGGAGGATACTTAACAGAGTTTAATACGGGGAGGCTCCGCCCCGAGGTCCCTTTTATATACCATTTTGGCAGAAAAGGTACCCCTTTTAGATACCTTTTATTGAGAAAAGGTACCCCTTTCACATACCAACTTTAGAACACTGCACCCCCTTTCTAAACCCTTGTAATGAAGTTAATAATGAATAATATATTACGTGAGGATATCAAGCATTACCAGAAGAAATGTTAAGCAAATGACAAGTGTTATTTATTCAGTTCACGTTGTGTTGTTAGTTAAAGGCCGTTTTAAATACCTAAATGACCGATTTCCCTACCCTTTGATATACCTTAACTTGTGAAATTCCCTTACCCTTTTATATACCAAAAGCCTAAAAAAGGTACCCCTTTCGGGCGGAGCCTCCCATTATAGGCCATTATAGGGTGTCATATTTTTTTACCCTAGGCTTAAACACATGTTTAAACGGAGTTTGAAACTATTGCTACGTATACTGAAGTGATTTAACGCTTTCAAGTGCTGAAGTGGTTTTCGTTCTGCAGCAGTTAATAAATGGTTTAAGCGTTGTTAAGAAAACTAGCTATTGGAGCAGAGAAGACAAATGAGCCAGCTTTCCTTCTTAAAGGGAAAAACAACATCAACCTGGTGGTTACTTTCGAGAAAACGACGCATACGCCACCACCGAGCCATAATAGAATTCAGCAAAATGACGTGAAATGTATGCGTTTGAGCACTGAAATGCGTTTACAACAGACTTTTTCTTTGCGACGGTGGTTACAGAAGACCTGCCGACTGAGACCATCTTCTAACAGTGTGGGCATATTTGGTACCGATGTGTTTAAAGGATGGTGAATCGGTTTGGGTGCCCTATTTAAGATTGCTAGCGTGCTTCCAGTCTCGTAATCAGGGATTGGCGGGCTGCCAAAGCTTAAAGATGCCAAAAAATCATTTTGGCGCGTTTAAAAGAGGGAGACCAACAGTGGGGGGATGGGGGAAGAGCAATTAAGAGGTAGTTCCCATTAGTGCGTCCCAACAAAAGATAGTATAGTGTGTAACTACTATCCGCTATCCTATCTCCATTCTGCCTTTAACATAATATGTTCGGAAGGAACAAAAGATTTATCTGATCTCCATTGCCTGGTATTAAAATTCTCAACTTAATTGCCTAGTTCGTCTTTTTCTTCGCTTGTATCCGTGGAGAATGTGCATTGACGACGCGTCTTATGCTCAAATAAATTTCACGATTTGTTCAAATTCAAGTACATCGAGCAAAAGCAATTAAAAGCTTAGAGGGATAGGAACGAAGAATTTGAAACTGAAAATGATTACTAGCCAATGACGTCAGCTACCTCAAGTATTGTTCATGGTAATGTTGTAATATGTTCCGACAGCGGGTACTTCAGAAATATATTTGACATTTCAGTCTTAGTTACAAACCCAAGCGGTTCCTTTGTAAATTTAATTCAGCATGCAGGTTAAACAGGACGAATTTGTTTCACCTTGAAATGATCGGGAAAGTTGTTCAATTTGGAGCGAAGGTCTTATCTTGAGGAGGGATGGCTCGTCGAACATGGATTTCCGTGGTTCGTCTTGTGATTGCAAGTAAGAATTTTGTTATTACTTTTTAGATTGCATTTAGCTTTTAAACTTCCTTCATTTACTATTGCTTGAAATTAAATGTTTTCTCTACTTAAGAATAAGTTTCATTTAACAAGGCGCCGCAAAAATATCCAATTGCGTTTCTGTTAAAAAGCCGGTTAGAAAGCTTCGGAAAGTTGTAAAAATCCATGAAAAAATGACTTGCGTTTAATGCTATTTCGTGAGAAACTACAAAAACGCTGGCAAGCTAGTACAAAAGATGTAAGCATAGTAATTCAAATTATTCGAGCCTTTATACGAGATTTACCTTGAAAAACCTAAAAGTGTACCCGACAGAGAAATCCGCGAACCTGAATGTTTTATTTCCGTCGATGACAAGCGCAAAAAAATTGCGCAAAACCAATTTTTTTTTCTTGAACAAACATCTGCCGTGTTTTCCCCAAACGAATTTGTACGACAGTTTTTTTTTTAATTTAGTTACAAGCAAGTACAGACGTTAGCAGGTAATTTCTATATTTTCGGCATAAAATCAAAAGAAAGACAGATTCTAAGTTCGAGGTGTTTACTGATAAGATCAATTCGTTGCTTCTGGGTGGCAAAACTTCTCGAGGGTTTCTTCCAGTTTTAATCTTGGTAAACGTTTGTCTCACTCCTTCCGGAAAATGATATCATGCTGTAAAAATAATGAGACATTTTTGTGATTGATGCATTTTAACTTTATAATTGTTCTCAAAGGATGGCGAGTCTCTAGTTAAAAGTATGAAAGAAACAACTTTCAAAAAAAGAGATATTGCTTAATTATTGCTAGATATTGACTGACTTCAGTACTTTTGTATTGTGCTCTCTTTTTGAAGTGCGTGAGGCTTGTCATGAACAGATTGAAACAAAGAGAGCAAGAGATTTCCTCCAAAAACTATTTTGACTGAGTGCTACTTAAAATACTCGGTGTAATGCTAGTTATTCAGAACAGACTTAATTGTTGAGAGAAAATGGAACTGTTGGGTTACACAAACTTCTGGATGATTTTCGTCCTCGCAGAACGAT
Organism: Catalaphyllia jardinei; assembly: GCA_022496165.2. Classification (NCBI taxonomy): domain Eukaryota; kingdom Metazoa; phylum Cnidaria; class Anthozoa; order Scleractinia; family Caryophylliidae; genus Catalaphyllia; species Catalaphyllia jardinei. The sequence goes on from CM042747.1 coordinate 29,078,321, forward strand.
TTATTTAAACATGTAATGATATGCAAAAGTCTTGCATTTTAGTGTTCCTGCATCGATGCAATAAAATTGCACAACATTTAAAACGCGTTTGATCGTTGTAAGCGTTAAATGATCCCTCAACGTGACATTTCTTTACCTTGAAATGGTTTTCTTGATTTGGCCGGAGACATTTAAATGGGTTCTGAAAACAGCTCAGCTA
>CM042747.1:29078529-29109545 GCA_022496165.2 Catalaphyllia jardinei
CTAAACCTAAAAGTAAAAGTTGGCTGCTTTGATGTGAAAGATTAAACTACAATATAGTTAGCTAGCGTGTTCCGTTTTCTTGGATGATGTGGCGAAATAAAATATTAGCCCTAGACGAACCTAGGAAACCAAATATTAATAATGATTTACCCGAGCTCAAGTTATTTGTCATTGCTATCATTTATCCTCGCCATAATAAGATTTCAGCAAGTTCAATAACTTGACTCGGAATCGCCGAGAAACATTTAAAACGATCTGTTTGGATTTCTAACCCACTTCCTGACAGGTCGGCGCCTTGAAATTGACATGGCTTTATTTAGATTTATAAAATAACTGAGATACTACGCACGCTCTGATTGGTAAACAGAGTTGCTAAACCTATGTTCTATTGTACCGGTAAACCACGGTGCCCGATCTATGGCAGCTCTACGCGGGAACTAGACAACTCGGAACTCTATCGATAACAAATGTAATAAACAGTTTTGCCTTTCACTGGCTGAGCTATTAATAACACGAATATCTTTTCATTCAACATACACAGGGAAACCTGCAAGGAAAAACAGAACCAGAAGCTGGTTGTCATATAAAGCTTTATCTTTTTTCCACGGCAAAACTCCGACTCCGGTTACGCTTGAGATTAAGATTAAAGAAGTTTTAAACCGTTGTTTCGGTGCTTTCCACGGTCTGTGGAGGACGAAGTCTGCTGGGCTTGACTGATCAATTTGGGTTGTCAAACAAGCAGGGAAATGTTTTCTTTCTATTAGGAATTTTGAGTTTAAACTCAAAGCATTCATGCATAACACGATATATGAATTTGATTTCGATAAGCTTAGTTTTCATTTAGCAAAATACAGAGAGAAACACAGACTTCATAGCGCCAGCATAAGAAAATAAATTCTGAATAAATTTCGGAAGATTTCTGTTACTAACCTTTATTCCACTCGCAAAACTTGGGGAATTATCGCTAAATACTGCCTTAAATCACTTCGCAAAGCACATGAAGTTTGTACTACTTGCACACTTTTCGTACAGCCTTTTACTTTCGTGATGACCGATTCCACCTACGAATCCCTGCATTTCTCCGTCAGAATACCTTTGAGTTAATTAATATGCTTTTTGCCTTTCACCGATAACCTTTTTTTTTTCTTTCTTACAGTAAAACTTTCTTAAAACAGCGTGAAATGTTTTCGTCGCTTCGTCGCTGCGGATTTCGTGTCCGGCGCGAAGTCTGTGTTTTCGTTCTTTCAGTCTCTGTGATTGGTTTGTCGCGTCATCTCATGAATTTGATGAGAATAAGCAACTTGATCGCGAAGTACAATAAACTTTCCTCTCATTGACAGACTTTCTCCATAGTTATTTCATAAAAGCGATAGACCACTCTTTCTATGGGTTTACCGGCGCAATAAACCACTTAGGATGTTGGGAGAACACTCGAAAAGCTTGTAAATCACGAGCCGTTAGGCGAGTGATTGCGCCATTTTACCACAAGCCTTTTACATCTTTTCAAGCTGTTCACACCAGTGGCTGTGTTTTAGAGATAACCGACATTACGGTGAAAATATCGTAACGTGGATGTAAACCGTCCCCGGGAAACCACCTCACGTGGAGTCAGTATTGGTGATTAATTCTCATTCAAATCCATTGACTCAACGGGGAAAAAAACACGACCAATCAGTTAGTTCTTTTCCGCGTGTGCCAAAAAACAAACAGGACGCTTTTGTAAACGTCCAGCCCAAATTATCCGCCAGACATGAACAAGAAAGATTCCAATTGACCGACAAACTGCTTTCCTTTATAGAAGAAGCTGATAAAAGATTGAACTTGGTGAAATCCCTTGTATTGGGCCCGTCTTAGCGTTCCGTGTGGCAAAAGTTTGGTTGGTCATAGTGTTATCTAAAAGGCAGATATCTCCCCCTGGGGGGAGGTGTATTCCTTATATGGGCTGTATAGGAATGCGTGGCCCCAAAGGGTATGGTCTTTCAGTCGTTTTGATCATAAAAAGGATACTGATTTAAGCCATTTTGGTGATAAATGGGGTATGAATTCGATATGTTTCTTAAAAAAAGCTACCTTTTCATAATTATTGATAAGACTGATCAATAAAAGCACTTCACTATGCCTTTAACAACGGTGTGAACTATGGTCAGGTCTAAAATAGGGCAGGGACAATTGCAGGTTGTGCTCATAAATAAATAAATAGAGAAAATGTTTGGGACACGGGCGGCAAACCTACACCCAATATTAGTTTATTATTTAGTGTATTATTTAGCCACAATTAGTAATACACATCACGAAATAATAAATACATTCATAAAATTAGTAGAAGCGGCAAGGAGGGCAATAAGAAACCACAAGGCTTATACGAGATGGACCTCCTAAATCCTAGAGTATAAAACACAATCTTTTATCATATAGGCTGGCAAAATGAATGAATCAATACAATTTAAGAAATATCTCTCGGAGTATCCCCCAGGGGATGTTTCACCATAAAATTATTTTTCCCTCTTCCTTCCCTCCCATATTTTTGTTTATCTCTCTCAGTTCTTGGATTTTCTTGGGGCTGCAACTCAATCCAGTGCAAAACAGGATGGCAGGAATGGAACGGCGCTTGCTATAAACTATTCACTGATCAAAAATCTTTCTCGGAAGCCTCCGCTACTTGTAAAAACCACAGTGCGAACCTTGTGTCAATACACAGCGCCCAAGAAAACGAATTTGTTCGAAGTCTGTTAGGGAATAGAGATGTTTTCGTTGGCTTTAGCGACAGTGATGTCGAGACAACGTTTGTGTGGGTCGATGGAAGTTCTGTTAAGTATACGAACTGGGAAGCTGGTGAACCGGATGATGACCACGGCATGGATGACTGCGTGATTGTTATAGGAACGACTGGTAAATGGAATGACACACCGTGTATGATGTGGTATGAGTTCATGTGTAAATTCACGGAAGCGCAACCTTCAGTAGGGAAAGGTAACATTATTTTATTTCTCCTTGAGGGAGCTCTACTATATGCATAAATCACATCCTTTCTACCCTCATCTTATATCAATTTCAATGACCCCCTCCCTCATCACCACCCCTGACACCACCCAAAATATCTAAAATATAGTAATCACCTGGCATCCAAATTAAATAACTGAGATTTTTCTTCAGGTTGGTCTAAAATGATTTTTTATTTATGTGGTAAAATAGGAATTTAGGTGCACCTGTCCTTAACTTGAGTGGAAAGGTGCTTACGGCGTGTCCAAATGGGACAGTTATTATAATGTAATTATCGCTCGACATAATTAAGTACGTTTAAAAGTGCCAAAACTTTAGTCTACAGGTTATTTATAACTGGATTGTTATTTATAACTGGATTGTTATAGGTAGTCTTACTTTTTGTCATACATAGAGTAAAAACTCGTTAATCTGGTGACCAACAGGCCACAAAGGCCATATTTTACGGGGTGGTGAAGGGTTATTTAAATTAAAAAAATTGCTGACAGAGCTTTTATTTGGGCCAGAATTAAGTGACCGCATCAACCGGATGACGGTAAGGCGGGATTTCACTGTACTTCATGAAGAGCCTGCTGAAAAGCTTATTTTTTGTCTTTAGTTACGGATGTGATGAGCAAAGAACAGACATTCATCAATTACGAGCAGAAAGCCCTTCTCTACCACGTGATCTACCAAACATCCACGCCGTCCTTGACTCATTGTGCGTTGGTTTGTATGAATACCCCAACGTGTAAAACGATCAATTACAAATCAGGGCTTGACAAAGAGGAAGGAAAATGCGAACTTAATAATGCAACTGCAGACGAGTTTCCTCTGCACCTTACGCATTCTTTGCGTTCGCTTTATGTTGTTCCTTCTAGTTAGTGCTATACGTTGCCAAAACCAATTTATTGAATCGAACGTACTATGTGGCTGCATGTGTGGTAGTTCTTCGTAGAAAATCAGTATATCAGGCAGACCTAATTCATTCGCTCGACAATTTAAACTAAATTGAAAATTTCGATCAGCACAAGTTTAGGCTTCTAGCCATCAAATCGCCAACTTCGTTCCCAGGGTCTCTGATCTTCTCGCCGTACCTGAACGAGAGAGGAACATGAGATCCTAGGAACGGGTTGTCAATACGTGACATCACTGTCTCGTAGCAGATAAAATAAAATCTGTACCTGTCTTAAACGAAAGAAAGTCAACTTGCGTGACTTGTATAAACTGGGATCGTGAGTACGAGTCGCTAAACTGCTAAGGGCGCAGAGTAACAGCCTATGTGGTATAACAATGAAAGCACGAAGACCAGCTGCAAGGGGACCACAGCACTAGATAATTTGGTATACAACACCAGGGAAAAAGTAGCGTGACAATCCAAAGACTAATTATAAAAGAGGCAACAGCAGTAGATAACTTGGAATACAACACCAAGGAAAAAGTAGCGTGACAACCCAAAGACCAACTATAGAGACGACAGCACTAGATGATTTGGTATTCAACACCAAGGAAAAAGAAGCGTGACAACCCAAAGACCAATTGTAAAAAGACAACAACAGTAGATAATTTGGTAACCAACACCAAGGAAAAAGTAGCGTGACAACCAAAACACCAACTGCAAAAAGACAACAAGAGTAGATAATTTGGTATACAACGACAAGGAAAAAGTAGCGTGACAACCCAAAGAGACAACAACAGTAGATAATTTGGTATACAACGACAAGGAACTAGTAGCGTGACAGCCCAAAGACCAACTGTAAAGAAACGACAACAGTAGATAACTTTTTTTAATTTCTAAAGAAAAAAGTAGATAATATGGTATACAACGCCAAGGTACAAGTAGCATCACAACTTAAACACCAACTGCAAAGAGAAAACAGAAGCAGACTACTTGGTATACATCGCAAAAAAATCAAGCAATGTTGCAACCCCAAAAAAATACGTTGGTATACAACTCTGAGAAACTAGATAGATTTCAGCTAAAAAAAAAAGGCCTTGCATCTTTTTATAAATACTTAAAAAGTTATAAATGGTCAGCGCAGTCACTTTCATCCCCCTTAAAACAGAACATCTCAGCAATATCCCCCAGGTTTACTCGGGCCTGTTCCCACAGCAGAGTACCCAGAAAGGTGATTTGATATCAATGAGGCGTGGTTGAACAACTTGCCTTGAAATCATATGACAAAGAAGCCTGAAGACGTCAAGGAACAAGTCCGTTCTTTTGTAATATTGTACAAGAAAAGGGCCTTTAATGGTGGTGCTATGTTTGAAGGCAAATGTACAGTTTTGCTGGTGAAATTCTGGTACCTTTTACTCAATTTAATTTGTTCTAACATTTTTTCTATGTTAAAACGGGAAGAAAAAAGCAGAGGTTTATATCAGGAATTCGACGCGTGGGTAAGTTCTTGTCTGTTCCATGAGCCTTTTTCCACGTATTCGTGGTAGATGGAAAATTTGAACCAAACTTAAAAGAAAAAATGCTCAAGGGTTGCCAGGAGGATGTTGAAGAACTGATCGGTACATGACTCAAACAGGACAACGTATTGGTCATTTTCTTTTCCATAATATTTAATTTTGGATATGAATAGTAACTAGATACATTGCTTTATACAGAACTAAGATGGGTAAATATTGGTTTAAATATTTTAGCATCGCCATAAGAACTTGTGAATTAAAGTTAATTCTTTGCTTTAAGATAAATTCGTAATTACATGACTATTATAATAAATGTATTAATCATACAACATTAGACTTAATTAAAAGTTACCATGATTTTACTGATACAGTATTGAAGGTATATATTGACGTATAAGTTATAACAAAACCAAAATCATTTTGATATCGTTCGGAAAACGTCCCTCTCCACTTACTAATGCATGAATTTATTGACCGGCATAAAGTATGTAAACATTAATGGAACCCAAGGAGCTACGTCAAAGTTTCCAAATCTTGAAAAGTTTATTCTAAATTTTCCAAGTTCATCGTTTGTAATCCGTGTTAATCTTCCACCATCCTTAATCAGCCTTGTTCCTTTCTAGTTAGTTATTGTCTCTTTGGCGTTTCTGTATCTTCTGTTTCTGTTCTTCAATTTTTAAAAATGTAATTTTGTACTTGGCCGAAATAACTCGAAACATTTTGACTGAGCTCCTTTACAATGTAATTGTATATAATATATGTAAGTTGTAATTATTTGTACAATTATTAGAATATATGTGCTTATACAATAAGTGATCACTGGAATATAAATAAGCTATTTACAGGGTAAACAGATTTAATACAGAAAAAAACGAGAAGTAGCATCGATCTTAAAAAAGATTATAGCTCTATGACATGAATGGCAACTGTGAAAGACAGAAGTCCAGTCGGCTTTGGAGACAATGGAAATTGTTTTTCCAATGCTCAGGTTTAACGTTAAGGTGTTTAAATAGCAGTTAAATATGATACGTATAAGATAGCCGGAGGAAACGACCTCCAAAAAAGGTGTGTCCTCCAATTGTCGTAGTCTACGAACAGTTTGAGTTGTTTTTACTACAAAGAGACAAATGAACTCACGAAAGGATATGTGAACATTTCATGGACATTTAAGGCTATCTCTACTTGAATGAAACGTTTGAACTGTCCGCAGATCGATTTCATTCTTGGTTTAAAAAAAACACATTGCCATAAACTGTGCATATCTCAATTAATACTTGGATCAGTCATATGAAAGACGTTCTTTATGTGCCTTTAATGAACCGTTCGTCAAAGAACACTGAGATTTATGTTTTAACTTTGTTCTTGAAACGATGTTAACTGAAGTATGAATACTTTGGCAAAATGGATTGTATAGCTGCTGCGCAATTGTATTCGTTATTTGAACTGCACCAATTATATGCATCATACTTCATTCAATACTGTCAGCAATACGAATCACTCTTCGCTAATTGACTAAACATATTTTGTTCAGTTTTAATTCGTTATGCTGAGTATTTCGTAATACCCACAGCATGAGATTCTTATATTTTTACGCAGAATCTGCGTTCGTCAGTTGTCTAGATAAATAAGGTATTAGGCATATTCAAGTTCATGTCTGAGAGGAATTTTGCCGAATATTTAGCTCCTTATGGCTGAAATTATCTGTCGTTTCTAGAAGTGAATCTGCCACTAATAAGAAACAGCGTCAACTTGCAACGAAATTGTTGCGTCGTCTTAGTAATCTGATGAGCCACTCAAATCTTAAGAATTCCATGGCACAATAGTGTTCAAACGACGATATTTTGCCGGTTAAGATCAATGCTATATAGAATAAATCTCGATAAACGTCTTCTTACGTTGCCCCGCAACGAGTGTCACTATTTACAAAAAGACAGAAATGTACGTAGAGCGTATTCATGCGAACGAAAACGGAATTTCAGTAAAAAGGAAGAGTTCTTGCATGCAAAAAAACTTTGGAAAACAAAGATGACCGGGAAAAATTGCCTTTGCTCAACTAATTTACTCCTAACTGCTGGCTATGCAGTGTTTTCTTGCAGCATTTTGTGAAATATCCTTTGAGTGACATGATTTTTGCAGTACAAAGATGGGTAAAACCCTTTGCGTAATTGAATAAAACAATACTCACACATTCTTAGCCTCACATTCATGTGAAAATTCCTTTGTCTTGAAACATGATTGTGAGGCTAAGGCTGTACCAAATATAGCAAAGGATATTCGGAATTTGACTAGCCAATCAGCGCGCGCCTTCAACGCTATCCACTGTTTTAGTATATACTTATGCGAATTAGTCACCCTAAAGAGATTCAACTGAAAGCTGACGTTTCGAAATATAATTAGCCCTTCGTCGCTCCGACGAAGGGCTAACGCTCGAAACGTCAGCTTTCGAATCTCTTTACGGTGACCAATTCACATTATCAACCCAGTTGACAAAACAATACACAGGTTACCACGCAATATACAAGATTAAATGAAGCAGCAATCCGCACGTAATGTGATTAAAACGAGGTAGAGCCTCACCTAAACGTCACATATGTTCTTCCATGCTGTATCCCCGATTAGAAAAGGCCCATTTGCAGCGTGTGCACCATCGTCCCAAATATAGTAACTATCACCTTTAAAGAAGTAGCTGACACCATCCCAATACCACCGGAAAACACTATCGATGTTGTCAGGGATACCGGGCCATACGTCACTAATTAGTTTGCCGTTGGTGTATTCAGAATCCACTCCATCACTGATGTTATCGTATAAGTACACTTTATTGCCTTTGAAAAAGTAGCTTTTGTCATTACTCCAAGTGAACCCGGCATCGATTCCATCTTGCGGCAGTCCAGGCCATCCAACAGAGATATTTTTGGGATAATCACTCGAAACATCCACCTTATCCAGGATATCGTTGTATCTATAGTACTGATGCCCTTTGAAAAAATAGGTGTTCCAGTTGTGACCCCAAAGAAAAACCTCATCGATGTCATCTGGGACGTTCATCCACGTCGAGGATATCTTTTTGGGGTAACCAGGATCTGCCTCAGAGTCGAGGTCGTTGAGGCGCCAAAAACGATCCCCTTTAAAAATGAAACTTCTACCATTACCCATCCAGGATTCAATGGCAGTCACCCTAGGTCCGCAATAACCTTTAAAGAGAGAACGGAACACCTTCTTAGACTTGACAAAATATGTATGGATGCAAAATATGCAACTATACCATATATGCAGCGCAACACTTTTGAATGAAATAACGTTTTTATACGTTATAAGCCAGGGTTTTGATGGTGAAACGAGACCGGACTGGAAATCGTGTTAGGCGTGTTAAATTATTGCCCACGAGCATCTTACTCTATCAGTACGCATTTAAGCATAATTCAGACGATTGGTACCATCTACCAAAGGTACATTATATAAATATTTCTCTTTTTCTCGTGACTTGCAAATTTGCTTTATCACCGTGAAAAAAAGACCAACATTTCCCCAATCGGAAGTGACGCGACTTCAAGAACATAAAGAATTTTGAAAACCGGAGAGTTGCGTACCATATATCGCACGTATACCGTCCATGTCGTCATTAGAAAGTACGACATTGCTCTGTAAGTTACTTGAAATTGGAGTCATGATGGAGCCAGGCACAAGCGAATGATTCAGTCCTAGGCTGTGACCTATCTCATGCACTGCAATCGGACGTAAAGAGTTGACAGTCCATGTCTCGTCGTCATCAAAGTGAATATCTCCGCCACTACTTGGGTAGAAAGCATGAGCTTGAACACCGCCTGGGCCGTCAAAAGGTTTCACGTCTCCGTGGAATCCTAAAAATAAAAAGTAAGGAAAGATTTAAGATATATTTTAAACTAGAGCACTTTGTTTTGCTTCTTCGAAGGTCTTATCTATGACAAGCTTTGTTTCTCTCAACTTGAAATGACTGTAATTCCCGAGTCTTCCAAAAGTTAAGTTGTTGACCTACTTATGCGGTAACATAGTGTAACACGCGGGAATAACAAACTCGAATATAACGAATCCGCTCATATGACAAACAAGCCTCGATGGTTTCATCTGATCAACGATGAATACTGGAGATACAAACGAGCCAAATTTTAGTCTAGGGATGAACTGGATGTTACCAACCTGCTGAAGAAACCAGGAAACAATTTTTTGGCTCAACAAAAAATATTGTCATTTCTTTATCAAAATTTCGAGAAGCTGAAGTACACAAGCGTCCGCGATTTGCAATTGTGAGTGTCTAAATACATAGTGTGAATAAGAATAAATAATTAGATCCTCTTCGAGAGGATTGATTAGCCTGTTTGAGGCTCTCGGTCACTGTGAATCATCGAATAAGCGGGCGGGCGACAAATATCTTCCGGATCCCGCTTGTCGCCCGCCCGAGTTTACCGGCGATCTTCCCCACTGGCCGAGGGCCTGGAACGGGCTAGTATAGACTGACTCCTCCAACTTAATTAATTAATTAAATAAATTATTAATTAATTAAATAAATTATTAATTAATTAAATAAATTATTAATTAATTAAATAAATTATTAATTAATTAAATAAATTATTAATTAATTGAATAAATTATTAATTAATTAAATAAATTATTAATTAATTAAATTATTAATTAATTAATTAATTAATTAATTAAGTCCCCTACTAGGGTTAAGCACCAACCCAACCCTCTCCTAAAATATTCAAAAACTCAAAAATATAACTAGACCAAATATGCTGCTTAATAAATGCACGCAGCAAGGGTATTTACCCGACGACGTTTAGAGCAAATCAATTTAAAGGTACGGAAGTTGTCGCCATCAAAAATATCAATAAAACGAGTTAAGTTTACACGTAAAAGAGTCAATAGACTCAGCCTGCCTAACATCATCAGATATATTGTTTCACAAATTTGCTATTTTATCAAAATCGAAGTCCCGAAAAGTTAATGTACGATTATCATCCTTAAGTTGAGCCCTGATCACGCTTGATGCGTCTGACTCGTAACAAAGGAAAAATAGTAATCAAATAAACGAGTTAGATTAATATGACCATATGATCCTTACTGAGAGGTGTCATTTACGATCACTATCCCCAAATCTTTTTCAGTTGAGACAACATCCACATCTATACCATTTATACCACAGCTACGATATGGACTAGTACGCTTCCTAGATATATGCAGATTACTGTACTTTGTAGGCTCAAAATACAATTCATTTGACAATGACCAAGTTGCAAGCGAAACTAAATCATGCTGCAATTTCGAAAAATCAACATTTTTGATCCTATAAATTTACATTCTCGTCCCCAGAGCCCACGATCCTTCTGACCTGTGACAGGGATCGAGAGCTCGGGTTTGACTCGATTTTCTGAGTGCGCAAACCAGAGCTCGGCAAGTACCTGGTGTATCCCTTATCATAGTGTATTTAGAACGTAGCATCGTGGGCTCTGGGAACGAGAATGATAAATTTAGAATCGTCAGCAAACATAACCTGCGTGGACGCACTATTAATTACATTTGGCAACTGTCTGGTACTGTTTTCAACCCATTTTAAACCTAACAATTCCCTTTCAATATTCACTCCTATTCATGTTTACCCCCGCCTTAAACTAAAATTAATAATCGCCGTTATAGATGGAGCAAGGGAGTCAGTACATTCTTTCAACACGATAGTGGGCAGCTTACCATGTCCGATTGCCTTTTTAATGTCCAGTGAACGAAGGATGTCCACAATTTCATCAACTGACACTATGATATGAGATAATTGTTCAGTAACGCCTGGAAGAATTGGTGCGCTCAGATCAATTATACACTTCGAATGATCCTTGGAAATAGATTTGAAAACGTCATTTAAGGCTTCAAACTAGTTCCCAGGGACTTTTCCCTGGCTTGGGGGCGGGGAAAAGGTCCTGGGAACGAGGTTGTAAAGGCTTCAGAGAATGAGACACCATTGTAAGTCACCTAGTCAGGCCGGTATTGGCATTTTCTGGCATTTGAAGGAAAAGAACGACCAAAAACGCTTAGAAGTCTTATGGATTTCATTTGATATCTCTTAACGAAGTCGATTTTTTTAATTTGTTGCCTCAACTTGCGGAATTTTTACATTTGTTGAGGAGATTTTGAGTTCCTAATACGCCGCCATAAGGTTTTCGTCGTGTTGATATCCTTCCCTAAGTCCTTTGATATCCATGGAGGACGAGTTTAGCTTAGTTAGGAGCTTAGATTATGTGTATAGCTTAGTATAGAGTCTAGAGTGTCCTTAACACCGGTGTCCGAAACTAACTTTTTTATGTGTACGTGTGTTGATTACAACTGTTGCATCCATTTTCCCATGGTTCTAAAATCGTAGTTCGAAATAAGGTAAGAAGTAATCTCGGACCTGGATAAAAGCAAGGCTAGATATATTTTGATTTCATGCCTGAATCAATCGGAATATTGCATACACACGAGCTAAGCAAAGGTATTTGGAGAGTAAGAATGAAGATGTCAGTGGCAAGTTGCCATTATTCAACCCTTTTCATATCCTTATTATAGAATCTCAGAGATTATTATAGACAGAGTGCCCGATACTTAGACTGTTTCCGACACTTGTGCAAATGATTACATCTGGTAATTGTTTTATATAATACTTGCTTCCTCGGGGAGGCTTGCTTCCGTCTGAGGTGACCAGACTTGTTAGGCAACAAAGTCGGTGGAGCTGGGCCAGGTTGATTTTGGCAACACATGAAGTGAGATCGGAACCGGTAATCCTGAATCTCATCCAGCTTTGAGTAGAAAAATTACTTTATGTAGCAGTTTGCCAGTTTTGATAAAACCTACCCAAAACCGGAAGATATGGGAAATACGTACGTCTGTGAATAATTTACTTGCGTCCTCAAAGCCATCATTATTACTATAGCTTTATGATAAAGGATGCGGAAAAGTTCAAGCCAAATATAGAAAACAAAGCAGACAAGGCAGTTCGACACCTGCTTTGCATATTTGAAAATTAAATGTGATGATGTGGTGATATAAAGACCTGTAAAGGTTTCTTAAGTCTTCCTTCCTTCATTCATATTTGTCTTAACTCTATGTAACATGTACTGACCGCGGCGACATGAAAATAAACTTGTTGGTTAAATTAATAACTAATTAGTATTGCACTGAGTTGGTTACACGTTTTGACGTGAAAAATCTAGCTAGAGGTTGGTTCCAATATGTTCTCTACTTACAATGTTAAGGTAGCTGAACACAGTTTTTGATAGCAGTGTTTCATTCAGATTTCTTTTTTAAAAAACCCTTGATCCTTTGTTCGCCACGAATAGCAGCAAGCAAGTTAACATCGCAAACCTGGTTTTTTTTATAACTAAGCTGACGTAGGTTCCATTTCCATGGCAAATGAATAAATATAAACAGGCATTTCAAATCGGTTTGGGAATTTGCAGAAAATCTGGCTATAATTTGCATGCAACAAGCTTGTAACGCCGGGTTGTAACGATGCTCGCCAATGTTAATAATAATTAACGGAGAGATCTGTAATTATCCCTCGTTGAAGGTTAACTGAAATTTCCAGAATTTCCTCCGTTTCAGTTCAATTTTTTCCAATACTCCAGTTACCTATTTCCCAAAGTATTTTCGTGACACATTTCGTGAAATTCTAATGAGGGGCTCTCGAGAAAAAGGCACATTTCCGAGAAAGCCATTCTCATCCCCAGAGGCCGCGCTCTCTTTTGTCAGGACCAAGAATTGCTGACCAAAATGAGCGTGACCTCCAGAGAATGAGATCGAAAGAACTATTCCCCATTCAATTGCAATTACGCATGCACTGAATTACACTGTGTTCTTTCAGTTTTTGAGAGCTGCTGGTTTCTTTACATCGTTACCTTTTCTGACATACCATTGTAAAGGAAAACTAAAACCATCAATACACTGCGTTCAATGATGAAGAAAAATAGCACAGATAGCAATGGCTTAGAAATCTGCCTTATCAGTTCAGCAAATCATCGTCGGTGGGATGGTTGAAATCGATAGTTACATTTCAAAGAAACAAGTACATATTCATCAGTTTGATAGAAAAGGGCCGCCGTACAGTAACACACATGTAATTTAAACAGTAGGGCTATGCCGCACTACAGGTCGTGACGACATTAGTTCTCACATTATGTCAATTAATATTAAAAACTGGTCAAAATAACACATATTTGCTTATCCAGCAAAAATTGAGAATATTTATCTCCTATGCAATGTGTAGAGCTTGCACTTTAGTTAGACAAAGTAAAGAGTAATACGCCTGGAAGTCGTAGCTTCCGCAACAAGCGCTCAGTAAGAGTTTCGTCGCTTATTTCCCGCCCTCCATACCCCCATTAGCCCGTTAGCTGACGTAGCCTACCCATGGTTTTCACAAATAACCTCAAATCGTGAAAGAATGCAAGCGATTAGCTAGTAACAATACACAATCCAGAAGTTTTAAACAGGTTATAGATTATACTGGGCGAGGAAAGAGGATGAATGTTTTCACGTCAAAGGCTGGCGTTTTTTTAAAATATACCGGAAAACACTGGGACATAATTTCAATGCCAAAGTCAAAGTGTTTGGCCCTGCGCGGGGCCATGCGTTAGTACAAGCAGTGGCTCATAGCTCTGCTTATGATGTCGAGGGAGGGATTTGGAAAAAGTACAAGACATTTACACAAAATTTCCGGGTACAGACTGAAGAATTAACTACCGGATATAAAAGCTAGAATTAGAAATCCTTCGAAACCATCAACTTGGCTTGATGTGTATTTGAAAATGGCTTCTCGTGCTGGTTTCCGTAGTTTGAGACTTCCCGTCGAGAAATAAAAATATTATTCAGAGACGTCACAGGGTAATATTGTTGCGTAACTGGACAGAGGGCGGGATAAGGCCTACAACGCATAGAGCAATCATGATTGATGTGGCATAAGTGATTTTGTTGTTAGTAAAGTTTCCTGCATTCCAAAATATTACAGATCAGCGAGAGACATCCTTGCCTTCAGGAAAACTTTATGTTTCTTCTTTGTGTGATGTTTTAAAACGAGCGAGGGAAAGACAGGGAGAAAAATATTGCAAACCTCGAGAAAATGTTATGATAGAAATGAAGATATAGCAATGGTTTTGATTTTCTGCCGGAACGACCGTATCATGACAACGGAAATATCGGATCTCAAAACACTAAGCGGGATATGCCTTCATGGCGGGATCGGAAACTGAGACATGTGCACCGTGTGGCAACTGCAAACCACAACAAACATAGATGTCATAGATTTGTAAAAAGAAACTTTCATTTTAACAAAACAAAACGCAACGTTTCAATGAAAAAGCTCAGTCAAAGTTATTGGATTCGTTCTTTTTTTGTCGTTTTAAAGGTGTTTGATAAAAGAATGTTGATTCGAAGAGCCAACAACTGAAGCTATTGAAAGACGTTATAAAGGCATAAGGCTTGGGATGCCATGAAAATTCATTTGACTGTTTTGCATGTTTGGCCTTTAGCCGTGCTATGTGCTCTATGATAAGGATTCTGTCAGTAAATACCAATAACTGATGTTTCAAGGTTGGGAGAAGATGGGCGGTATGGAGATCGAGTTTGGAACAAATACACTATAGTTAACGCTGCACGTGGTTGCATAATTATTCATCTGAGGAAATTCTTATCAAACAAAAAGTGCCTTCCTTACCTGTGGCAAACTTTACTGTTATGTCGGCAGTGGCTGATGAGGCAACCTTTCGGAATACAAGAGGAGAAACCTCCGCCCATATCCTGAATGCTTGCGTTAGAGTTCTCTCAACGTCATTATCAGATAGCTTGGCGCTCCACTGAACAATATTCCAGGTAATTTCGCCTGAAGATCCTACAGCCCACTGGGAACCTTGCAGCGCATAACGGCGGCGTCTTAATTTTCCATTGCGAAATACATTTGCGGTGGCTTTTCGCCTATTAAATTTAGCCATATAATGCAATTTCTTCTGTGTGGCTTTCGTTTTCTTCGGTATAATGCGTCCAGTTTTGGAGGAGAAGAAAAATTCTGAATGGAAATTTCCAGTTCTTTTTAGCTTTTGTATAGCTTCTCGTCTCAAGATCGATGATTTATGGACGCTGTTTTCCACTACTGGCGGGCCCGCAGAAAACGTTCCTTGTCGGGATGATGTGTATTGTTGTAGGTTTTGAAGTTGTAAACCACGTTGATTTTTCTAAATCGGATTAAATCAGAGCAATTTATGAAGGTTATTTTGACGTGATGTCAGGCGATCATGACCCATGTCATTCAGTTATAGTACTACGGCAGGCCGACAGCAATCATATGACCCTGTTAAACTTCAATATTTACAACTAGCGCTATACTTACGGCAGATTGCAGTCGAATCACTGAAGTTTGTCTTGAGGCGGCCGGCCTCGTGTCAGATCCACTAAACAGCGTCGTCAATAAAATTGTCACTTGATATATTGCTAACTCCATGTTTCAGTGTTGTCGCTTGATTTATTCCAATTCAAGTCTTCCAGTGTCGTTGTTGTGCATAGTCGTCTCCCTGTTAGTCTATAAAATCAACGAGTGACATCAATTAAGTATCGGCGGCGCGCCTGTTGTTGTGAGAATATAATGTTACAACGCAGTTCATTGGCTGTTACCAGGAGCCTGTGTGTGGCTTTTTCTGATAGGCGGATCTATAGGCTAACTGATAAGCTGCTTTAATTCGCATTTGAAATTTGTCCACAATTTCAGCCACCCACTAGAAATTATTGACACTAAATTTCTCTTGATGTCAATAAAATTCTTCTCTGTTTATATGTATATTTTTGTCTGTAAATTTTCTCTCTGTCCCCAACTGATTTTCTCAGTTACACAGGTCAATAATATAATAGATATTGCAGATAGTATTGAGAGTACTGATTTAATAGCAAATTTTTAACTTAGAAATCAGGTCTTTGGAATAAGGCTTCAAGTTCGATCAAGATCACAATTTGAGGCAAACAGGAAAATCACTTTTTTGCACCATCTCCTTAACTTTCTCCTTAACCTTTGGGTTCCTTTGGAAACTACTGAAGTGAAAAACCAGTATCACTATGCTGTGGTCTGTAGTAAAAATCCATCATCTACCGGTGACATAGGACGCAAGTGTCCTAACCAATCAAAATGATGTGTTTGTTCTTACCAGCGTTGTATACGGATGAAAAGAAGGAGGAGTGCAGTGAGTGCAAAAATAAGGAGTTTGGAAAACAAGAAGAGTGGAAAACGAGGAACGTGGACAATGAAGAATCTTTTATTTTTGGGAGAGAAACCTTAAATGTATGTTAATAAAACTATGCACTTATTTGGATACCGAAGCCCCGGACCCTAAGCCTGCCTAAGCGCAAAATGTCGAAACGCCAATAATTGCTAACAGGTGGAACGAAACGGTGAAGTTAACGCTGAAACGGTTGACATATTTACGACAAATTGCTTTTTGACTGTTGCATCTGAACAGGCAAACTGCTCATGCTGCAGGCCTCTATACTAAGAAGATCATGACTCTAATAGCAGTGTCCATGGTTTTACCTCACGACATAACCGTGCCTTTTCGGCCGGGGCAGTTCTCCGTTTCGACCGCTGTGAAGGTCCCTACTGTGAGGTTGCAGCCATGGGGCAGTGTTTTCGATCTGGGCATCCGTTCTCTTGCCGCTCTGTTCGAGTCCGGGCGTATTCATAAACTAAATCTTAATGATCACAAAAAAGCAACGCGATCGTGAGTCTGCTCTTTTGATCTGATCTGACCAATTAAACGTTAACTGTGTGGTATGCTCGCCGCCATACAGCGATAACATATCTTGTTACTCTAACGGGACCCTAACGAGGGTCCAATAAATTTATTTTGACTTTTATTTATTTTGATAGTAGCCCGTAGTGTTGTGACTGTCAAACACAACCGAATGCTTGTTCTTGGCCAGGGGTTGAGTGCGTGAATGCATCCCAAATTACCTACCCAACCTTTTTAAAGCACCAAAGTTCCTAATAGATTCCTGTGCCAGGATTAGTTTGGGTTAGAATTTGATCAATGAGTTAGTGATGGGAAATTTTGCAGGTATTTGGACTGAGCAGAAGTGATGGCCTTCATCAGAGATATTTTTGACACCTGATAACAACTAAATATTTACATTCAAAACTTAGGTGTTGAAATCATAACGACGGGATGAAGGAAGTTAACATCAATCACCAGAAGATTATTTGAAGTGCTCTGAATATTGGGACGGCAAAATCCCTAACTTTGTTTTCCTGTTATAACAATTTTTAAAAAGTAGTCCTCTTTCAGATACTGTCCCCAGTCAAAAGAAAAAGGAGGATAAAAATTGGAGAAGCTTGAGTTAAAATTAGAGATCCTTTGAATCGTAGGTTTACTTGTTTGTGGCATTAGATAACTGGAAACTCGCAAAGTATGCCGAAATCAATACCATACGTTGTGGTATGGCGCCCCAGATAACGTAAAAGGACTTAGATATAGATAGGGTAGGGAAAATCAATTTAGCAGTTGTAACTCTGTCAGTAGTGAAGCCCTCTTTCTAAGTTCGATCCGTATTCTTTGTATAGTAAGCTGACGCGCTGAATGGCTCGTTCTGAATAAAGTGGGTCCTTCAAGGGTTGCCTGATCGGTAAGGCAGAAACACTTCTTGATGAATCACGGGTGTCAAGGAGACCGGCTGGTCAAGGATATTTTCTTTAAGCGACCAAGCTATTCACGTTAGTTATTGATAAAATATAACGTATAACGTTTCTTTCATGGAACTGCCGATACACAGGAGTGCAACTTTGAATGTCTAAGGGACGAGATTCACTTCAAAATGTGATGACAGATGGTACAAAATGTGATAAAGGGTCAGTTCAGAAAGTACTATATTTTACTGTTTTCATAATTTACCTACAACTTAGCTAGTCTCAACTATAGATGATTAAAAACAAAACATTCTTTACCCATTTAAAAACATTCGTGAATCGCCCCCCACACGCAGAACTGTGTTGTGATTGTAGCTTCCGATAACAACTCAGTTAATGTTAAATACGGTGTTTAGTCCGTCTACACAATGACACCAGTATGGCGTTGTAGGTACATGGGAAGTAATTACAGCTAAAGAGCAACTTGGGGGATCTTCGCATGCTGTAAATATCTCAATTCTGCCTTCACCCAGCTCTGTGTTAATCAAATGCCCGCCCCCCCCCCCCGGGCAAATGCCAGTCTATCAGAATACTGTTTCACTCACAATATCGCCGTGATGGAGATGCTAAAAAATCAGGAATCCTTACGACGGCGGTAAGGGTGGGATCGAGGAATAACCCGAGGGAGCTCTCAAATATATGATCGCGTTATTTTGTGTGGAGGCTTGGAGCTTAAAAATTATCAAATCAGAAAAAGTAGTAAGGTCAATATCGGGAATTTGCGTGGTGACTGCTCTCTTGCATGTGCGCGACGTTCTCGAGACCCTTGAAGGCGGTGGCGTCTAGACACACCATTACCGTCAATGGAAACATTTTTAGATACCATTGGTTGGTCTTGATTGGCTTGGCATCGAACGTTAGAGGTGTGTTCAAAGTAACGCTTTTCAAGAGCGATTTCGACGATTTTCTACGATATTTTGCGATGAGTTGTTCCGCTGCACACATCATTCAGATGTGTATGTTTCCTCAATTTCCCAATCTTTTTCATAATTCACTATCGCATTTCCTTCTGTGACTAATGTGTCTTCAGTTTCTGAATTGGTGAAGACTCTACACACGTCAACAACGTCCAAATTTATGCATACATCTGTACAGGTGTATCATAGATTAATGGGGTGCCTTCGTCAAGTTTGCAAGTGAAACTGGCTTGTATGCTTGACATGACTAACTAATTTTCAGCTTTGTTTATGGACGTGTTCTCGTTCCTGCCAAAAAGCTGCGCAATGCTGAGTAACAGTAGAGTTACGCAATGTTTTGGCGAAGAATCTCGAAGAGCTGCACGTTTGGTATAGCGCTTTGCATACACTAAATTAATACGTGCTTTTACCAGCTTTCCGGTCATCGATTATCGGACTGTAGATAATTTAAAGGTACGCATGCTATTTCCTCTAAAGAGAAATCTGTATAGAATTGCCGCCACACACGGTTTGTTTTTATTTGACTTTGCGGGCCACTTCAATGCAACTTACCAAAATACCATTTGTTGTGTTTGCCACAAGGAAATACTATTAGACTTCCCAGCAGCCTAACGCGTCTACGCAAATTTGTTTACAAACAAAGATTGTGCGTATTTCGAAAAGCACGTGTTGTCCGGTTCTGAATTGATCACGCGATAGGCTACGATACTATGTTTACAAACACAAGATAGTGCGTATTTCGGAAAACACGTGTTCTTATTCAGTTAAGAGCTCTCCTTAGTGCTTTTTCTGGGGCCTGTATATCAGGTCACGCGATCGATACAGAATGGTGCTGTTTAGTTTTATTGTAAGAGTTACAATTGCGAAAGGTCTCAAAAGTCGTAAACATTGTAAGCACCTTTACCACACAGATAGACCTAAAATAACTTTTTAAATAAGATGGACATTCCACGGGATCGTGTGAGCAACAAAGTCGCGTGATAAGTAAGGGATACGGGAGTAAGTGCCGACACGACCAGCTATTTCAAATAGTTAACCCCTAAAACAGACCGTTATGAAAGCGTTTTATATTTCACTGTATTCGTGCAATGCCACACAGTTTGTTACTGACATACCGCAAAGCTAATATATTTTGCATAACTAACGACAAGCGCATCGTACCTTTACCTCCTGCGCTGTTACATTTTTAGTAAAAACACTTGAGTGCAGGTGGTTTTCACGGCCACAAATTGATTGCTCGTGTTGCTTGACCTCTGCAGGCACTTGTCATTTCCACTATTTTACGAGCAAGTTCTAAAATTTTTTTTTGCATGAACAATTTTAGACTAAGCCTTGTACTTTCGACTCCTAAGCCCAAACATGTAGAACTATCTCTTATCTTACTGGCATTTTATTCATTCAACGAGAACTGAATGACTTGATCATGTGTGTGAGTTCGATTTACTAACAGGCAGGGTCAGACTGAGTTGGGTAAGTGTCGCTCCCAGGATATAATATTGCTTGCCATAGGTGTAAACTGACTATTCTGATGCAATGTATATGGACGACTAAACAAAAATGGAGATTGGTCAGCAGAGTAAAGGTTATAGTTTCACACTCTTTAGCCTGCGAAAACAGCCGTCCTTCTTCGCTCCCGGCCCGAGTGGCGTTTCGCGTGAAACGCCACTCTTCGGAGCAGGACGGTGGCCACAGCATTTAAGTGCACTGTGAAAGATTCTCTACACAACGAAAAGGAAAACAAAAATATATCACAAAGAAACGAAGACGCACTAAAAAGAAAAATGGGACTGGGCGAGTGAAAGGCACGTAATGACGTCGATCAAAAAAATCTGACGTAACATGTGGTTCTGGACTCAGGAACTGAGCAGAAACAGGAGCGCTCCTGATAGAAGAGACTATCTCATGAAATGAAAAGCCACTGTGTAACTGGTTAGTGACAGGATTTCCTGCGCGAGTGCTGTTACACGGTGAAGTATAAATTGAGAACAAAGCCGGGTAAGAATCGAAAGGAACAACATCAAGAGCGGCGACCGAGTGACAGAAAAAACCAGACAGGCAAGCAAGCGGTCAGAGTGAAAGCCACAACAGGCAAAGAATAAAACATGATAAATGAAAATTAATGCTACTAAGGTTAAATGAACCCTGAATAGCTTATAATAAGGGGTTTCTGCTCTGTTGGGCGTGGCTACCAAAGTAGGCAGGGCTCCCATCAAAATGAATTTGCGTGAAACACAAAAAGGTTAGCTAAAGGTTATATGAGGTTCTAAGGAAGGTGAAGAAGATTGAATGCTGGCTGCAATTAAAAGAAGGCCAGAGATCTTAGCGCGTTCCTGAAACACAGCAGCATTTCACGAGAGTTTCTTCGCAAGGCCCTTAAACGATTAGTTGACGAGGATACATCTCGAGTTCATAATCGAGTTGTTGAATACAGGTACACGTAAGACCACCTCATAGGGCTAGAGCTGGTTTTGATTTAAAGTTTGCTGTAGGAAAGACTCCGCTTAATAAGAGTGACTAGCGCCTGTTTCCCTCAACTGAAACATTAATTTTGCTCTCACTTGAAACCATCAGCCTCGCGAGTTTGTTGGACTACGACCAAGCTATCCAGAAGACTCTTAATCTTATATATATATATATCATATTCATAACTCTTCAGCTAGTACCTGTTTACGTCATGGCCTTAACATTCCTGCCCAAAAGAAAGGTCAGCTTGAACGAGCTGAATATTTGCTTGAACACACGCAAAAAAAATACGACTTTAATCTATCATATTTCCTCGCCTCCAAAAGTTACCTTCTCCGCTTGTCGGCTAGCATTTGAAACAGGGTCATGACGTCGTTGCTCGTAATCAATGACGCCTTCAATTATCCACGTGTCCGTGAAATGAGCAACCGTTTAGGATAAATCAGGTCAGCATCAACTCAGTTTAAAGGCTTCAAACCAAGATGATTGAACTGAAAGTCTTGAGTAGCACGAACATCAACCAATCTCGAAACAGTCTAGCCTATTTTGATATCGGCAAAAGAACTAGCTTTTTAGCACAGTAGATATGCACTGAGGATAAAGTCCTCATTTACATTTTCTGCTTTAGAGGCACCTTTTATCAGGGATTAAAAAAGTGTTTGAAAATTGGCAATTAGCATTCGAATAACTGATTTCATTTACCTGCAAATGGAGAGTACAAACTGAACTCCTAAGCAAGACGACCCGAAGAAGGATTGAGATCAATGTGACGACCTTGGCTTTGTGTACTCACGCGTGTTGTAAAGGATAAATTGAACTGGATCTGAGTGGTAAAACGTGTACAATAATCATTAAAAATGTAAATTAAATTCGAAAAATATATTGGCGGTCTTGATGTAGTGTTAATATTTGCAAAAGTTGTTACACTCACCCAATCAGGGGTCATTAAAAAGGATATGGTATATTGGACTGATTTTAACTGTAGTCTCGTAGTATTATTAACAACAGTCTTGGTTTCACAAAGCTGGCACAAAATGAATACTGTTGAAATTGGTGATGATTCTCTACAAATTCTACTTTTTTTAATTTTGTTTGTAATCATCAATACGTTCTGTACAGTATTTGAACATTTGTTCGTTCGCTAGTGATTATACGATATTGACTTACATTCCATTCACGCTTTTACAGCTTTTTAGTACTTCTACAATAATAATTTAATCCTGTATCTTCGTCACACGCCGCAAACTGAGTGTAGCGCCTGCATGTTTTAGCGGTTTTTCTGATACATTGTCTGTAATTGCTCCACCATTCGAATCGAAGACACGACTACTGGATTTCCAAGATGCCTTGTTATGTGTGCTGTCTGATTGTGATGGGCATAATTTTAAGCCTGGATTCTTGAAAGTTTACAAATTGACAATATATCGGAAATGAAATTTTACGGGAAAGTATTTCATGCCGAAATCCCACGCAAACCACTTTGGAGCTACGTTTGCAAAAGGATTGCAGAAAACTTGTTAATTTGTTGCAACTGCAATGAAATAAAATACACATGAAGGAGAAAAACGCTGCTTCTGCTTCTGGAAACAATTATCATTGAAAAGTTCCGAGTTTTAACCTTATCACGGAAAATGTGTAACCGCAGACTCAGTATTAAGGAAATGTCTGTACTAAATCTGCAGACGTTTTTCTTTTACGTAAGAGTTACTTCACACGTTATTTCAACATATATTTCACGCAGTCTCGTTGTCTTTGTTATAGAATGTTTACGAAACTTTAAAATCTCTGAAGAATGACTGTAGCAGAAGCAAATCTTCTGGTTCGTGCCCACTGCTATTTAGCGATTTCAGTTGGGCGTTTGGTGACCTAACCTGCGATCACGCATTTTTTATCTAAATAAAGGGATGGAGGGTATGATCGCAGGCTATTGGTGACCCTACATGTTTCCTTTTCTCTACAGTTTTCCTACCTTTTGACAAAAAAGAAGAAGAAAGATGTTGAAAAACTTTTTAAATTTTTGCCCTACGCACTCTGATCGAATTCCGTTTACTACAGCTCTTCCTTTTAGCTGTATGACCTTTCAAATGCCTCTTTATAAGGATAAATGTTTGGTGAAAAGGATGAACGTTCAAAGAGAATGTCTCCTAGAGTCCCACATCTCCAAAACACTGTTTGAAAACACGAGCTGTTAGTGCCGTCTAGTGACCGAGAGGTGAATGGTACCAGACACTGAACTATCTCTGCTCACTGCTCAGATGAGGCGCAAATAACATGCTCTTGAACGACGAAACGTTTTATAGCAGCAGAAAATCGAAAACCTACCTGTGACACGTTGTTTATGAACTTGACTGAAGTCGACCTTTCACCACTCGTTAATACCTATACAAGCTCTGATGTGACTTCGAGGACACTTTGTTTCCCTTTTAGCAGCACAAATGTAAAAGCAAGTTAACTATTTCTTCCAGAAAAGTCACCCGCCACGTTTTGATATTGAGCTCAGTGTTATTAACCGAGCAGGAGGTCTGCATGGGAGAATCTTGTCCGAGGTCGTAAGTACAGACCGAACGCAGTGAGGTCTGTACACACGACCGAGGTAAAGATTCTCCCATACAGACCGACTTAGCTCGGTTAATAGGATGTTTATTGTATGGAAAAAAGAAAAATTTAACTCGTTTAATGTAACTGGTTTGTACTAACTGACATTTTGCTTGCGAACGGCGATGAGCCGAATTCAATTCTCCCAAAGTGCTTGTCCTCTTTACTTTTTTTCTCATCAGCTTTTTGGGACTTACAGAAATAAATATTGTTCGGTGAAAACAGTCTATGATTTAGCATTTTAGTTTGCAACTTTTTTCACTTCAAAACATTACCGGCCTAGGTGGGAAAATCTAGACCGAGGTCAGCCAATCAAATTCGTGAATTTGTTAGTTCCCATTCTATTTGAGACAGAGCCAAATAATAAAAGACAGTACAAAACAGATAAAGGCACGGCTGGCCGCGTCAAAAAATAAACAAATATGTTTTAGGGTGGGGGCTTTCATCATCTAATTTGTAATGGGGCAATAGGGTAACAAGCCGAAGTTCTCAAATTCAAAACCCTTGTGTGATGGACTTATTTTTGACACAAAATTTGTTTCGTGTCATCTTTCTTTAAGCTGTTCAGCAGAGGCAGCACTACTCAATCCATGGGACACATTTGTCCACGTGAAGGGCCCATTGTAACTAAAATTTCGTTTTAAATAATCTGTGTGAGGATTACAATATGAACACGCGGCAATTTTGAGTATACTTTTTGAGTGACTTTAGGATGAAGACCCTTTATATAATGTAGAAGATCAGTGTTTTATAATGTAAAAGCCCCATTCTCAAGTCACTGAAAACAAATTGTTTCCGGGCGACGGGGAGTGAAAAATTGTGGTAAATACGCTAGGACGAGTTTGTGGATATCTTGTTTATATGAAGCCATCATTCTTAAGCTACTACAAAAATTGCACAAAAAAATGTCCAATTATACACAGTTCAAGAAACCTAACAGTAATAGAGCTTAAGCAACGACGACGACGCTGAGTAAAGAGTGAATTTATATTTTCCAGCGAAATTCACAATTGTCTACTGATCTTTCGGTGCGCCAATAGTTCTAAAAGCGTGCTGAGGCAAAATATGCAACGAGAGCATTCAGTTCCAAAGAAAATATGAATAATTAGCCGTCGTTGTCGCGTTTCTCAGACTACGCAGAACTTGGTCATTTGCAGAGGACGTCAAAGAAGTGTAAAGATTTATAGTGCTGGTGCACAGCTGTGTTGCTCATAAAACCTTTTGTTTAGTTACGTCCCCGCTGCCGTTGTCGTGGTGGTGGAATGAAAATTTAGTGTAAATCAGTTGGGACAAGTTTGTGCGTTGTTGTTTCAAAACCAAAGGGCGTTTCCATTTGATTGAAAAATAATTGTGGGTGCAGGTCTCCAGCCGTTTCGAAGGAAATGAAAAACAGGAACGGAAACTAGACAAGAGAGCTAGAGGGCTGGAAATTACGTAAGGACAAGAAATTCAGTTAAAATGACGATGCAAACCGCTAAGCTCTTTGCGGGTTGGCAACCTCCTGGAATGTTAACTAGCCAATCATCGAAGATTAAGTACGGATATTCCGTATCGTTCTCAAGCACTCTTAATTTACCCCCAAGAGCAGTGAAAAACACCCCCGACATACGTAGAATTTCCGTCCTCAATTTGACGCATATTTGGCAGAAAACTGCAAAATCTTCGAGCATATATACCCTTGTATGGTGTTATGGACTGGCGGCTTAGCGCAATAAAGATGGAGACAGTCGGTACATGCGTGAAACAGATCGAAACAGAACTTCACAATCGCGTTTAAAATGTCGGCGAAACAAATTTAGTACTCCCTCGAATAGTACATGGTGGTATGGAAACGTTGTTTAAATGGCCTCAGATAATTATGTAAGCTCAGCATGAAGACCTTCAACGCAATTTCAAAGCAGTCCATTGCTTTGTGAAAGCCCCACCGCGGATGAGCCGCCTGATAAGAGAAATTAAAGTAATGATCTGTGCGAGTAGAAGGGGATCGGTCAGTAACTTGACTATTCCTCTTACTAGGGGACAGAGTCCATAAAAGGGTGGGATGCCCCTTTATACTTTCCGATCACCCGTATTGTTAAAACGTGTTGCAGACCGAGATGTCGATGCGCCGTTTCAAGTTTACGTGAAACTTGCAAACAAAAATTGCTGCAATTGCGTGAACTCTGTACGTGGCGCGTATCACCCGCTTGTGCAATTTGAAATCTGTCTTGTGATGCAAGTGTCAGGAGGACTCCGCAAAGACGAAGCGAAAACAGGCTGTGCAAGTCTGCGTAGCTTTCGGGATTTCGCGCTTTTGTTTTGGCAGCGGGGCCGTGAACGTGAGTGGCGAAGCCGCGAGAGGATTGGTGATGAAATTCCGCCAGCTACGCAGACCAGGTTGTGCGGACACGAACTATTTTTCTTACTTCACAGTGATAACCAGCTTTACTTCCAAAAGTGGCTAGAGGAAATAAGTCGTGGGAACGGAATCGAATTTAGACTCCACTTTAAGCACAATTTCGGATATTTTTCTTTTTATTAATCACCTTAACTACATATTTACAGTTCAGGCATGAGAAATTATCTACCACCAATGACAAAGTCGATATCCTTGCTTCTTAAAATTGTCTCTTTAAGGACGTTCGCGCGAAAATTTTCTAACATTGATTTTTTTCTGACAATTTTATCATTGAAAGATGAGTTTGTGATGTCAGAAATGTAAAAAAATGTGGGATCACCGACTTCGTTTTGGAGAGAACATGCCCGGAAGAACGCCTAAATCTGAGTAAATCGGGCTTCGTTAGTGAATGCCACAGTAGCTGCGTCCCAAAATATTGCAATTAGAGCTTTGAAGGGAAATGTTCTCTGCCAAATATGGTTTAAATGGACCTATTAAACGAATTCAGTCAACTGTTGAGGTTCCCCAAAGAACAAGTTCGCATTTAACGACCATAGTTTCACGCGCCTTGCAGCCGCAGGATGGCAGGATTACATGTCCCGTGGACAGAAATCTTGAAATTTTTTTAACTTCACACAATGATTTTTTCTTTATTTTTGGTCAATGTGGAGACAATTGTAAATAAAATCTGTTTCTGAAAAAAAAGTAAATAAAATCTGTTTCTGAAAAAAATGTAGGGGTCACCGAACGTCCAAGATCATTAAATCCAAGCAAAGCTATAGCAATGGCCATCTGCCTTATCATTGTTCATTTTAGCACTTAGCGCGCGCGCTCGATGCATGACGTGCATGTGAATTTGCGTGCGCAGTGAGAATGCGCAGTAACAATTAATAATAATAATAATAATAATAATAGGTAATTTATATAGCGCTCATGTCCTATGTTCAAGGCGCTTTACAATAATGACCTTTCTATCTAAGAATAATAATGATAAAATGAATAAAAAGTACTCTAGTAATTAAAAATACCTAAAAATATGATAGTAATAACGTAAGTTACAATAACGTTCTAGAATAATGGGGAATTATCTAAATATTTCTTGAAAAGATACGTTTTCAACTTTGTTTTTAAAGTTTGAATGTTCATTATGTTTCGTATATCATTTGGAATACTGTTCCACAGTCTTGGGGCGATGTTAGAAAAAGCTCTATCGCCATATGTTTTTGTGCGTGACCTGGGTTCTTTCAATAGCTTATTTGAGACAGAACGTAATGATCTTGAATACTGTCTGTAATGTAGTTTCCTTTTCAAATACTCAGGTGCTTCAGTGTTAAGACATTTAAACAATTGGCGCGAACGTCCTTAAAGGTTCCAAATGCTGGATCACTAGCAAGGGAAAAACTTAGTACTTATGTTGCCAACGCAAACAGAGGTTACATCTGAAAGCTTAGGTTCTCAATATCAATAAAGTTATGAGGTCGCTTCCTTTGCGACACCATCTCCAGGTTTGGACGCAACTGGTGTTTGTTCCTTCACAGCCGACTGTGCCACTGCAGGACTTTGCCCAACAGCCGCCACCTGAGCCGTTGCTACCGATTTCTCAATCTGTTGAGCAGGAGTTGTACTAAAGTTTGAAGTGACAGGGGTAGAAATAGCCTGGGACACCGGAGGTTTTGGAGCAGATGCAGTCAGCACTGTCTTAGTTTTGTTGAGAACTGATGACATTTGCGATGAGGGTACCACTTTGCTCCCAGAAACCGCCGCAGAAGAAACGACTAGGGTAGGTGCCACCTTGGGGGTAACCTGTGTACTGGCCACAGCATTGCCAACCGCTTTACCAACCACTAAGGCTGTTCCGGTCTGAAGGTTAGTGACGGGCGAGCTTGAAGAGAGGACGCCGGTGATGGGAGTAGCTCCTGCTCTTGCAACGGTTAGTGCTCCTGGAAAACTTGACACCGCGCCAGTCTGGAGATTAGTAGTCCTGCTTGCTGCCAGGCTCTGCACAGAGACCACTTGGCCGGGAATGGTCCTTATTGGCTGGGTGGTGACAGCAGATGGTCGAGTGCTCTGAACGAGAGTCATTCGTCCACCGGGTTGTGATATCGTGGTGCTACTCGGTAGTTTCCCAGCTAATGCTGCAAGACTCACAGGTAACGAGGTAGCTACTGTTCCTGGCGGACCAGACACTTTATGAGTAACTAATGTCTGACCACCCCCTGAAGCTGACCTGACAGGATGGCCAAGGACGACTTGGGATTGTCCAGTTCCACTGGCTACAGTTGCGCCACTGACCAGCTTGTACGAGCCTTTGAGGCCGGCAGACGATATCGCCTGCGACACTACCAGTTTGTTGCCGTCCTTAGTCAGAACGTTGATAGTTGATGGTTGTGACATCTCACCCACACGGGTAAAAGTAGGTCTCCCGGAGGTCAGAACAGCTGACGATGGGGAAAACTTGCCAAGGGAGGATGCCGCAGCTAAAGAAGCGTTAGATACTGGTACAGCACTGGATGGAAATGAGGGAGCTTGTGTTGTTACAGTAGCGCCCTTAAGACTCACTACGGATGTAAAGGACGAGCTGGGTGATTGGGAGAGAGGTGTTTGTCTGACTGGCGCTGATACAATGGTCCTTACAGGCAGCTGAGTTCCGGGCGGTACAACAGCACCTTGAGCCGTCAGGGTAGCACCAACAGCACCGAGGTTCACAGGAGTGTGACGCTGACTTTGGGGTTTAATGATGTATTGCACTGTCTGTCCTGTTGCTGAACTTGACGACATGACGGATGGAGAGCTCCCGCGAGGAATTGTGATGAACGTCTGCGTGACCCTTGTTGCAGGGTCTGAGCTCTTCGGAGTCAGGGAGATGAAGGTTTGTCCCCTGCCACTGGAAGCCAACGCCGCCGCTGAAGCACTTCCCAGAGGCACCTGGCGAGTCACAGTGGCACCAGGAGGCAAAGGAAACCCGGGCAGAGAGTGCACGGGAATGGCTTGAGGAACACTGCTGACTACATTTGTAGGCGCAGCTCCAGTCACGTGAATAATACTTGGAGGCGGGTTCGCTGTTTTTGATTTAGTCTTGGAAGTCCTTGGCCGCTTAGCAGGACTAGGCTGGCTAAGCGAGCGAACGCTGCTTATAGCTCCCATGGTGTTGCCAAGGGGTAGCTTAAGAAGTGTTTTCCCCTGATCTTGAACGGAAGCCTTTTGAGGTGTGGACTTCTTGGCTGATGCTTGTGACGTCAACGCTTGCTTTCCTACAGAGCGCTCCATTTCAGAGCTCAGGTCACGCGACACTGACCGTTTCCTTTTCTTTTTGCGAAGGTCCACCTCATCTATGTCCGAGGAATCATTCCTGTTGTGTGTGCTGTTGTTGTTCATACTCGTCAAAACAAGGCCCAAGAAGTCACCAATCTCGTCCTAAAAACAAACACCAAATGTCCCAATTACAAAGCGTAACTCTCAACTCTCTTAGACTGTAACGCAACGATTCTATTTTTTGATTTCACAATAAACTCACACTACTAACAATACAATATAGGCACATTCAGCTACTTATAACGCAATTAAAAAACACTCCTATAATACTAAGGATACTACCAAATACTAACATTTCTTACTAACATAACATAAAGTGTTACGCAACGACTCTATGAAAAAATGTATTGTGCGAAAAAAAGTGCAGGATGACGATACGTGGCCAACCATTACATAGATGCAAAGGATATATAGTAAAACGATTTACAAAGTCTTGCACGTACCGTCCAGAACTTCACGTAAATTTTTATAAGGTTTAGCATGCTATATTTACAGTATATTTAGCATTGTGTAATTATTTGACCATATTTTAACACAGCCATATTCGCATATGCGGCAAAAGAAACACATACCATGATCAATCGATCCACCATGCTCTGTGTGAGGCCCTCCTGCTTCTTTTTAGCTCGAGTCAAACGTAACTAGAACGCAAAGTAGATGACCTAAAAGTCAGTCATAGTTGCACCTGACATCTTATAGGAAGAATCTCTTTTGTTTTACAATATTTACCTCATGAGCATAAGCGATACAGTTTCTGATGGAGCTATGAAAACAGCAGTTCCGATCTTTTTAAAGGGCGTAGCATGATTAACTGTCCCAAGGAATTTGATTACGGTGTGTTGAATACTTTTGGTGCGATGCAGGTTTAAAAACTCAAAATTTTACAAAGAATGTACAGTGTATGAGCTCACTTGTGCTTTTGCTACCCAAAAATTTCGCAGTTTTTCAAAGCCAATTTCTCCTCGAATATTATACCCAAAGATCCAAAACTTTCACCAATTACTAAGTTTCACAAACGTTTTAAATGTTTGTAGTCAATTCCTGTCTAGTGTGATGCTTTCTCTGTGAAAAGTCGTACGTTAATTAATGAGGAAAAGTGTAAACAATGACGGCATCAAAGATTCGCCTGTTTTTCCTAAAGTTATCCATATGCTCTCAAACAGACAGGTGAGGAGAATTAGAAAAAGCATCAACTCAGAGAAAGGGATTTAATTTGAAAAGCGTGCCTTTGTGTAGTTAT
>CM042747.1:29109555-29127555 GCA_022496165.2 Catalaphyllia jardinei
CTCAGAGAAAGGGATTTAATTTGAAAAGCGTGCCTTTGTGTAGTTATTATTTAGATTGTCACGTATTACTGTTGTCGAAGAGTGTGTGACACTCATAACTGCTCAAAACAACCTCTACCAAAAGACACCTCTGATGCTGACTTCACTGACCTGTTCATCTGCCCCTCCTACCACCAGCAGACTAGTGTCTGTTTTCATCTTTTCACGCATTTCCTGTAAGAAACAAACACACACAAACAGGTCAGGATGGAAAAAATGTATAATAAATTATTAGGCGAGTGGGGGGGGGGGCCCCGGCGGGCACAAAACCTGGAAACTTTGTTAAATCGTGTTGGGGCAATTAATGTGACAGGCAAATGGTTTCAGCTGGATAAACTCCTGTACCAAAGCAATCTATACTATTCATGTAGACAGCTTCACTACTGTAAATAATTAAAGAAAAGCCAAAAG
Source organism: Catalaphyllia jardinei (assembly GCA_022496165.2). Taxonomy (NCBI): domain Eukaryota; kingdom Metazoa; phylum Cnidaria; class Anthozoa; order Scleractinia; family Caryophylliidae; genus Catalaphyllia; species Catalaphyllia jardinei. Next base: position 29,110,006 of record CM042747.1, read on the forward strand.
CATGAACCTTGAAATAAGTACATGTGTACAGAATCCATGATGAATTACCGGTATTATAATTTGATGAGGAGGCTAGCTGTGGATAATATTATTTGTCAATTATCCAAAAACCAAGACAGTGAATGTCATTTCCTTTCTTTGTAATAATGAAGTGTCTTCAATTTGACGAGACTGTATCTTTGATGCTCATCCACACACATTTCACACCTTACCAATGCAATGTGTAGTTCCAGAAAATATCCATATATGTACCTCTATCAAGAAAGCGATTTCTTCTAAGGCCTCCCCTCCTTGCCCCTCTGAAAATTCCAATTGAGCTTCATACATTTCTTTACATTTTGTGGTCTTACAGACCCCCATCCCCAGGAAATTCCAATCCCTTCTGTGGGAGAGATAAGTTTTTTCCTGAACTGTGCAATGCACGTTACACTACTTTTTCAACAGAAAAGAATGAAAAAAGTCTAGGCAATTTAGAAGTTGTTGTACCAAGCAATCCAACCACATGAGCAGTTTGTTTCACGCATTGCGAAAACAGAGACACACTTGTACCTCAACATCTTCTTGGGATGTGAGAGTTGAATGTGAACCAATAATAAACAAAGTGGGTGTCTTCAGCTCCAGAAGAGGATCTTCCACACCCTGCAAGAATACAAATACCAACAGGTGACCAATAATATTTCTCTTTACAACATCGTCGCATTATCAAGGGATAAGGTGAGGAGAAGAGAAAAAAATCAGCTAAGGCAGTCCCCTTTGCAGCTGCTTCTTGGATTGACATGCAATGTTTACTAACAGCTGCTTAAACCCAAATCACATTTCTTTGCATGGTTCAGCCTGTGCCAGCTTCAAAATTGAGCCATTGGTACCAAAATGTGCTGACTACAAAATGTATGCCAATCAGAAGATGTGTCTTTTCATGACCCCAGCATAAGAGATGTCAAACAACTCTTAACAGCATCACCTTTTAAATTTGACACACACAGGACATCAAAATAAAAGAAAGTTTTACCCAAATAAGACAAGTTTGTTCTGGAAACCTAAGTGAAAAAAAATCATTGTGTGTAAAAAGGAAGATCCAGGCTCAAAAATTGAAAGATCTGGCAGTGTTAAGACAAACAGTGCAGTGCCATCATTTTGGCCAGAATATATCAGAGCGACTCTGTGATCAAAACAAAAGGAAAGGAGTGCTCAGCAGCAGCTGTAAGTGGCGAGGAGCATATTAAATAGAGATAAATAGTCTAAAAAAGAGATAGGTCTGTTTAGAAATGAGATGAGATGTAGTAACTTACTTCATCACATTACTACAAAGTTCATGCACTCACCACTCTTACACCACTTAGACCAGTGATCGGGAAACCAAGACATACAACCGCACACACTGATTCCATCAATGCTACCTAACGGTGAAAATACAGGGCATAGTTTTCAGAAATGAAAATTTTAACTATGGTGGAATGTACAACTTACAGTTGACCTGCTTGAATTTTGTTGAACAATATTGAACCTCTTTGTTACTGCATACCTGACAAGACACTAAAGCACCAACTGACCAACCCAGCAGAATAATGGGACGATTAGGAAAATGACTTCTCAGCTGAAGAATAATACAAAGTTGCAAACAATTAGGTTGATATGAGACAGATCAGTAAAAATTTCAAACACACACCAGTTGATAATTTCCACATTTCCAAAACTACTTCTTTTTTAAATTTGGCCTGCTTGTTCATTCTCAATGTCACTGTGACACTACAGTGTCTACAATGTAGCGATACTATGGGAAGAATCCAGTGACCACAAGTCCAGGTACACAATGCTAACATGATTTTTTAATGGCTAGGAATATTACGAGGAATATGGCTGCAAAAAGATTTCTGTATTTGACCATTAGTTCTCAGTACAGTTTTTTTACCTCCAGTACTTTGATCCTTACAGCACCAATAATGTGATCCAAACACTGACTGATGGACACTCCACTTCCTCCATTGCTTGTGTGCATGGTGACAGGAACAACCTTGCCAAGGACAGACAGATGGTTGTGCCAGAAGCGTGCACGTTTGGACGACGTCCCAGAACTGATACTTGTTGTAGGACCACTTGGCACAACCAGCAGCAAAGGAGTTCCAGGAAGTTTTCGCTTTAAGACAAAGAGTGATAAATGAAAATGTGATTTCACATACCCAGCCCTTCCAAAAGTGTTTGGTTATAAAAGGCACCAAAACAGGAGTAGATGTCAGTAAGAGCCAGCTTCTCTTGACTGTTAGGTCACCTGGTTTTAAATTTCAACATGAGTTGGCTAATAATTATGAATAAAAATGAAAAAGAAACCCCGGGCAAACCCTACTATGGCCTGCCATAGGCATCCCACAGAATAAAAGCAGAAGTCACATGCAGTCATTGACTGCCTATTTTTTGTCAGTACCACAATCCGCTCAGTTGTTAACATAAAGTGTTACGAATGTTTTGAGTATGAGCAAGAATATAATTTGAGAACCAACCCTTTCAGAAAAAGATCAACATCTTTGTATGCGAGATGAACGTATACATGTAAGGCACGGTACTTCCCAAAACTTTCTTTGCAAAACACTGCATTCGGTCATGAGCGAGCAATGTCACGTTCTCGCCACCAGTTTCTGCAGTTTATGCATGGAACACCTGGGACCATAACCTCCCTTTTGGTGCCAAAGAATGGTTTTCATTTTTTGACTCTGGCTTTCCTAAGGAAACCAGAGTAATTAGTGATAATTTTCAATGAGTCATCGAAATGTCAGTCAAAATTACTACCACAAATCTATTTTTGCTCTTAATTGTTTGTCAAAAACCTCCATTATTAGAAGTGGCAAATACATGTAATCAAGTAAAGATGTCTACTAATATTGCTAGCTATAGGTTCATTTCAAAATGGATGCGTTCCAGTACAAAATATAAGTAGGTTTTCTAAAGGTACACATCATTCTGTAAAAACTCATACATGTATCATGGTAACCCTGCACAAAAAGGGTCTGAGACAATCACCACTGAACAGTGAAAAACTACAAAAAGAAACAGCAAATAAAAACAGTAATAAAACAAACAATAAAGCAGACATTTATGATCAATTCTGGCATCCTACACATGTACAGTGTATGTTATGAGAGCTTTTAAAACCTCTGTGGCAAGTTCTCAGTAGCAGCAATAAAAGAATGTTTAACCAGACAGTACCTGTTTATGCTGTGTCACCAGTCCATGGGCAGGGTCCCAAGGTCTTTTGAGAAGTAAGCTCAGGGCTTCTGAGCTCGCTGCCAGTCCACGACGTTGACTAGAAGGCTGTGTCAGCATTCGATCAACAAGAGTTGGAACCTGGAAAAAAAAAATAATCAAAACTGAGCTATGTTACATGTTAAGACTGATGCAACAAATCTCAGCCTAAATCGCTTTAAGTACATGGACCACAAAAGAAGGCTTTCTTTATCAAGTATTTAAGACTAAATTACTTTCAATCAGTGATATGAGAGCTGCCTGATGGCTTATCAGGAAGCAACTACGAATACAGTGTTGCTACTTCTTTGCACGGTGAAGTAGAAGAACCAGTACCCTTATGGTTGCCACCTTAAACTCTAGGTTTAGCAGTCAAGCTGATTCAAGCACTAACTATATAACTGTTTTGTGTTCTTGGGCAAAACACTTTATATTCAAAGTACCTCTCTCAACTAATTGATAATGCTAACTGGATAACAACTGGGCCCAGGATTGTAAAATAATCCAGGTATTGAGTAAAACAGTGGCAAAATGCTGGGGATTGACTTGTGATGTGAGAACAAGAATTTCCTTCAAGGGGAACAGTTGCTTCACATGTACACTTCATACATGTGTAAATGTCTGGAAAGCAGGATATACTCTGGCACTTGTGGGCCACTGGCCTAAAATATAGGTTATTGACCAAGCCTGAGGTCAAGATAACTGGATATTAACTTCATTCCTTTTTGCCCGTTAATAAAAGCCAAGAAGCTGTAGAGGTCCACAAAAATGCAAAAAGAAGGAAACAGAGGGTAATCTGTAGCAGCCAAGAAGACACCACCTTCCTGCAATGGTAGCCAATTACATTACCAGATTTAGTTCGTTTTGTGAGCTTGCAGAGCTAGTCAGGATGGCAATTCAGGTAACCCTTCATTGATAACTTCACTCAAACTCAATGTCAAGTTTACAACATTCACTAAACACTAAGAAATATGCATACAGTGTAGTGTACATGTATGTGTATGCATTGCAGTAAAATATTTGCACCAGTATTAATAATACGAATAGGCTCTCACCTTGGCTCTCAAGGTCTGCAGCACATCAAGATAACAAGCTAAAAGAGGAATACTCAAGCCATCTAACAGAGTACTGTGAAGCCACTTCATTAAGTCTGGATCCTAGAGAAAAGAATGACAAGTTTCAAACACTGTACAATATCAATGACAAGGCACCAGTCAAAAAATTCATTCCAATCTAATGCTACAACTACTGGATTGTGTGCAGTTTACATAGATGACATAAATCATCAGAATGTGATATTATGTTGCCTCTTTTGACTTTGTCTTTAGTGTAGATGATACTGTGGTTTATCTTGAATTGAAACATTATAAACTTTGGATACTTTGGTAATGGAAAAAGGCCAGTTAATATATATAATTTTTAGATTTCAAAAGGCTTCACTCCATAGCTAATGATTTAGTTTTCATTGGTGGGTGGTTGGAATTTGTTTTCAACAATCATAATGTTTGTGCAGAGCAGCATTGCAAAGACTTTCTTCATTTTTGTACCAGTTCTGTTTCTGTGTTTGTTTCTGCGTTTGGACTTATTATATTTCAGTCAACTCATGGTAAATTCAATCCACTTGGTGGAGGTTTTTAACAATAGAAATTACCAATTCAAAATTAAAAATTTTGTTAGTGTCTGCATCCACCTAACGGAGGTTTCTGCTGAACACGGTTTAATTTTAAACAATAATTTATTGGATGAGGTTTTTGCAATATTGGGTATAATCAAGGTCGAGGCAAGTGTAATCAGCCTCGGCCTCCGGCTTTGGCTGATCACACTTGCCTCAACCTTGATTATTCCCAATATCACAAAAACCGAATTCAATTATTGTTTTATTATACTAACATTGTTTTATGGAAAATATGTGTGAAATGCAAGTAGATTTTATTTGTGCTTCTAAAAATACAAGGACAAACGCACCAAGCGGCCGCATCTTTCGAAACCATTCAAGTGCTTGCACTCTTTAGCCAAAGGTGTATTACACATGCGCACTGCACAAGGTATAATCTGCACATATAATTGGATAGCAGATTATACCCTAATCATGCTTGTCCACAAAATCATGTGAATTCTCAAAATAAGCAGGGGGCTCTTGGCCAATCAGAATGCTGATAGTGAGTACAATGTATAATAATAAAGGTAACTATTCCCGCATGTGGTAACCTTTGCAGTGTATCAAATATATTGCACAATTTATATAATCATTTGTTCGCAAAAATAACGAAGGAATTCATCCATTTTATTATATGGTTAATGTTTCTGGCTGATATACATGTAACATGTGCTCTGATTGGCTAATTCTAGGACATTATTCTCCCACAATGCCCATGGGCTGGCCAATGATAGGCCTGTAAAGCTAGTGACAAACAATAAACTACTGACGTTCACTTACCACAAAATCTCAAACCTTGGCCTTGCCATATTGACCTTGCTATCGCTTGTTGGGTAATAAGGCAGGGTCTCGGTTTAAAATTTTCCCTTAAAGACCTCACTTGCAGTTAATAAGCTATTATTTTGTTATCAAAATTAATTACACATACTAACGTTTCACGCATCAGTTCAAAAGGTTTTTAACAAGCAAAACATATTAGATTTTAATGGTTGCCTTCAAAAAAAAAATGTATCATGTGTAGCAGGTGCATTAAACACTCTTTAGTGCATGATATTCAACGTAAATCTTAACTCACCCATTCTGTGTCACTCAGAATTTGTCTTGTTCTTTTGGTTGCTTTGTCTGTTGTTATTCGTCTCATTACTGGCTCATTTGGAAGCTGAGGAAGAAAAGTATGAAGCTACAGTGCTGACTGGCATTTTCAGGAGGGAGGACGTCACAAAAAAATCTGTGCTCTAAAAGCCACTAGGTGCTAAAGGCAACTAACTTTTGCCTTCAGGTGACTGGAAAAACTTACTGTTTTCAAAGCTTAATTGCTGGACATCCAGGATTTCATGGATATATTAGGAACCTTTGGGCTTCTTTTAATTCTCCTTAGATCATAGCCTTGACACTGGGGAAGGTATGGATATGTTCCGGTACAACAAGATAAGATGGTTATGTTTTGAGCCCTAAATTGACAGCAGCCCTTTCCTCGAACTTCGCCCTCAGCCTTACAAGAAGCCTTAAATTTACACAGGTAACTATCAGCCCAGAGGCCCTTGAAAGGAAGACTCTCGTGTTCTGATAGTGTGCAATAGCTCAGCAAGTCAGATAGCAACATTAGTATAACTAGAATTCTACTAATGGGAATCAGTGAAAAATCATACCCCTTCGTAAGTCAACCTTGCTAGCCGCAAATTGGAGAGAACTTTTGTAACTTTGTCAAACAAGACACTCTGCTTGGTTCCCCAACCATTCCTGTGACAAGATCAAATGACAATTTGAAAATTAATATTGATTTAATAGCCATTTATTTAAATTCCTATCGACTGTGCAAGTGCAATAGTTTAAAATGTATTGGCCTATCAGTTGCCGATGAGTTAGCATCACCGGTTAGAGTCACTGGAAAGCGAATGCACCTGTTCATCACCAAACAATGTACAAGTAAGCTTACTTCTCACAAATTTTTATTCTCAATTCGGCGATCTCCTTCAAGAATTCTCTTTGATAAGAAAACCATGCTGATTCCTTGAGTTTTTCCTGGTGGAGTCGAGAATGAAAATGAAAATTTTCCGAAGCATCTTTAATTTGTTGATTGAATTAGACTTGTCAAAAGCTGTCAACCATTCAGCACGTGCATATTTGATTACAGTATTTCATGAAATATTACCACACAACCTACCTTGAAATTTGTTCTTCCCATGTATCTGGAGTCTTTTTGCTAGACACGGTACTTGATTGAATTAGACTTGTCAAAAGCTGTCAACCATTAAGCACGTGCATATTTGATTACCGTATTTCATGAAATATTACCACACAACCTACCTTGAAATTTGTTCTTCCCATGTATCTGGAGTCTTTTTGCTAGACACGGTACTCACATACTTCTCGCATTCAGCCATTGCTGCTTTAGCTTTTGCCGTATCGTACATAATATTCGTAGAACACAAGGAGGTGACCGGTTCACAAACATCGATTTCCTCATCATCGGATATCGAGGGCAAGTTTTCTACGTCTTCTCTGGGCAGAAACAAGGTTTTTACAGGACGCACTTTAGAAGCATCTGGATGTGCAGACCACGGTTTAGCGTACGAGTGGTCGAGGAGAATAATCTCGGCAAGAGAATGGATATCTCGAATAACTCCTCTTTCGTTGTAGTGCGAAAAGGACGACATCTTGTTTCGCATGTGAGCGGCTTTGCGAATGCAAGAATTGTGGGTAAATTTTTTTGTGACAAGAGTGATATTTCATATGCACCTACATGACGTACGACTCTAGGTTTCCTCACTACCCTCACCAACCCTCACTTAGTATACCCTGCGAGCAGAGGTCCCTTCGATCTTCCTAGGTCTTTTCAAGTTTTCCATGACTTTCAAAGACCAACAATTAAATTCCATGACTTTCCAGGCCTGGAAAATGAAATTCTTAAATTCCATGACTTTCTAGGTTTTCCATGACCTGTATGAACCCTGTAATATTCATACGAATTTTCGCTACGCATGAATTTCTAAGATTTTGCGTGACACTGTATTCACATGACGGCCCCCGGCCCAGAGAGTAATCTTCCCGAGAGCCGTTTTTCCGGTATGTCACGCAACGCGGGTTGCGGGACGTTCCAATCAACGGCTGCGGAGGAAACTACCCAGAGAGCTGTCATGCTGGTTTAAAAAGTGACTTATTTGGGGTATCTGGCTATCTGAGCAGTTCTTGTATTAGAAAAAAGTATTCATTTAATGTTTTTGAGTTTCTGAAGAGATAAATTTAAGCTTTTTTTGCAAAACTCCACGACAGATGTTTCTGTTGGTTTGCGGGCGCCAAGTAGGTGCGGGATGGGCACCAGCATGGCGTCTCCATACAAATCTTTATAAATTTGGGTAAAAAATTTCTCCGCTTACCTTCGTTAAAGGGTCCTTAAGAAAATGACCTAAATCTTGGCGAGAGTCTTTGCATATTTACCTTCTTTATATTCCCAGATTCTGAACTTTATCTATTGAACGGTTTTAATTTTTATCTCAACCAACACGACAGCTCTCTCGGCCGTCATGTCCAATGCCACGTTACGCATTTTTTTAAAGCTTAGAAATTCAAGCGTAGTCTATCACAAAACCAAAAACCAAAAACAACCAATAGTTTTGTAGTGTGAATTTGGTGGCGTCAAGTGAAAACCCCCATTTGGAAGTGAGAGGGTTAACTTTTATAATCCTGGCCCTGTTTACAACAAGTTAACTTGACATGAGCCCATAATAACCGATACTTGGTCAGCGGTCAACATCAAAAAATTACATGACTACAATGAGCTCTAATCTTGAGCTCGCGGTATGGTCACTGGATACTGATCAGCGGATGCCTTGTATAACATGAATATCCAATATCAACCTCTATCAACCTTGCTTACAGCGGCTGAGACCGCAGAACGAGCGGCTGAGCTGTCCCACCGAAACGACACAAGAAAGACATTTTTCTTCGCAGCTAACAAAAAGACAATGCTTAAGTTGTTTCGGCCTCTTTAAATGGAAATACTCGAGAATTCCGGATTTAATTTGACGAAGAACATCATAGGTTTTTCAAAATAAGACAACAATTATGCAACCGGGCGACACGCGACGAACTACGAGCGAGTTGCCATGCCGAGCGAAGGTGACCCATATTTTGGTGCCAAATTAGAAGCTTGAAGACACAAAATGTTTCATATTTTTCACTTTTATTTGGGGGATTGTAGCTAATTGTAAAGAACTTTTTGTGAATATTTAATGCAATCGCAAGCGATAAAAGTTGCCTGATTTCAGTACCTTTCCTTGTATTGGCGTCAGGACAGCAAAGTTTTTTCCCGCCTGCTGAATCCTGATTGAACAAAAGACTTTAAACTCTTGAAAGGGCCAACAGACAAGTCAAAAGTACCGGAATCTGGTAGGTTCTGATCAGCAAATGCAAAGGCTTGAAGAAACTGAACTCAGAAAGGCTGACCGTACGGTTGGGGAAAACTGTATATATTTTCCTAAATATAATAGGCCGAGAAACTGCTGCAGTTCATGGGAGAACAAGATGAACAGTCTGTTTTATTTGTGAGATCATCTTTGCAGAAGGAAGCGATACAACCAATCCAGATTTGGACCGACATTTGCAGCTGAACGCGGATTCTGCAGCAAATGCCGCTGATCTTCAGTTGGTGACCATATTGGATTTCATCCCATGGGCGTATTATCTGCAAATAAAGGCCTATGATCGATCGTGTGATTCAATTTATCTTTCAATTTATCTTTCAAATACAATACATCAACCGTAAAATCTTGACACAGCGACAAAGCAACTTCGATCCATCACAACCCATTGAAGATTTGATCTCTGGTCTGCTTCATGCTAAATATGAAGCACAATGTGAGTGTGATAACGAAAGAGCCGTCTTCCTTTCTAATGACTACATAATCAACACCACAGTGGATATGTTTCTTGGAGGTTACGAAACAAAAGCACCACACTGAAAGAGGCCATCGTTTAATTGATTAACTGTCCAATGTTCCAAAAGGACATTCAATGTCAGTTAGATAAATCTTGGTTGGTGAACGAAACCCTTCCTCAAACGATCACCCCAATCTACCCCTTATTGAAGACACGATAATGGAAACACGAAGACTCATGTTGCAATGGCCGACACTACACCATGTGGCTATCGTGTTCCTAAAGATACAATCGTCTTTGCTGACATAGAATCGATTTATCTAAATCCTGAATGCTGGAAAGACCCAACAGAGTTCAACCCGAACTGCCATATTAACGAGGCTGGCAAGCTGATCATCAGCCAGGCCTCTTTCCATTTGGAGCTGGACGTCAGGTCTGTGCAGGTGAAAAGCTGGCTAAGATTGAGCTTTTTTTTGTCTATTTCTTGGATGCTTCATAAGTTTACTCTCATCGCTGAAGATGGTCATCCACTGAAAGCGAAAGGAGCTTTCATCCAGTTTTCTTTTGCTTACAAAATACGTGCCATCAAACCCCGTTGAACTGTAGTTAAAACTGATATTTCCAGAGTATTTTGGGCCTAATTGGAGATCAGTTAGATTTTATCCTGTTTATACCTATACAATAGAAAATGAGGGGAATCTCACTACTGTTATGCTTTTACTTATGTCAATACGTGCTTATGCTTGTGGACCGTATGCTTCCGCTTATGCTTGCGCGTATCTCGTTGACATCGAGGCCTTACCTGTAAACACAGCTTTGTGTCCATGGGTCTGTTCACATTAGGGTCTGCCGAATTATGCCGGCATAATTTTGAGCATAATACTATATCTAGAGCATCAGGCATAATGCTGGCATAATACTTATATTTTTGCAGCATAATGCCGTTGTTTCTGAAAACTGTGAGAAGTGTATGCAAATTTTGCCACGCAGCAACTCGCTTGGTGAAAGTGGGAATATTTTAGGAATATTTTTGGAACTTGATACCTTAGACTCGTACCCAGTGCATTTTGGTATAATCGAAGGCCTGGTTACCTCTTTAGCTTGTATATAGTTCGTGGATTTGCATTATTGGCATTTGCTCATGAAATGTTTAACTTAGTAGCAGGAGGTATGTATGGGAGAATCTTGACCGAGGTCATCAGTACACACTTGCCACCGAGGGAGTCAAGATTCTCCCATACAGTACAGACCAACTTAGCTCGGTTAATATTATAAGATGTTTATTATATTGCAAAAACAAGAACAATTTAATTCGTTGTACCAACTGACATTTTGCTTTCGAACGGCGATGAGCCTAATTTAATTCTTCCAAAGTTTGCTCGTCTTTTTTACTTTTTTTTCACATCCGCTTTTTGGCACTTTCAGAAATAAATATTGTTAGATGAAAATATTCAATGATTTTGCATTTTAGTCTGCAATTTTTTACTGCAAAGCATTACCGGTCTAGTTGCCGGTCTAGATGGGAAAATCTAGACCACGGTCAATATCGATTTCAGCCAATCAAATTCGTGAATTTTGTAGTTCCCAGTACCTGTGAGACAGAGCCATGTAATAATGAATAATTCTTGTGAACATTTCTTTAAAATTGAAAGACCAGGAATGTCTATTAATAGATACGAGCCAATGTGGGTCGGGTGAAATGTCATTTTAGTCCAGTATAATTTTGAGCATTATACCTCCAGCCGAGCATAGTTTTGAACATAATACCCTGGTTTCATGGGTAATGCCCGGAAGCATAATAATAGTTATACTCTGTTTTGCGAGCATAATCCGACAGACCCTAGTTCACATGCCCAGAAAACAAACCTGAATTTGGAGGGGAAATTCTCGAAGAAAAAATATTTTATTCGACAAAAACATTTTATAAGAAAAATAATACAAAAACATGACTTTTTGGCCTCATTTTACCACCATTATCAAGTGCAGATTTAAAAAGAGTCAGTTCAAATAAATACTAGCTTAGGTGTTGAGGAGTCAATGAAAATGTGACGAGCAATGCATAGAGTTCGCTTGTGTCTTTAATTAAGTTTGGTCTTTTTTCTTTGATATTAGCAGCATCTCGTAGATCAAGCATTCCCAGTGTTGAATTGTTCAGTCGTGCATATTTCGTCTTGCTTGTGACTTTCTCGCAGGTGTTTTCCGACAGCTGAGTACTTACGCATATTAACGCGTTGAAAAAGGTGTCAGCGTGGCAATTTCCGTTTCGTAAACGGTCGATACCATAATTGGTAACCAAGCTTTTCAGAATAGACGATGTCATATCTGCTTTAGTTTAAGCCTGGGTATGGTAGAAACTGGTCATAATTTGTCGATGGATAAAACGCAGTCACTAAATGCTTAATTGTTCATATTCTCACTGGTTTGCTTGCGGTGAGCTTTTATTTGCTGGTTGGGGCAGTTCTATCATTAATATTTAAAAACAGAGGTTCCACGTTCGAGACTGGGTGGTTACAATTACAGAGTTTCCTTTTTCTTTAATTTCGTAGAGAAAAATTTGTTGATAGTTGAATTTTTTTTTACGTGTCGCGAAAATGCTAACGCCGTCGGCGTGTGTATCCGACACACACAAGTTACATTTGAATTCATAGAACAACGCATTGCTGATTTACGAGAGATGGTCACGGTTTCTTCTCCGTCTCACTCTAAGGTCTTGGCTGAATTCCCTACTTGTGAAGATGGGCTGCAGATCTTTAGTTATCGTCATGGAAAGGTCTGCGTACAATGTCAGTCGAATTTTGGTCTTTAAAAGGCAAAATAATGCATATCGAGGTTTTTGCCACAATACTCTCTGTTTGAGGAGCGGTAAATGAGTGGCCCGATATTCTACAATCTAGCCCTGTCAGCTGGGGCGGGGGGGGGGGGGGGGAAAAATGGGTTTTTCGGCATTCAGAAACACTGTTACCACAAGAAGAAAGAAAAGAAGCAATCTCTTGAGGGGTCTCAAAAAATGCTGCATTTATTTCGTTCCATTAGTTACCAACATGGTAATTATATAATGCCCGCAGGCAAGATTACACCATCCATTTGGACTTGGACTTTCAGTTGACTTTGGAAATGTGCTTTCTGGAATCTCAGAGCTTCATCTCGTACTGCTCAATGTCATCAGTGTTTACTTCTTGACCCCATAATAAGCTTCGCAGGTACTGTGGAGGTTGCTTCGCTGCCTCCATTGTCCGGCCCATTGTCTATCCGTGGCGCCTTGATCGATGACTACCATCGCTGGAATCTCTCGATCGGTCTCTCCAGATATCATACAAAAACACTGGTTCTAAATCAAAAATACTCGAGAAAAAAATCAAGTTTGTAATATATAATAAAAATTAACGATAAAAAGTAGCGAAGTCTCTACCTCTCCGAGGTCATTTTCGAGCGCGAGTAAAAAAAAGTGCAAGTGTTTCTGAAGTGAAATGAAATATGCAAGACAATACCGATAAGCTGTACTGAAACAACTGATCCACACAAATAATTAAGCGCGAATAGAATTTAATCACCCTGTTTGTTTAGTTCTGGTTTCAGTTCTTTGATAAAAACGAATTTGGGAAATAACAGTCATCCTTGTTCTGACATTTCTTATAATTAAAACAAATATCATTTTTGCAACATAAACTTTAGTAAACAAACAAGCCCTTGGGCGCGGAGTGGCACCGGAATATGCGCGGTTTTCTACTTCAGTTATAGCTGCGGACGAGATCGTATAAATTGGGCTTTTAAAGTAGTTTAATCACGTGCATAACACGCAAAACGCAAACCTATATGAGGCCGTCGTGCAAAGCAACTGAGAAGACGACTCATCGTCTACTAGCTACATTGTAGATGGTGATATCAGTAGAAGTCTGTCGGAAAAACGCACAGGACACCATAGACGCTGAGGAAGAAATACAGTGGATCTGACTTTCTTGTGAGTAATTACGAACATTTACGTGTCGTGATTGGTTTTAGCTCGGATGATATAACTTGGCTTCTGGTGATTGTTTTTTTGTGTAGTAGTGGTTATCGTAGTAGAATTTCTGACTAATTCGAGGGTAAATTTACTGAATTTTACAAAACGCAGTATGATGGACCTTGTCGCAAGCGAAGTCCATAAACTTGCAAAAGAGAAAGAAAAAAGAAGAAAGAAAGAAAGAACGAGACCAATATTCTCCAATATATACGGACCGTGTTCGTACATGCAGTGAAAAATTGTGACCGAGGTCTTGAAAACGCTACCCTTATCCCGCAACCTCAGACAGCATTTTCAAGTCCGAGGTCACAGTTTTATTACACGGAACGACCCCAAGTCGGTAAATAACTTCTTTTTTTTCCCCTCTCTCTCAAATCCCTATTATAATTGTCGACCTTTTTGACACACACATCACACGTCTGCTATTTCGTGACCGTGGTCAGAGACAGGGGCGGTCCATCTTAGCAGCAAAATCATGCATGTATTGCAAAATCCGGACAGCTAAGGGGACCAGTTCAGCCTTGCAATAATTCAGTTGTACGCCCAAAGTGATTGATTCAGTGGTTAATTTATGATTGGTGAAATTAATTAATTAAGGTCCACCGAAATAACCATAATAGACTGAACTACAAAAAAAACAAAGGCGGATCTTGTATGCCTTCCCCAGACTGACGAGCGCGGACTTTTTCCGCAGGCAATAATGACTCGCATGTCTGCAATCTGTTCCCCAGTCTTTCTGAAAACAAAAATTAACTTAAAGGGAAATTCTCGGAGAAATAATACCTTATACCTCATAAAGAAATAAAGCAACAAGGACTTGAGGGTCCATGAAAAGCAATTTTCGACATTAAGCATTTTTGTCAGGGTGAGTGCAAAAAATAGGTATTCTTGTAATGTGTCTCAACAGGTTTTGTCCGAGGTTGCAGCTTCGCTGTAGGCTCCCACATTGGTTTTATTAGTTTTAAGAAATATCTCTCACTAGCCAATTTGGAGGTCCGTACTGTATGTTACGAACCAGACTTTCACCCCTTCAATTAATTAAAGGGTCCGTTACTTATTTAATACATCTACACTGTGCGCCTGATGGGTTCGGGAATGGCTTCGAATTTCTGACGCTCGCCGAAAACGAAACGAGTGTCAGCCTTTAGCACGTTTTAATACTTGTATCAACGTAAAGAACACTTGGCGATAAACCACGAAACATTTAGCAACAAAAACAGCTTTAAATTTTAGCGGGCCGTACAGTAAAATACGGAGAGATACAAACAGGTTGTTTACGCTACTGTGAAGGAACACTGATGGTTCCTGGAAAGTTTGGTTTTCGTTAGGTAGTAACTAGAAAACTTTGGTGACGCAACTTACAACCGTGTAACGTAACCATTAGATAACGCGTGGCTGCGTGTCTATAGCTTGTGAAAAAAGGAAATAAGGAGGAGGAAGAGAGGATATAGGTTAGTAATCAACATTTTCAAGTAAACAGGATAACTCATTTCTTCTGTTTGACGAGTGTATTGTAAAGTTTAATCTCAGTTAGACTGGATTAGCCCCAGAGGTCAATGTGGCTAAACGCCTGAGAGACTGCGACATCGAAACAAGAACGTAGCTGGACATATTTTTTGAACCAAACAAAAAGAGTGAAAAAATAAGTGAAGTAGATACTCTCATGTACTGCCAATTTTGGTCCAGATTTGGGAAAATCTTGGAACGATATGGCGATTTTGACGTCCCGGTCTAGCTAGTTTCATGTGTCTCTCTAAGATTTCTCACCCAACTAGAAGTTAAATTTACCTTTTTCGGACGGCTAAAACGTTAACGTAGTAAGAAAAACAAAACAATAACCATTTGGTTTTGCGATTTCCACATTACGATCTCGTGTTATGTCAACAACAACAACAACATGTTATGTCATATCTGTTATATACACTTATACAGCAATAATAATTCATTACTAATAAAAAATACTTCATCAAGTTGTAATGTGTTTTTGCCCTAGCACAGCGTCCATACTTTGGGCTGGACATTGGAGGGAGCTTAGCCAAGACAGTTTATTTTGAACCACGCCAGTCGAAAATAACCTCACCGGACGGACGAGTCAAAGCTGGCTTGGAAGCCTCACAGGACTTTATCGAGTCTGATGTGAAATTTGGTGAAATAGGAACTAGAGATGAAAGGTTGGTTATCCATGGAAAATGTGCTGCTGGCAGGAAGAGAAGACCATGTACGTATTGTTCATTTTCCAACGGATGCAACAAGTGAATTTCTTTTACATGCAAGAGAGTTTAAAGCCTCATCTCCAAATAACAAAATAGCAGTAACAGGCGGCGAGGCATACAAATTTGAAGTTTCAACAGGTATACAATATAAATATGACATTTTCAATTCTCAAAGCTGAGATGCTGTTCATGTTTTGAAATTCTGGTTACTATGTTTATGTCTATTCCTAACTGGGTTGTGGTACTTGAAATCCTCTCTTGCTCTATATGCAATAACACTCGAATCGCCACAGGTGGCCCAAGCTCTCTGGGCATTGCGTAACAGCGTTATTATAAGAGTTTGTATGGGAAATATATCGATCGTACGGAATAGTTCAAAATAAGGGGAAAAAATAATAAAATCGACTTACCTTCTCTTGTTGTGTGTATAACTTCTGTTTTCATGGCGTTTGGAGGCATTTTAGAGCGATTCTAGCGAGATTTAGCTTCCCTGTATTCCTCTGTGTGTAATCCTATGCAAATTCTTATAATGACGTTATTAGACAATGTCATGTTGACGATGCCCAGAGAGCTTGAGCTACCTGTGTAATAACAAGCTTATAATACAAGCAATTTAGAGGAGAGGGAACACGCTTATCTGCTGTGTTCTTGAATAAGTAATGTTTTTCGACAAACAAAATCTGCTAACAAGCAGTTTACAATAGATAGATCAATTAAACCACGACACGGTACGACTAGAAAGCACAGCTTATAAGCATAATCTAACAATCTTTACCCAGTCTGATCACTTTGTCCATGTTGTCATTACTATTACTCTTCCATAACAGCTTCTCGGTATACAACTCGAAAAGTGTGAATTTGAATGTCTGTTGCGTGGCTTACACTTCTTAAATTCCTCTTGTGATGATGGTTGTTATTACTGGAACAATCTACACAGTCCAGAAAAGGCAGAGAATGTGCCCCATGCCTTACAGTCTTATCCATACCTGGGAGTGACCATTGGTTCAGGAGTTAGTGTGTTGTTGGTAGAGTCGGCAGAGAAGTTTAAAGCAATATGTGGAACAAAGTAAGAATTACTTATTGATTAAACCAGTGGCAGATCCGGGGGCCCTCTTCTTTTGGGTAAGAGAAGAAACGAGAGAAGGAAGAAAGGTCGGCAGTGCAAGTAAAACAAAATCCTGAGGTGTGCATAAAAAGATTGTCCTAAACTTTGGCCTGCAAACTGGGGTTTAGTGAAACTGAATGCAAATTGTGATACAAGCTAATAAAACATGAACCTTTTCTCTGTATCTTCAGTTGATAAGGGTTGTTCATAAGAGAGTTTTTAAAGTCGGCAACTTTAATGTTGGGGTCGCCACTAAGCTCTTCAGAACGTGTCACGTACATAGGTATAATCGCTAGACCTTTATAGACCGGTCACTTCTGTTGCGTTACAACCATCGTTGATTTAGTTAATGTTTTATTTATGTTTCTTGGCTGGCCGCTCTAAGTGTTTTCGTATATATCATATTGCCGCACACATTTGTCTTTTTTAGAATCACATGCTTTAGGAGTCGCTTGCAGTTTTT
>CM042747.1:29137555-29152555 GCA_022496165.2 Catalaphyllia jardinei
GCGGGGTTCCACTGTAAGACTAGTATCGTCAACTTGTTAGTCATTATGTGTAGTGGGTGCCAGAAAAAGGCAATAGGACAAAACTGTTGAGGGGAGCATGCAATCTACTTATTATAATTATATTTGTTGATATCCAAGGGAAATTTTGCTGAGGTACCTATTTGTTGACAATGTGACACAGAGTAAATTAAGGTTGTACACTGTAAGTTTAAATTTTGATGGAACTCATCCATAAAACCAAAGTGAACCTCAATAACCCAAGGTATCACTCAATGCCAAAGATAATAAAATATTATTTGCTTGTCTTATCACCAATCAGAGATACTGTACCCATGAACAGAAATTTGGGCAGTCACACTTTGCCACAATATTCACAATACACATTTCACTTATATATATAAAAAAATTATGGCAAGCTCTACAAGGTAACAGATGCTGTAAACCAAATTTTGCCCACTCAGGATTACACACTTTTTCCTACAAAATGGTCAGTTCTTTTTGCCTTTATAAAAAGTCCTTTTTTGACCAAGCTTGTTTGATCAACTGATGGCTGGAGATGGGTCTAACTCTTTTTAACATGCATAAATTGGACTTTAATAATTGAGACATCTCAGTGTAACATTAGACCATATATAAAATAATGGGATCATGTGTATTTTGTGCACCCCTCAACCAATATGATTATATCGGTCGACATATCGACCAACACTTGACTGATATATCGTTTGACATATCAACCAATGCTTGACCAATATGTCGGTATGTCGACCAACTCTCCACCGATATAACAACTGAGATATGTTGGTGGATGTACTGACCAATGTATCAACTGAGATATCGGCTGAGTGATGGTCAACATATTGGCCAACTATTGGCAGATATCTTGGTCCATATGGCGGCTGACACTCGGCCGATATGCTGACCATTGATTGTTGGCGGAATATCGGTCAACTGTCGGTGGTATATGGGTCAAAAGCTTAGACTGTCAGTGTCAGATGTATAAGCTCTATGCATTTCATCCTTTTTTGGTCAACCTCAAAAATTTCTGAAGGCTTCATGTTCGGATGATGTGCCGCAAATTCAGTCGTTATCAAGCAAGTGAAATACTGCCAAGCTACAGTCACCAAATTAACACAAGTAGCAGTCAAGTATCGGCGGAATGTCAGTAGCCTATTAATCAACATGTAGGCTGACAATCGGACAACCACTCTCAGTCGACATATCGACCAACATATTGGTCAGGTGTTGGTCAACATACATTTCTTTTTTCATTCTTTATTATTATTCATTACAGTTCTATTAATACCAACACATATACTCCCTTGCTTACAATACTTCCAATACCTTAATCTCTAAATATTACATGTCAACATACATGTCAACCGACACATCTTGGCCGACATATTGACCAACACTCGACCGATATGTCGGTTGACATATCGGCCGACACTCGGCTGATATGTCGACTGATACATCGGTCGAGTGTCGGTCGATATGCTGACCAATGTATCAGTCGAGGGGTGCCCAAAAAATACACATGATCCAAATAATGTCAATACCAGTTTCAATTAACTTATTTAAATTAATATAAGGATGACAAAGACAGTCTTACCCCACTGCATAATTCATGAGAAGATTTGTGTAGTCAATAAATGAATTGGTGAGAAGGAACACTTTCTGTTTTCCTTCTTTTAACGATTTTATCCACTCGATGATTTTCTTGCTACATGGTTTTACAAAATTGGATGTATTTTTCTCCACACTGGAAAAGTAATATCCCTGTTGGGCTAGAAGAAGAGAAAGATTACTAAAAATAAATATCAAACACAACTTGTCATTTATTAAGGTATCATGGTAACATACATGGTGTAGGTGGATTGACGGTGTTTGCAAATCACGCTCTTACGCTGACGCTTTGAGAGAAAACCCCATCAACCTATACATTTTCTGAAAGCTTGATATTTGTAAAATAAAATCACATCTTTGATATTTTCTAAAACGATATTGTCACAGTGATATTAAAAGAAATACCCAGAAATACTGCTTCGGTTACACTGATTCGCTTCCAGGCATGAATTATCAGAGTGGTGCGATTAACATCTGAAATGGTTTCTCACATATCACCCTCAAAAAGAGTGACTGTAATTTTCCAGATGAGGCTTGTTTTTTTTTTCTGCAACATCCTAAAGTTTAATATTTTCAATGTGGACCTTTCCTTCTACTAAAGAGGCCATAACTTTGAAACGAAAACAAAATTAAACAAAGCCTGACAAAATGTTGCTGATTTTCAGCCAATTCTTTCGGAAGAGGTTCATAAACGAACTAAAAATGTTTATCCTTATAATATGCAGCTTTATTTTATCAAGGAAAAACGAAAAACCTTTATATATGAGACTGGTATGATTAGGTGTTAAAAATCCCCTCCACACTGACAGATGTTGACATGGGTCAGTTTACTTGTATAACAGGAAGATAAGATAATTTAGTTAATGTCAAAATTACACAGGGGGTGGTCTCCAAGTCCCCCAAGCCAGAGGCTCGTGATAAAAGTGTTTGGCAATATTAAATTATAGTTCTATTATGTATGAATAAATACAAAAGAAAGCTAATGTTGTTGATTTCTTACAAGTTAAATTAGAAACTATAAGTCAAAGGTAATTACTGCATTGACAGCCAGTACAATTTAACTTAGTTAAAAAAGTCTCTGAAGGGAAAATGCATTAGGTGCATTTTTTTACAGCTGATGGCAACTGGTTCCAGATACATGAGATTATGTACGTACATGAGCCATGAAGGAACCTACTATTATGAAGTTTGTATTATATTTAGACCACTGCTTGTAAGATTATATGCTGCAACTCGGGGTTTGAAAAAATTGGCTACATAGCCTGGACCATTCTCCTTGAAACATTTAAAAATATTATCAAAGATTGTTATTTACTGTTTGTCTATGTTCTAAATGTATTAATATCTACCATCCTAAGAATTGATTCATAATCAGAACTTTTCCCTGTGTTCATTATAGTTCGTAGACCATAATAGTTCGCATCTTCCAGTTTCTAGTTTCTTTCTAGTTTTCAACCATGGCTTATGACAACTTGAAATGAACAGACGTCTAAAATTCTGGTGCGGAAACCTGTCGCAGTGAAATCGTCCAAGAAGCAACAAACTACCAAGACTGCTTTATACAAATTTGTATTTAAACTGCCGTGAATTATTTTACCTAGAAGATTTTGTTGGTGACATAGGTATTATGTTGCTTATTAAATTTATAGGCTTCTTTGTTCTCCAGACATTTTTATTGAAACCATGCCTCATGAGGCCAAAAGGGGAAATCTTGAGCTATACATATGTGCTTAACTTTCTCGCTGTGGAAGTTTTGGAATCGCATCCATTCTCCAGCAACTGTGCAAATAGCACTTGTTGTAGTTTGTCCTTTAGCTTCTTTAACAGGACTAGGTTCCTTCAACCATTCTTCTCGATTACAATGCAAACCATGGTTGCTCAGAGCCAAAGATTTTGTTGGATGCTAAACCTGCGGGTTCTACCAGATGTTCACCTATTCAATGTTTTTGAAGAACTTTGCATTTTTGCCCTGATGCTTAAAAATGAAAGAACTAGATTGGGAACAGTTCACAGTTCATGCACAAATGAAATATCACACCACAATTAGCTTTATACATGACAACTGGCAGTGGTGAATTTTATTGAAAGGTGTCAATGTGCCTTAAGGGGTTAATGAGATTCAAAAAATAGTTTTTCTCTTTGGCAAAACATTTTTTTCAGTCTCCTCAATTTGAAAAGCGAAAAAAAGATTTTTCATATTTTTTGTAAAAACCAATGAACCATTATACCTTAAACAACAAAAATAATTACTGTAATGACCAAAACATGACAACTGCAGTATGTACTATAGCCAGCATGTTCACACACTAATTTATGCATGAGTCTTTTCATTTCTTTTGAATCCGGCAATTGGGGCTTCTATTATATAATGTACATTGTCTTATTTGCCAATGATCTTCTAGTAAGTAACCACCACAGCTGTTTTTTTTTTAAAGTTTAATATTGACCTACTCAGGAAATAGCTACTTATGATACATACAATTCACTGATGGATGGAAGAGCCAGGTAACTTAATAATAACTGAGCATTATTAATTAAAGTAGTACAATTGCTATCAGGGCTGTCATTCAGGGCTGTCATTCAGGGCTGTAACCCGTAACACTTGTTATGGCTGAGTATGATTGATTTTCCCTTGATGCTATGGGTGAAATTACCTGTTGTTGATAGAATTCACCCAAAGAGTAACAAATGTGCTACAAACAAGCGTGGAAAATAAGGCTACAGGTGACTAAGAACTATGAGACAAGCCTGGCTATTATTATTAAATTCTGAAAACAAATGCAGAAATCATTATAATAATTATAATTATAAACAGGTCACCATCACAACAAAATAACTTACCACCAAAGGAAGAAGGATTAAAAATTTGTCTCAGTGATGAGAGTATATCAGGCCAAAAGTTATATTCCTCTGGTTTTCCATTCTGGCAAAGGAAAGATTTACAACAAAATCATATAATTTCTAACTTCTACATCACGGAATATTTTTAAATACTTTTTACATTTATTTTAATTTATAATTTAAGATAATATAATATATTGTCTATCAACCAAGTTTCCAGGGAGGTAACCGACTCAGTAAGGTATTTTTGTACAGATAATAGTCTGAAATCAATATTAATTTACTGGTACATTATTTAATCAATACTTATTTGAAAAGTTTAATTGAGAAATATTATTAGAGCCCACATTCTCATTCTCATCTGATTCTATATACCATCCAATACACCTCCGCGAAAAAAATTTCGATATGGATAAAATGCAATTATTTTATAATCATAATAATATTATGTTTTTAAAAAATTCAAATTTGACGCCATTTCATTCACCAATCACACCAGTCTTCGATTGATTTGGAATGAATTGTGATGTAGATTCAGAAACACATGACTTCAGGTTTGACTCATCTCGCTTGTTTTCCCTCATTCTGTAAATTTAGCTTAGTAGTCTGCACAAAACGCTGGAAAGGGGCATTTTGTATAGACTAAAAAGCTAAATTTAAAGATGTAAAACAAGTGAGATGAGTCTAGCTTGAAGTCACACATTCCTGAATCTATGTCACAACTCTGAGAATGTCGATCTTGTGATCAGCAGCATGGGTCAACTAGAGGAAAATACAATGTGCAGGTTGAAAGTTCTGTCACAGAAGTTCAATGCATGAAATATAGGATCACATGGGAAAATGAAAATTGTGATGCTACAAGGGCTTTAAGCTGACAAGTTTTTATTATCTAATAGTTAAGAACTTCTATTTTTGTTACCTTTTCATCTATTACATCTACAATATGTGCACAGATAACCACCAATGGAAGGTCAAAGTAATTCTCAAAAACTCTGAAAATGGAAGCTAAGGAAAAAGATAACTGATAAATGTTGATGTTGACACAAAAATCTTAAATGATCTTACATAAATTAAAAGACAAATAAATGCAAGGACAAAGGTATCAAGAACAACAAGCCACTAAGTTTAACTTTGTCTGCTAATGGCTATTTAGAATTTAAATTCAAAGATTCTGAAATCTATGGGCATGCAGCACTAGTAAGGTTATATGAAAAAAGTAGGATTTTCCAGTCCCACAAAGGCAGAAGTTACATGTAGTCCACTGTGGCACCGGGCACTTTTGGGGTCTATAATGACCAATGAAAAATTACCCTTGTTGGATGCCAACAATAATCCCTTAACACAGGAGGGGAGTGTCTGTGTGCATTAACTTCTATGAGTGCAACCCTAGTAACTAAGTCTTTTTCTGTTTTGTTTTGGAAAGCCAGGATATTTAAACTGTAGATCCTAGCTTGCTAAATAAGCAGTGTTGTGGAATATTAGAGCTTTGTTGTTTTGGAGGGACCTTGCTGCACTCGGTCCCTACTATCATAACCTTGGGCCAATATTCCCCCATATGGCCTTCCTTCTCAATTAGGAAGAGGTTAATATTCTCTTCAGCATCAGTGCTTCATTTGAGTTTTAATATTACTGCACATGTACCAGCATGGAACTCTATCTGTTACCAAAATAAGCAACAGAACATAAATTATTGTTTGTCATCAAAGAAATTAATTAACATGAGATTGACTAATTTTTTCCAAGAACATGTAGTCTTGCACTGGTATCACTACTGAAATTATTGCTAAAATCTAAGTATTTCACTATCATACATGGGAAATCATATTTGACATACAGTGCTGAATGGGATTTTCTTCCAGGCTGTTAAAATCTGTCCACATGTGTTTTTCCCCGTAACAATCTGTAACTTCTTCCTTTGACATCTGCCTTGTGCCATGAGATGCTCTGAAATAACATATTAAATTCTATACTGATGAGACTCTATTTGAAAATGAAACATGATTGTGTAATAATAATTAACATTTGTCACAAGTGGAGGTTAGGCGCCCATGGAAACCTCACCCAACATATGCCCTGTAACCCCAGCCCCATGACGTAAGATTGCCCACAGGGTAAGGCACTGCCTGCAACTCAGCCACGAGCCCTCACAACCACAGAGAACCCAGGCACCAGTTACATTGAAACAAGAATTTCAGTGTAAAAATAGGATAATAATCTGTAGATAGTAATAATTTCACTAAATACAATAAACAATCTGCTGCATTGGAGGGTTGGGATGGGAAAATGAAGAGAATGCACACAAACACCTGCCTGCAGGTACAATGCAACACACAGGGTAGACTAAAATGCAAGTATGATCATGCAATGCAAGCCTGTCATAATTGAGCCGCAGAGAAGACTACTGGCTGTCGGGAACCCTGCAACCGAAACTGCTGACTGTACAGTGGTGGAATGAACCCAGAAAGGGCCACTAACCACAGCAATACATACCAAGACACACCTGGAGGCCCCAACTACTGAAGGATACTTCCAAAATGCTAACCACTGATGCCAACAAAATGCTACAAATGCCTATAAACGCCAACAAAACACTAACAAACACCTACAAAACACCTCTTGATGCTTGTAATTCCGTATTTAATTATATTTTATACAGGTAGTTATCATCATGATAATAATAATGATAACAATAATTACTATATAGTGTGACTTTCCATAAAATGATTTAAGTGCTCTTTACATCATTAAAACTACAACTAATTATTCCAAATTTTCACCAGAAACTGAAAATGGTTGTTAAAAATTACAAAACATCAAAATAGATGAAAGTTCAATAAAGAAGCTACAGTAACCTGATATGAATAAAAAGCTAGCCTAAAATAATGTCATTAAAAGCTGCTTAAACTGATTTACAAGTATTATTTAATTCAATTCTACTTCTAATGACAGCCTGTTCCATATCCTCAGCACTGCTACTGCAAATGCTCAACCTCCTAAAGGTTTTCTTGTTTTACCTCCAGATACTAATAGCAGTAGTCCATTGTTTTATTGAAGACTGTAGCCAGATTTCTGATACATGTACGTTCTAAAGGAATATAAAGTCAACCCACTACTTTTACCCACCTTAAAATAAAGCCATCTTTTCCAAGTTTTAGTATATTTCCCTTTTTGACATCCAAAACTAAACCTCTAAGACTGACAAAAGTAAAAGTAATTATGTCAAAAATATAATTATATAACAGTTTTAGAACACATGGATGTAAGTCCCATTATACTCAAGGCGGCTGCCTGATGGGCACGCGGTTGCCGGAGGCGCCTAAGTTAAGAGTACAGGCAACTAAAGTTTTGTTGGCAAGGAGCCTGAGTGGGTGCCTAAACATGGAGTTTTCATTCCCATCTAAGCTATCTGATGACCTCAATCTTCTCATGAAATCAGTCAAAAAAATCACTGATTCAATAATTAAATGGAAGACAACAGCTACTCTGGCCCTGTTTTGCTTTTATCACAAGAAAGATGGACTAAAACAGAGCAACAAAATCTCTCTCCACTCACAAATCAGCCAAAAACCACAGGGCACACAAGCATAATATAGGAGTTTGTATGGAGTACTGCAGTCCAAATAAAAAGAGTTGCATGGAAATTAGGAGATGCCATTTATGTCATTCAATGTATGGGTAATTTACCAAATGAAGACTCTTGAGCATTCGATGTTTTCATTTTTTCTCATCTTGGAGAGTTTAAACGAGATTTTAACAAGTCTTGATATATTTGCCACACGGTGTTATAATAATAATTACACATCACAAGGTATAAAACTTTGGCCAGGTTGACGACAAAACACTCTTCAAAAAGAGCCTGATTTAGGGCTCCTTAAAAATATCCTTAGGCAACAGCCTTGATACTGATGGTTGACAACCGTAAAATAATTATCTTAAAACAATCATTAAATTGTTAGTGATTCTCCTTATACAAAATATTGAAGATCAAAGACATTCACTTAATGTATCAGCCTGGGTTCAAAATGCGAATTTTCAAAACTTTTGATTTCAAGCCGTTTCAAAAGCTTTCTTTCAAAAAAATTCCACAAAAAATATTTTTTTTCAGTGCAAAGTTAGTGGACGTTGAAATTTTCAACATGTTATCAGGGCTGGAAAAAAACCCCGTCCGGTCATCCGGGACAAGTAGATTTTCCCTTCGGGCATGTAACTTTCTCTCCTTCCTTGCTTAACGGGCAAGGACCCAGGCAAAACATTTGCCGACTAAATTTTTGATAATGATTTTGAGAAGAAAAAGTAAGCTTTAGGCTCAAGGGTAATCAAGTGTTTAGATGAAGATTGATGAAAATTACAATTTGTAGCATTGTTTTGTTAACTGCGTGACTTGTGCTCATGGCTCAGAAGTGGTTGCCTAGCATGCGATCAAAATCTGCCCGATCAAATTTCTTTCCATGATAAAAATAGCTGTGTTGGGAACCAAATCGCTGAGCTTATTTCTTAATTTTAGCAATTTTCTGCGAGCATTTTTAAGTTTCTCTGCACAAAACTTACCTCAACAACGATATAAAAAATAAAACTGTAGAAATTGTACGCAAAAACTGAGAAGTCGCATATTTCTACCACGAAAACAAAGCCAGCATTTTTTATACTAAAATCCAGGTAAATCAGTCTCTTTTCGACGAACATGCAAGTTGGGTACTGCCGCGCGAAATGAAAAGTGTCATATTATTAAAAAGAAATGGATAAGTAAGTCATCAAAATACTTTCAGAGTTCCTGGAAGGTGACCTAGAATACATGTAATGTTTCCTTCAAACGAAGACGTTTTCCCTCAACTAAAACTATTTCTCATTCACCCAAATAAAAAAATATGCTCTTGCCAGCTTTTCAAAATTTGACACTGTGCCTGCATGTGTCAAAACTGAAGTGGCAAGGTGATTTGTTGTTAATTCTGCGTGTTATAAATTTCTTGCAAGTCTGTAGTTTGACTTCCATTCTTGCATCATGAATTATTAATGAGTTTGAAAACTTGGGCAAGCGGGGAAGTACCCTGGGCAAGCAAAATTTGAGGGTACCTGCCCAATGGGCAAGGTGGAATTCAAATATTGTTCAAGCCCTGGTTACTATTGTTTTAACTACCTGTTGACAAGTCCTGTCGTTCTGGAGTAACTTGTATGTCAACATGTCACGAAACAAATCACAAGGTACAGTGGTATCATTTTATCATGCAATACATACCGCAAGATTGGTTCAAATGCCTTCGAAAAAAAGAAGATGTCATGGTCATTTTCGTCTGCAACAGCAAGGCAGAAGAAGTCAAAAAATCGTTTAGCTCGGATTGGACTGAAAAATTAATGGAGAGTGAAAAGGACTTCAACCAGCAGCAATGGCTGAAGGAGTTGAATGAGCAGCCAAATGCCAAATGCGACCCATCGGTTTCCACATCAACATTTAGTGTAAGCGGATCAAAACTTACGGTTGAAGAACCTCTTGCAGATCTGGAAAGCGAAAACACTGAAACAAGTATACAAAAGCTCCATGGCCACGCTGTCATAGCCTGTGAAAGACTGCAGGAGAAGATCAACAAATCGGTGACTTGTCGCTTTTTTTCAGGGAAGCCTTAAACCAGAGTGCTGAACTTGTGAAAAATATACCGAGTAAAAATGGACTTGGTTCCACTTGGATGTTTCAGTGCCAGAAAGAAAGCTGTCCGTTGCATGAAACCAATCTTGCAACTGTCAGCTTGCAAAGAAGATTAAATTAGCAACATTTGAAATTGCAGCAAAATCTGTATACATGGAAAGAGAATTTTGAATTAACTAACCTCTCATAAAAGTGATTTGTATCTGACTGGAAAATACAGTGTATTTTGCAACATCCCAAGTAAGATTTGGTCTGCTTCATATCACCTGTCAGATGCCTATAGTTATTGCAAGATGATCCCTCTCCGGTAAACATCAACATGTATGATTAGGTGTTATAATCCTATTGCGGGTAAGATGCCGGAACGAAAATTTTGGAAAGTTAAGTGTACATTTTTAACTCCAAGTTGGCAGCCCCTGAACCGATTTAGCTCAAATTTGGCCAGCTTTTTGTCAGACAGTTTTCCTCAAAAACTGTATCAGTGATTTTTAGTTTTCTTTTTCTATTTTCACATAATTGCCATTTCTTCAAAAGAAGTGCTGATTAGTTGTCCCCTCTGATGTTATCCTATTGTCACAAAAGAACAAATGCATGTGTCAAAAATCTGAGACATGTTTTTTTAGTAGAACATGTCAAGCAAATGCAATGTTTTTTGTTCTCTTCCACTCATTCTTAGTGGGACTGGAGTTTAATTTGCACAAAACATCTCAATTACACTCTCTCTTATAATTTTGAGATTTTTAAAGGAATGAGTCATAATCTGTAAATATTAATCTTTAAGAAAATATGTGAAATGAAAGCGCTATGTTACTCGTTCGCCGATAGAGCTTCAAGGCAGGATTTCGACAGCGTCTCGAGTGGGAAACAGCGAACTAATCCACAAACACAGTCAACACTTTCCACCATGTGCTTTCTTGTTTATTACACTTAAATCGCAATGGCTTATGGGAGTTCCAACTCCGGGGGGGGATTATGGGTCATGACCCTCGCAACTACAGCGATCCACGCATGGAAGGTCCTGAAGGGTGGCTGATACCTTAGAGGGTCCTAGTCAGCCAGTTTGTTTTTGTTCACATGCAAGAGTCTGGCGATTATTTTTTATTCGAAGCAATTTGGAGCAAGTCAAAATGAAGGAAATAGGTGTTAAACTCCTAGAGATAATTAAATATACTTTCAAAAACACAACTTATAGTCAAGCAATTTAGAAAACAGTCCTAAGAAAACATTTGTGCTGATTGGTTAAAAATTGTGTTTCTGTAACTTGGTAGAAACACAGAAATAGCACAAGCTAAAAACATGTTCTCTGTACTTATATCCACTTTTAGTAAAAATCTACTAGCGTTCTATCACGAATGGCGTTCTCTGATTGGCTACGCTACTCATGTTCTATTCTGTGATAGATAGTGAGTAGCATAACATCATGCGCTGGAGGCCGCTTCTTTGTGTTTTTGAAGCGTCTGTAAAGAGGATTTAGAGTAAATTTTGAAGGACTAGTAGATTTATACTAAAACAGTTAAATTATTCGCCCTCAATTTCTGTGCGTGATAGTTGACTCGGGCTGCGCCCTGGTCAACTATCACACAATAGAAATCTTGAGCTCATAATCTAATAATTATTGTTAAATAGAAACACTCGTGAAAGTTTGAGAGAACTTGAAAAAGCTGTGGAAACATACACTCTCCTGCGGCTTGTGTTCTCGCAGTATTTCTCATTCTCCCAAACTTCCACTCCTGTTTCTATGACTCGATAAAAACTCTGTTCATGTTTTCTATTTCTTAAATGATTTCCCTTCACCATGCAGTATCAATAATTTTAATGACATCAAAATGGCAGAGGCTGACTAGGGTCCTTTAAAGAATTTTAGACTGTCCGACAGAAAGAAACAGATGAAAAGGAGACTTCCTGACTGATCGTAGAAATTCCTGAGATTTCGAGACCCATTCGTCACCCCCCAGTATTATCATTATCATCATTACTATGACCATCACTACAATCATCATTGTTTCATGGAGCCCAGGTGAATCTCTTGGAGATCTTCAAGGATCTTCAAAAATATTCATAATTTTTAAGATCTTGCCTACTGAGGATCTTAACAAGAGCTTTAAAAATTCTTGCCAAGTCCTCAAAAATCCTTTAGTGAATATTCTTGGCAGAATCTGTACAGACCTGTACAGTTTATCACTTTTCTTGTCAGGGTCTTTAAAGAGATCTTGATTATTATTGCTGGCATGACTTCAAGGGTCTTCAAAGATTTTGCTTAAAGATCTTGATAAGGTCTCCAAAGATCTTTGTTTAAGGACTTTCGCAAGATTTTTTAAAGATTTTTGAGAAACCTCTATTACAAGGGGCAAGTTATAAGTAACTACAGTAACTAGTAGAGCTCCCCTCCATACCAAAAGTCCTTGAGATCATCAAAGTCGTCTTCTAGTAAGCTCGGATCATAGCCTCTTTCTTTGACTAACACTTGGGTGAAACAGCTGTAGATCAACTGCCAAGATCACAGTGAATTAGGATTGAGTTAGGTTTAAAGAAGAGTGCAAAAAGGACAGCACTCTACCTCATCACCATTGCATTGACACAAAACATAAAACTCAGAAAGTTTGAGGACATTCTTGGATCCAATACAGAGAGTACAGTCAGTTCAGGCGGAGGAAGTCAAACGGACAAAAGCAGTGCAAACGGTCGAACGAAAGGGAACTCTTTCACTAGTTCTTGTAGAAGGCTTTTGCCCGTTTGATTTCCTCCTAACCCGACTTTATACTGTCAAGCTTCAAATTCCTCAATATTTTGACTTACCGGGTAAAGATTATCCAGCTTATATTGAATTAGTGTATGATCAAGATCGAATCCAATGCAATCATAGTCACTCAGCCGCGCCATAGTATGAGTTTAGGTGATTTACACTAAACTTAACTTTCAAGTGGTAAGCAACGACTTTGTCGATATAGAAATCAACCAGAAACTTGTTTCGCAGCGCGCGCTTTCGACATCCATCCGACCGGAGAAGGCTGGTAACTACTAACACGTGCGGAGCACAAAACAACCAGAAACGTGTGACGACTGGGAAAAATATGGCTGTTTTTGAAAAACTAGATATTCAAACGAAAGATGAACTAAATTTGAGGGTCTTTACGACGAATAGAAGTATTTGGAGGAGGAAATGGAAAAATGGTAGCTCTTCAAATATCACCCAAAATAGAGAATTTGTATGAATTTTAGGCCACAAAATTAAAAGGGTTTGTATGGAATTTTGCAACTTTTGCAAGGCTCCCATTGGGACAATTTTCCGCTGAAAACTCTTACACTTGGTTGGGTAGCTTTTCATTCATTAACATTTCAGTTGAAATGTTTGGATTTTCAATCTATACAATATAACAAACTCGCCACATCTCGTTCAGTTCAATTTTCCACAAACTGAGTTTCAACTTGCGGGAAAATTTAGAGTAGACATTTCTATGAAAGGATAAAAGTGCCGTTCCTCTCCTCACAGCAAATCTATGTTGCTTAAATTTTTCTAAATTTTTCTACTAGGCCGGGTTGTTAACTGTCAGAATCGGCAATCACTCCTAACTTTACTTACATGTACATGTATTAGGCATCCAATTTTGAACTTTTTACAACACTGTAATTTTTGCCGAGTTTGTACTTTCAATTTATGTCTTCTAAGCATCTTATTCCTTGACGTTCATGCAGTATACAGTTAAACCTCCCGTAAGGGACCAACCACAATGTCAAACCTGAACGGTCGCTTAAGGGAGGTGGCAGACCACAATGGGTCAAAATTTTTCCTCAATAGAATAGGGTACCTGCAGATATTTACCCCATCCGCCAAGGCAGATGCAATGATCTATTCATGTAAAAGCAAACTTCAAGAAAAAAGTTGTCATTCGGTTCTTCCCATTGAGAAATTCAATTTTTTTTTGTACTAGCAAGGAATACGACGTTACAACACATAATTGTCTATTTTCTGTTCTATACGGGAGGTTAAAACCAAAGGAAAATTTCATACTTATAGCATATAATGATTTGACTGGGAAACTTTCAGTAAAACTGGTTGCACAGGAGAGATGGTCGCAAACTTAGGTAGCCACAAAATCCGTAAATTTCAGTTGATTGTCAAAATGGCACAGCAATTTTCTGGAAAATCCATTCGGAACAGGACGGAAATCCCCCTACCATTTGCTAAATCTTCCAGTTTCCAAATGTGTCCTTAAGAATGGTAGAAATTTCTACCAGTACTATTTTGTGCCGGGTATACCAGTTTCCAGTCTTTCTTCAGCCGAAAATAATTATGAGAAATCGAATAATTGTAAATAATAGGACGATTTGCTGATTTTGGAAAAACCCTTAACATCATTATTCAACGATTACCTCAATCGGTTTACCCTTACAAATAATAAGCACCAACAGCAGCAGGTGTCACCTGAGCATCCTATTTACCACGATTGCCGGACTAGCAAGCTGTAAGCAATTTTATTAGTTCAAGATAAAAGATAAAAGATTAATTTAAGGTGTCACCTGGGCATCCTGCTGACCCCCCCCCCCCCCTATGACTCATCAAAATCCTAGTCTTGGAAATTGCTAGAAACTGTTGGCAGTTTTCTCAAGTGAGCAAAAGCGACAGCTTAAATTGGGGTCAACGTTCTAGGTGATCATTTGAAAGATCCCAAATTCACAAGAGCATGACTATATTACATACATCGCTTATCAAGTTCAAAATATCACAGAGATACAAAATACATCATTTTAATAAAAATGTCAACTGTTCACATTATGTACAAATCTTCCATAACTACACCATATTACTAAAAATTTTACCTGCAGGCGATACTGTCATTCATGAGTTACAATGTATGCATGCATCTATGAGCTGTATGACAACATAAACCTAAACT
>CM042747.1:29157555-29165055 GCA_022496165.2 Catalaphyllia jardinei
ATTCAATCCCAGTAAAATTAACTTATCTAACATGACGCTATGATCTAGGGTGTCAAAGGCCTTGCTTAGGTCTAAAAATATGAGTCCAGTTAGTAGTCCTTTGTCAATGTTTTCCAGCAGAGTGTTTGTCACATGTGCGAGGCATGTGGAGGAAGAGTGGAGTGGGCGAAAGCCGGATTGGAGAGGCGAAAGAAGCCTGTGTTCCTGTAGATAGCTGTAGACCATTACGGTGGACAGCCCGCTCAAGTATTTTGGAGAAAATTGGGAGTACTGAGATAGGCCAGAAGTTTGATGGATCCGATTTCGAGCCAGCTTTGTGAACCGGCGTAACGATAGCAAACTTAGTTAATGGCGAGGAGCATGTTGCTCAGTAGTTAGCATGGTGTTGGCGTTTAATAGCATCTTATTGGTATGCTGCGGTGTTTTTGTTGCCTAGGTTTGCATTTCTGTAGTAGGCCTGGTGCAGAGTAATTTGCTGTGACCCTGGGGTCACTGTTTTATGGCTGCAATTTATGTGTGCCTTTACATGTGCTTGTAGTTTTACTGTGCTTAGTGTTTGGGGTGCCTTGCTCAGTTTTGCATTCTCCCTCCTAGTTATTAATACCTTAATTAATTATTATTTAATAATTAATTATTATTATTAACATTATTATTATCATTATTATCATTATTATCATCATCATTATCATCATTATCATCATTATCATCATCATCATCATCATCATCATTATTATTATTATTATTATTATTATCATCAGTGGTATTTTCATTATTACTGCTACATGGGCTCCAGCCCCCAGGTTCCTGGGAACCTAACCTCCATGTGGGACTTGCACGTTAATACAGTTTAAACAGGAAGTGCTACATTGCATGCGAGTGAGACACCTTAAAAGTATATATTAATAACCTGAACACTGCAATTTGTTTTCACTTAACAATAGTAATTATTATTAGTGGAATAAACCATTCTTGTGACCATTTGTGGGAGTGATCCACAAATCTGAATACACTAGAATATAAAATGTACATGTCATCAAGGTCAAAAGTCTTACCTGACATGACATTTCCAATAGAATAATCTTTGACAACCTTGAGACATCTGTTCATTGTGCCACACAAATCTAGCAAACATGCAAACATGCTAAACACAATTCCTGCACAGCTCAGCGCCACAACCACTCGCAAGAGAAGAGCAATGGTTTTTGTAAAACAGTATGAAGCTGTGAACAACAAAGAAGAGAGGAATTACAAAAAATGCCAAAAAACACAAGTTAGAATGTACTCAGAATCACTAAAATTTAAAATACTCCATGAATTTGCTTACTCTTTAACCCCGGCCAAACGGACTAGTTAATACTCACACACAAGTTGAAAACTTAGGCCTACTTGCAACTCCATTTGGCCAGGCCTTGCATGCACTTGTGTTGACTTGTGATGGCTTGTGCTCACTTTAGTTGTAATCAAATTTGCACACAAGTTGAGGCAAGGTTTTCACTATTTGACCACCCAACCCAAGTCAATGCAAGTTGAGTGACATTTGTTAACCTATTATTAGCCAATGAAATACAGGATGTATAAGTCTGCCATGACTTGCATGTACTAGCAAGGAATCTTGCAGGTCCGTTTGGCCACCAAATGCAAGTCTCAACGCAAGTTCAACTTGTCGTTAGTTGCGAGTCCACTTGGCCAAGGCTTTATGTATAGTCAAACCTGCGTTACCCGGACAATCTTAGCATTACTCAAGAACATAGGAAACAGGTTCCAACAGAACATGTTACATTGTGAGTCAAATACTTATGAACACTGCCAGAAAGAATACTGTGATTACTGTTAGTAATACTATGGGATAAACACTGTAGAATAAAAAAATAAAGAGAATCCACTAGCCAGACTGGTAAATCTACTGCACTAGCCTAGGACAGTCTTTCAGACTGGCAATATGGTCCTCACAAAGTAAAGGAAGGCTTTTATCTGGAAAGGGTTATAACTGGAGTAGATTGTCTTTCATGAACATATAGATGTCTATAACTGGGGGGGGGGGGGCTTATAACAGGACTTGATTCTCCTTGTTTCAGTGTGCATTTGATAACTAACTCACTATCTACATGTACCTTTAGTTAACAAATTATTCATTTTTCCTATGATACAATGTATCTCCTTTACTTGACAGTGATTTGGTACAATGACACCATTAATTGACTTGCATATTCTGACAACAGTATGAAAATGTACCACATAATGCTAACATTAGTGGTTTGTTTCCTATCATACAAGCCTTTATCAATGCCTGAGGAATCCCAGACTGAGTTGTTAATGTTAGTGGGAAAAATATATCAGTGCAAGGTACAGGATAAAGACATATGACAAAAAATATGTAAGCTATCCTAAATAGCAATAATATCAGTCACGTCATGGTCACTGTAATGTGATCCTGGTTGGTAAAATGCAACAACTGTTGCTTCACTTCTTTCAAGATTTCCTGCTTAAACTTGGCCAAACCACTAATTTTGGGGTGCTTTCTCAACTCGCATCAATTTTTTTTTTAATCAAGTAAAAATTTTATAGTTTAGAGCGACTGTATTGTGGGGTGTTTATATTACCTGGGCTATATACACTTTAGGATCCAAAATCTGTTGTTTCAGATCTTTTTTGTGAAGCACTTTGACAATGGTTTTTGATGTGTTACTTAGAACAATAAAAGAATGTTTCAATGTCCATAGTAGTTTAAAGGAAATTCAAATGATGGCAAAACTTTAGTTGGAAGTTCAACTGCAAGTAAAAGTTTCACTCGCATGAAAGCTGTATCTGGTTACTATACCCAGCAGTCACCAAAATAATGTTAAAAAACAACAACAATTAGTTAGATGAAGGTTGAATATTACCATCATTTGGACAAGGGTGTGTTTCCATGTGCAGTGAGCTATGGAAAGAGTCCTTCCAGAAATTCTGCCTTATAAACTTGTCCCACAAGCTGACAACATATTAATAATCTGCTCTGCAATTTTCAACTTAAGAGAGACTTTTACATGTCTCCTGGGTATAATTAATGAATATACATGTACATGTACAGGTATGTATGAATAACAACTAGCTAGCATGTTGAACAAATAATTCAAATTATGTAACCAAGAAAGCAAGACCAACCTATGAAAGCCTCCTAACCATGGCTAAAGGTTAATGTGTTGAATAACGTTTTACTGTATTCACTACAGATGTATTACAAACTTTGGTAAAAAGTGTCTCGTGCAAGATGTCTCAGTGTTCCTCTTGTCTCACATTTGCACACTTAAAGTGAAACCAAATAAATTCACAGTTGTCTTCATTATCACATGCAATCATTTTGCCATATTCAGGCAACATGGAAATGTATCCATATGTGAGATCAGGCAACAGCTCAAGATCCTTTTTAAACCTTCACTGATATTATTAGGTCTGGAATTTGTTCAGGCCTATTATACCACTCCAGCTTATTGCCAACGAGCCAGCCGAGTGAAGACACACAGCTGGCGAGGCGGCAGAGAATAGTGCCGTGTGAAGAATGGCTTACGCAAAAAAAATTATCGATCGGCCCTTGAAAGTGTAAGGTGTAAGATGATTGTAACAATGGCTCAGTGAAGGCCAATTGCAAGGACAGAACTATTCGAGCCATTGTAGTTTTTAGCCAATCGGGAGGTGTGTTACACCTAGACTTGTCTCGTGGAAGGTGATAGTTTTCTTTGCTGTTGTGTTTATCCAACTGTGAACAATCTCATAGTCTCAAAACATATCGAACTAGCGTATTTCGTCTCTCACTTTATTGAACTGAAAGTTCAATCGGGGAACATGCCCTTTACACTCTTCTTCTAATTCAAATTTTGAGGAAAACTGTTAGACAAGAGCAAATCCAAGACACAAAATCAACACGAAACCGAACCAGCGTGTTCACCACACAATTGAACGAGCGTGTTCCTGAATCGAAACAGTGTATTCCTTCTCTGTTAACCTATATCGAACTGAAAGTGCCATCGGGCAGCGTTTTTTTTGAAAGAGTGTATTCATCAGTCGAATGACTAGAGCAAATTCAATGTTCAAATCTAGCATATCGAACTGAGGGTTCAGTCCGTAGTGTTTCCGAACAGAACTGAACCAGTGTGTTTATCATGCAGTCAAATCCAGTGTTCAAAACACACATCGGACCTGTTTGCCACAGAATTAAACAAGCATGTTTATCAATCAAACTAGCATGTTCACTTTCACTTTGACTTTGATAATCATATTGAACTGAAAGTTCAACCGAGCATCGATACATTGCAAAACTCTTGATATTCAGGGTACTCCTCGAATTCTCAATATCCTATTGCGTGACGAACGTTACCAACAGATAAATGCGTTATAACTTTCTCTTGGTAATGTTTGCAACAGAAGAGAACCAAAAATCCGTCATGATGTGTTTAACTTAATAAACCCCTAATTATACCACAAATTATTTGCTCGTTGGCACTCTATCGACAGGTATACCTAGTTTTAGTATTGATCAAAAGACAAATGCTAGGTGATCCAAACTTTTCACCTACTCTGAACACAAACAGAACTGTGCACCATAGTAAACATAAGCCCTTTTGCCAATCACGCTAATGAACATGTCTCAAAGTAGTGTAATTGTTTGTAAACTTGTGTCACCGTGTCACCTGTCACAGGGCAGCAGTATACAATATATATCTTACACCAGTTCTGAGAATCAAGTCTGGAAACAAACTGATCGATTACCCTACTTAACTGCTATAATAATTTACTCGTACCTCAGCCACATAATAATAATGAGGTGATCTATTGTAACCTCAGTTACATTTCTCTCTAAAACATTATTCTTGGATCTAAAAACAGTAACAACATTTTCTACAATGATAGGAAGTGCTGATCCACGGTAAACAGATCGCCCAATATCATTATCAAAATATTTCCATACGAATGCAAAGTGCTTGTTTTTCTTCTTACTTTATTCAACAACCTGCTTACTGCACATGATGGTACAAGAAACGTGGCATTCCTTTTCAATATTGACAGTTCCCCCACGTGTTAGAGCAAGTTGTAGAAAGGAAGCCTAAGCTTATTCACATTACAAAATTATGGAACGAAAATAAAAACATCAAATTTCCGGGAAAAGTTTCCTTTAGGCTGTGATCAAAAAGTTAATGCATATTATGAGAAACACTGAAATGGCTCAAAAATATCAACAGAACGTTTTCTTGAACCTGATTAGATAAAGCTTTCTTCGGAAATACAGGACGTGCATGCATGTTCAAGAAAGAACGATCAACTTGGTTCAAGACGTCATCAGAGCACGTTAGCTATTATTTAGGTCAGTCACCATAACTGAGCGGACGAAAACAAGAAACAGAAACACTAAACTTACTTAATTCCTCAGGATGTTTATAGGCAATGACTTTGTACATTCCAATGTACTTTCCTACGCACTTTCCACTGACGATGTGAAGCCATTTTGGTTCGGCTTCAGCAATTGCAAGAAGCACCGCGGCGGCAAGAGCGAAAAATGCGGAAACAATGTTACGCTCGTATTCTGGCTTTGGGCGACGAGAGCTTCTGCGATTTCTGGGTCGTCGCCTTGAGTAACTGCTCTGATAGGGGAAATACAAAGGTCTCGGTAGCATTCCAAAGCAACCACAGTTGAAATCTCTCGTTTCACTTTCCCAGGAACAAAACAGACCAAAACAAGATGGCGCGCAGCAACAACATGCAAGAATGCGAGTGCACTGGGGGTTGGAAAAATTGAACACAGATCACATTAATCACGTGACATTGCCACAAGTACCCCACTGCTGGAAGTTTCACCTTCTCTATGAAGCGAAGATAGACAATGAAGTCAAACCACGAAGAACCTGCGAGAATATTCAGCCTGGGCCGGAAAAACAATATTCTTATAAAAAAAGAGTGCAATAGACAAATGTAGGGGCCGGACCATGTGACTAACTGACCTATATTTGTTAACTGGAGCTGGAATGTAGCAAAACAGAGACATATAATGATAAATAATGGTAATAGGACTGAGTGAAGTCCAATACAGTCTACAATCATACGAGTGATAACAAAGTTGGACGATCGTGAAGAGGGAGTCCGATTTGTTTATGGCATGATTTCAGACTGAATTGGACGACCCCTGCCTCCTCCCTCAGGCGCTTCGATTTCAGTCGCAAAGCAGGTGAAGCAGGCGAGTTAGAAGCACGAGAAACTGGGGATGAGCACGCAAGGGATCACGGGATCTCTTCCTCCCTTGCGCGCCCACCACTTTCGCAGCGAGAGAGACGTCTGGGAACGAGGCAGGGACGTCCCAATGTCCTCTTACGGATCTCTTACAATTAATCATAAGGGGGCGAGGGGGCGTTTCAAATTTTTTAGTTCCGTTTTCTCACAGGCGGCCCAAGCGCGAGATGAGAGGAAATAATTTATGTAAATGAAACGTACGCGAACGTGACTCTTGCCTTCGAGCAGTGTTGTGTTACAAAGATGCAATTTACAAGGGTTTGTATGGGAACTTTACGGGTTTGCTTTAAATACCTAAAATCTAACGTTCTGTAAATGAAGAGGCTATTTTGAACAAACATAATACTGCAAAGGACCGCAAACGAAAATGCTGCCTGTATACGTTTGGCCATGATTTTCCTGCGGGACAGTTTGTATCTGTCCGCAGTTTTTCCTTATCGCGGCAACGACACGATATTCTGGATTTTTCCTATTGTCCCTTGTCACGCGTTTTGCATGTGACATTGGCCAATGGGCAAGAGTTTGGATTTGAGTTTCATCTGAGGTCATCACCATCTTGCATTTAGTGGGTCGAGCAGCTGATCACTTCACAACTTGCTACACCGTGCTGACGAAACCCAATAAGGTCGAAACAGCTGTCCACGGTTGCAATTCATGGCTTTCAGTTTGGACTCTATCGTGTCGTTGCCCCGTTAAGCTCTCTACGTAGTATCAGCCTTGCATCATTGTTTTCTGCTATTTTGAAGCGTTTCCAGTGAGTCAGCGCTGGTGGTGGTGTCCGACTTTTTTTCTAGTGGGACACCACCACCAGCACTGACTCACTGGAAACTTAACTTTCGAGAATTCTCTCAGCCCTCCAGTGTTAAGGCAGCGAAATACGAGATACAAAAACCCTCATCTTGTCGCGCAACGAAGTTTCGCTGCAAGTTTTCTTTGATGTTTCCCGTCTTTCACCTGGCGCGATGGCGCGATCAACTTGACTCGGAACAAAAACATTTGTTGCGGGTTGAAGAAATGCGGCGTGTTGATTGGTTGATTTTCCAAGTCACGAGCAAATTTGTTGCGCGACAAGTTGAGGGCTTTTGAGGCTATGCAAACACGGAAAAAGCTAGTGCTCCATTGCTTTTATAAAATAATTTTCAAAAATACGCTCGAATCTAAAACGTCACAACCTTGTTTACGTGCTTATCTTAACACACCTACCGACCAATGGGAGCGAACGTAGTAAGTCAGTTATCTCAT
>CM042747.1:29167555-29170055 GCA_022496165.2 Catalaphyllia jardinei
AAAACATCGAATTTCGTTGACAACCGGCAGCAACTATACTCTAATGGCTGATAGTATACGAGTAGCTCAGCCAATCAAATCACAGCATTTGCATTAGTACACTAGTAGAATTGTACTAATAGCGGTTATGTTAGCTCTGATTTACCTGTAAGATGATGCGAAGGAGATCGTGAGCCCTTGACTTTCACAGCTCTTGCTTTTGTTCTTAAATTAATGCAGTATGTGAAAGTTTGCAAATTTGGACGATTAATTGTGACTTAATTTTGAACTTGTCACGCCACGTTAACGCCACGTTAATGATTATAACCTAAGAAATCTTGAAGGAAAGCTTTCGCTGCCCAAGCCAAATACTAATTACTTAAAACGAAGTTTTTGCTACAGTGGGGCCTGTTTATGAACAACTTGCCCCAAGATTTAAAAACCGTTTGTTCTATTGGGCAGTTTAAACGGGGTATTAAGAAAGTATCTGAGATATCGGATTCCCACACGGCAATCACGTAAAGCAGTTGTACAAGTTTTAATTTTTAATTATTAACTTAACTGATGATTCTCCGTGTATAAATAAAGATTTACATTACATTACATTACATTTCTTGACAATTTTGTCTCCTCGGTCGAATTCTTAAATAATCGGAGAAATACTCACTACTAAGAGGTTGTAGAATAATTAAAACAAACGAAAACGGTAGAACACGCTAATTTCATATAAGCTGTGATCTATTCCTTTTCATCCAAACATGAATTTAAGCCAAAGCTTTAGCATTTTTGCACATCGCTATTGATTCGTCCTCGAGACAGTCTGTCAACATCCTAGCGACATTTAATGCGTGCCAGTACATAATTTATACGCTAAATTTCTGCTGCTACAATTTCCACATCTTTCGTTTTTCCCGATCTGGTAAAAGGGAGGCTCAGTGAGGTTTAGTCAGGAAGGGTGGCCGAGTGGTTTAGGGCGCTGGAATTGAAATCTGGATGTCCCTGTTTCAAATCCTCCACCCTACTGCTATCTGGATTTGTTCTCGGTAGTCCCGAGTTCAACTCCTCGACCGTGTTGTGTAAATAGCCAACTGGTCAGCCTCCTACCAGTTGGGATTCTTAACATTTTATGTTCTATTTGAAATATTCAGTTACTTATTTACAGTGTCCCCAATTAGCACTACAATGCTAGATACATACGACACTTAAATAAAGTTATTATTATGTCCCAACCGGCATGGTTCAGATCAATATGTGATTTTTTTGTCACGATCCCTTGTCACACCTCGCCATCGATGTGTCATCATGCATGAAGTTTGAGCATACAAGGACAGATTCCTCACGATATGACACTACTTTAAATTCGCTATAAACAGAATGCGCCGCAGCATTCCTATCTTTTAGATACCCCAGATTAATGAGATGCTAATAAATGGCCGGGTATTCTGGGCCCGGTTGTTCAAAACCCCGATTATCGCTAATCCACGATTAAAATTTAATCTGCGATTAGATTGCGTTGCTCAAAGCCCGAGTAACGCTAATCTGACTCTAATCGGCGGGTTAAATTTAATACACCTCCGAAGGAAGATTAAATCGTTTATCGGCCGATTAATATTGAAATAAAATAACCGACTTGTCGTTTGGCCTCCCTTGCAAGAGACAAAGACGAGCGGATTTACAGAGGAAAACGAATTCTTATTATGCTCTGAAACCAATAGACCAAGTGCTGATAGCAATACAATTTTATGCGAGTGGTGGCTGGTGGCTTACTGCAAGTTGTCGGCGATACAACTGGAGTAGACAAGTCCACCGTTTCACCTGCAGTCAAATTAACGCGGACGCCATATTGGAAACAATCACAGTGCTTTTAAATACTCACGGGAAATTGCATTATGGGATGCTAATTGTCGATTAGTGAGACAATATAAGTGGTTTTTACACCACGTACCTACCGTTAATCAGCGTTTAACTAATCTGCTCTCTAATCGGGCTTTGAACAACGTTCTAAATTCCTCCGATTAGCTAACCCGGTGTTAGTGGTTTTAATCGACGATTAGGCTTCATCGGAGGTTAGTTTAATCAGGGTTTTGACCAACCGGGCCCAGCTGGAGTTTAGCCGCTTCTGTTGTCCAGGCTCTCTCATTACGGAGCTGCGAAATCGTCACCTCCGAACATTCATTGCGCCTTCGATCTTACCGCTACCACAATTCGTTGCGTTTCGCAAAAACGTTTACAAGGTCCCTATCAATCAATCAATCAATCATTTATTTTAACACGTTACGTCAAAGAGCTAAAAAACATGTGTTCAAAATACGAACGTGTATAAATAAAATCTATAATTGCTGCGGAGCGAGCGAAGCGAGCGAGCAGCAACATAATCAGGATTTAAGAAGAATATATAAAAGGGGGTACGAATTCTTGAATTCATCACTTTTTTACCAGAATGCATTGCATTTAACCAGAGTGCACTGCGTCACTTTCTACCAGAGTGCATCGCGCCACGAATGATTCGCGGGAATGTATC
>CM042747.1:29177555-29179903 GCA_022496165.2 Catalaphyllia jardinei
GCAAACCAAAGTGTTCATGTCAGGGTTTTGCCAAAGCTGTGGAGATAATCAGTTATTAGTAGTTCGAGAATACAGACAGTTGTTTTCCAGTTGTTTGCATTGCTGAGAAAAACCATGGGAAAAACAAAACTGTGAGCTTGCTGAAGGATATCCATGACGTTGTTAACATCAGGATATTTATCGGAGGTCACCAGGTACATGTATATTCAGACTGATAGATGTAACCATACTGAAGTTGTTTCCCCAGCTGGAAAGGAGTTTCTAGGATCACATTGACTAGATGTCAGTGAACCTTACCTAGAGTTTAAACAACCAGTGTTTGGTACATGTATATGTATAAATGTACATAGGTTTTCATTAAACATTTTCAGCATAGCGGGAACTGGTTTTCAAGGGCAGGTAAAACTTTTCAACCTGAACTTTGTTATAGGAAAAAACTTTTCTCCAGATAGTCAAACCAGGTGGGCCATTCACCCTGACTCACAACCAGTTAATTTGCCAGGTGCCCAGCTCATAATAAGTCCCCGGGGTATATGTGTAGCTATTGATCAGTTAATACTGGGTGCATTTTGAGTAAAGTTACCCTCTTTTTGCATAGTTAATCCTACTGGCTTTGTGGGAGGGGGATATTGGAGATGTGTTGCTCCATAGTTTTGTGAGACTGTCAAGAGAAACCTATCAAAATGGGGAAGGGTAACCTTTGATAGACTACATGTAGCTAGCATGTGTCATAGACAGCTGTATGTTTAAATACTTATTAGTATTTTCAACTTAGTTGCTTCATCGATGTAGAATCTGGCCAGGGATAGTTTCTGGGTAGTTATGAGCCATCTGGCTTGCAAAGACATCCTAGTTTCAAGGTTAACTCATATATTCCCCTTACAACTTCTCTTTGATGAATAGATGTTAAAAAAGTGGCCGAGAGGATATAGTGCATACTGTACCTCTGTAAGTTGTGTTCATGCATGAACCAAGCCAGCTGTGAAGTATTAGCAACCAGCTTTGAAATGATCTCTTTTCTAGTCAAGTGAGATTTTTTTATGTAATG
The DNA here is from genome assembly GCA_022496165.2 of Catalaphyllia jardinei. Lineage (NCBI taxonomy): Eukaryota > Metazoa > Cnidaria > Anthozoa > Scleractinia > Caryophylliidae > Catalaphyllia > Catalaphyllia jardinei. The sequence goes on from CM042747.1 coordinate 29,178,604, forward strand.
CTCAACAGTGAATTTAGCAAAGTAATACGACCATCAAATAGTGAATTCCAATCAATGACACCAGGAAAATTTGTAACAAAAAATAAAAACTTTTCATCTTCAAGCAAGCTTATTATATTCTTTCTGACATGGAAATATTTCAATTGCCAGCAATATAACCTTATGCAAATTCTTGTGAACTTGGCACAGAGTATTTTGTTTGATCATTTAGCATGTCAGGAAACAGAAGAAAAACAATGTTTTATCAATTTAAAGGGTCTACAACATTGGTGGCAATATCTGACTGTTTATAAATACTTTGAATTCTTTTCTACCTCCATGAGTACAACTGCATTGTTTGTATATAACAATGGGATTTAACACCAGCAGTGAAGAATGCACCCACAGTAAGCACTAGAATTTTCTAAAATTACATTTTGCTAAACAACTTGGGCACAATGAACACAAAAGGGTTAAAAACTACTGGCAGTGGGTAAATTTTTTTTTTTTTCATGATCTTTGAATGCAAAATAATATGCATATTAATATTTAGATATTAGCTTTGTATGGTAAAATGTTGCTGACACTAGGCATCTTGATTAAATCAGTCACAGACAAACGATTATGACTAAAACAGGGAAACAATCAATTGAAACTTTTCACTATATGTTAATATAGACCCGTGACCCGTCCTGGGGAAGTAGAAATACTTCTAGCCGCTTCATGCTACAGAAACCGGGATAAGCTCCGGCAGCTATGAGCCAGCCTTGGCTCCAAGGCTTCACTCCTTACTTTAGCTGACCCGAAGCACGGGAAAACGAGTCACGATTGGTTTTGATGTTAAAAACATCAAGAGTGGCACGTGGCTCTACCCGCGGGACAATTTTGATCTGTCGATTAGTTTAATCAATCCCTACTCTCCGAAAGGTCCGAAAGCGAGGGGAAATATTTCTGCTTTATTCATACTTCTTATGATGACCGCCCAGCTTTCTTCGCAAAACCAGCTATTGCGCCAGTAAAAATGGTGAATATTTTTGGGGTAGTTTTATTGAATGAAACTTGTCACTCCCGTTTGTTAAGCCAAGAGCTTTTATATTAAAACTTTGCTTCGTACAAGAGGGCAAAAAAAACATTTTGCATTTCATTTCAACATCTTAAATCTGTAATTATGCTGTGGAAGTGTGCGAGTTTTTTTACTGTGAGTTTTTGTTTTGCAGAAAAACTGGTGATTTTTATATCTGTAATTCGTAGGGCGGTGTACAAAGTATTTTTAAGAGGGCTGGGGATAAAACTAAATCACTAATTGACCACAAGAAGGCGT
>CM042747.1:29179913-29189913 GCA_022496165.2 Catalaphyllia jardinei
AAAAAATGTTTTACCCGAAAGGTCAGCAACTTTGTAAAAGTTCTTCCAGTGTTTGGTTAAAAGGCGAATGAGTGACACAGTGTCATGAAAAATTACGAAAGTAAAGCTTTGGTGATATCTCGATTTCGGCGACATGTAGAGTTTGGTTTTCATCGAAACAGAGGTGCTAAAATCTTAGTTATCAGTTCAATTTTCGGCGATTGTCAGATATGCACTTTAAAAAGTTTGAGCCCCTTCGCTAGTTATCAGTAAATCTGCAGATTTTGGAACTCAGCTCTATTGGTTGAAAATCACCTCGTTTCTCAGACGCTAGTTAATATTTCAATCAAATCACACTTCTGGAATAATTTCGCAAACTACTTTTAAAGGCAGAACTTGACAAGGGATTTTTATGTCTGTCAAATATGATTATTAATCAAGAGTGGTAGATTAGGTTGGCAACCTGCAATATTGATCGCAACTTTTTACATTTACTTTCGTATGTTCTTTTGTGGTTAGCTAGATCGATAATTGGTCTTGAATAATAGATATATGCCTGTTGAGAGCTGATTCAAGATACATGTTTAATATCTCTTTACAATACCAAGACATTTTCAAGCAAATATGTTAAAATAATTTACAGAATAATCGACTGGAGTATGTCTGGATGTTCTTCTCTGATCTGCAATAACATTAATATCAACAGTATTTCCTGCGTGAACTTTGTACTCTCTACTTTGTTTTACTTCTACGATGACAGTGTGCAGTATTGGGTTGCGCATCCCTACTGCGCATGACTTTCGCGTCTTCAGCGCGCGGAAATGAGCGCGTGCACGTACACCCATCAAAGCTCGGCAGTGAAATAAATGCTCGTTTTCTCTTAAGGTGATTCCCCTGTAAAAGAACCCGCCATAGATTTCCGATGAAACTTGGCATGCTGTTGAAAAAATGTCTTGAAATACCCTGTATTATTAATTAATAGTTTTATCCTTTATAGGAAACATAGTTTGGACTTGTTCTGTTGGGCCCGTTACGTCTCTATTCGTAGCATTTATTTCATTTACCAAAAAAATAGCCATAGATTTCTGCCAATTTTTTTTTTCAGTTATTGAGGATATTGTTCTCATTGAATTTATAAAATAAAAAGTGGGGGTCACCTTGCTCTTTTAAGAGAAAAGGAGCTTTTATCTCGCTGTCGAGCTTAGTTTGAGGGAAATCTCTTACGTTTTGTACGCGCACGCGCTCGCGCTAATGACGCAAAAATCGTACGCAGTAGGGATGCGCAATGCAAAACTAGGGAATTGAACGAGCACTGAGACTTGTATTTTTTATTGCGTAATAATAGTGTACATTTTTTCCTCTCAAATTTAAAAAAACAAGAAAATTTTATCGGAAGGAAAAAAGATATAGCTGAAAACGTGTGCAAAACCGTTTCTCTAGGATGCAAATTGTGACCACGAAACAAAGACTCGCGTCTTTTTAAATGGTGAAACATACTTTTTTTGTTCCATGTGCTCGAGACTTTCTACTTGTCAAGTTTTCTTCCAAGTATTACTTTAATAAACTGTGCTTCCAGTTACTGCAAAATATAACGTGGACCGATGAATAACGCGCGTGATTAGCACAAGTACAGGCATAAATGGGGTAAGATTGGCACATCACATCTCTTAAAATTAAGCGACAATGGTGACCTATCATTTTTATTGTATTTTTTCGAAACAGTGCTTGGTAGGGAACATTCAGAGAAAGTTTCAAAAAAATTCATCGGAAGCTTTTATTTTTGAGGAATCACTTTAACTTTGGACCTCACTTTGTCATTATAAAAATGAAAATCTGACGAAATTACACGGATTTAGACACTTGGAAAGAGTTTTTTTTTCTTCAAAAAAAGCAGTACTAGTGAAACTAGTCGGAGTTGAAAATGTCACCTTGTCGACAGGGAAATGTTTTGCTGGAATTTTGTTTGTTCTTGGCGAAAAATAAACGGCGTTGATCAACAAAACTTAAAAATTGTTTTTGTTATCGATATATATTTTTTTACCTTCTGGTACAGCCAAATGTTTTCAGCTATTTGTTTTAGAGTGCGTACTCGCCTTTGAGGAGCTAAGAAAACTTTCGCTTGTATCACTTATGAAGGCATTTCCAAGAAGCACTCGGCTAAACTGAGATGCTAAACCTGTCAAACAGTGTCTTTTGATTGAAAATTTGTCAGTCGTGTTTTGAATCAGCGCTTGTTTACGGACAATTGGGTGAAATGTTAACATGTATTCCTTAAGTTAACAAACCTAATGCAAGCGGTTGAGTAATTTTTACACGATGCCGGTTTATCTTTCGCAGATCTTGGATTTGATAAGTGAGCTTTATTTTAACCGTGCTGTGCTGTTCTGACCTGAAGTAGAGAAGCACTGAAGCTGGTATACGTGCTGAAGCGACCATCGTACCTTTGTAAAGATCTCAAACTGGATTTACAGGTACAAATCGTTCATAGGTCTAAAAGTTAGAACCCAGGGCCGTGTTATTCGAAAAAGTTAACCAAAAGCAGTGTTAATTTTCCTGGTATAAAAACGTTTTTGGGTTTGAGATAAATCCATCCTCGGAAACCCAGGGGCTACTAGCCGGGACGATGTGATATTTTCGGGCGAGCGATATTTTCGGGCGAAAGTTTACTATAAGAGCTGAAGAGCCCCTGGGAACTTATTCTTATCCAGAAGTGGTCGAATTCCGCTGCGTTGATTGGGAAGAAAAATATTTTCCTGCCCAATCAGCGAGGAGCTCTAGCCGGGTAACTCTGCCGCCTTCTTACACGAAGCAGTTTTCTTCATCGATCGAGGCGTAGTTGCTTGGCTCGTACAACGGGAAGGTTGTCGTGGAGAGTTTCAGGAAAAAATTCAACCAAGCCGAGGAAATCGCTAGCGTTAACATGGGAGCTAGGAACCAATACTCTTCCATCAATTTTCTCGGCGGATTTATCGAAGGTATATCGTACATTTTTATAGCTAATGTACGCGATTTTTACTCTGTTGCTTTTGCTTCCGGGGAACGCTAGTCGAGTACCCAAGGTTACTTGTTATTTCTCCTCGATCATTAATAACTTCTGAAACTTTGCGCGATATGCAAAACGCCGTTGCACGGGCCACGCAACTATGCCGACCGAACGTGGGAACAATATATTGCTACGGGAGTTTTTGGCGCGATAGCAAAAACAAGAAAAGGTGCGTGCACTGCGGCTCTTTTAGTAAACTTTCGCCCGAAAATATCGCTCGCCCGAAAATATCGCATCGTCCCGGCTAGTAGCCCCTGGGATTCTGAGGATGAGATAACTCGAGCTCAAAACTGAAGGACAAACAGTGTAAACAGAAAACCTCCCCGAAAAGTTAAGAAACTAGAACTTAATCGGGCTTTGAGCAATCTGATCCAGGTTTTTATACACTCCACTGACTTGCAAAGCATACTAAAAGAAAGTACTGCAACTAGCGTTCATTTGAATGGTGTAAACGTTACTTCTACATATTTACAGACACGGTGTACCGCTTTTGGATCAAGACTAATGATCTAGTCATTACGTGTTCTTCGGAAAAGTGGCTCGTTTTTCTTTAGGCTCGAAAGGCGCCCAAAGGAAAAAAATGTCGTAAATTACGAGAGAAAGGATGTTGTTTTTATGTGAAGTCTTTAACGACGCTGTGATCAATTTTGGGCTGTTACAGTAAAAGTACAAGCAAAAAAAAAACCACACAATCAAGTAAAAGTTAGGTCGTAAAAAAGCTCAACATTCATAGCTTAATCATTAAGAGGTTGGACGTGAATTGCGAACTCGAACCTTAGAAATCGTAATCTGTGGAGTTTTTGGTGTTGTTTGTGGTGCCTGCGGCAGTGAACATATCGTGATCTGTTTTAGTCAAACACAAGGGGAAAAATCGGTCATAGCTACCTGTTTAGTGGCAGGAATGATTCTTACTCCTTTCAATAGCAATTGTTTATTTTTGACTTTGTCTTAGACCTGAATTGAAAAATGCGCAATACAATGAACACAATTGGTGTTAGCAGCTGCATGTGTGATAAATACGGCATATTTGAAAAATTAATTTTATGCGCGTTTGCTCCTGTTTATGAAGAACAACGGTGTTGTTTCGTTAGCCGCTGTTTCTTCGTTTCAAAGGTAAGAATTCCGAGTTCGAAAAGTGATTCAGTGTATTTTTGTGTTAAAAAGGGTTTGCTTTCCTCTAAAATACCCAGCACCGTTTATTTCAGTTTTTGTGGACAATGTGATATTTGAACGACATGTGCATATATTCTCCTCAAAGTTCTCCAGCTGTGTCTGTATATAAGATTTGTATATTCTCGGCTAAACATAATTCGATCTCCCGTTTACAACGAAAAAAAGTTCTTTGTTATTCTCGACCGAAATATTCACCTCCATATAACGGACATTAGAATAATGTCTGGTAAAAGAACCCCTTTTGTAAAATAGCTTTGTGGCCGCTATGTTGCCGGCGGCTTTTTTGTTTTATGTTTTGAGAATTAATCACACATTTAGCAACAAGTTACGAATTGCTTTATGTGGCGCAAGTTCTCCTATCTGGGAGGAAAAATAGTTTTAAAACGTTCTTCGAATTCAGTTCCATTGGAATTCATGTGAGGAACAAATTGTCAGTATCGGATGGATGTACACGCTTCGTGTGTTCTGTCAGTTGAACTCGTAAGAGTTTTTATGTTAAAAAAATGAAAATAAAGTTAACAACTAGTTTGCAGTTACAAGTAGTTTATATTCGATCAAGTATTTGCAACCTGGTACATTCGGGTAATTTAAATTTGTCTTACAAAACTAACTGACCATCTGTACTACATCCGGGAAGATGACAACCTCTTTTACTTACTTTTGCTGATAACAAACTGTAGTTACATCGAGCTGGTGCTGATGGAGTCAAATATCTAATTTGTCGCTTGAGCTGACATTGACATTGATTAGGTTCATAAAGTAATTCGCTTACTCTCCTCTTTTCACAACAATATATTTATAACTATGGATTATCGAGGCTGAAATTTGCCGGATTTTAAGAATACATTGCAAGAATAAACACGAGGCTAAGATCTTGCAAAGAATAATATTTTGGGGCGGCAGTAGCTGCATGTTCAATGCTAATCTAAACATTTCTGCAGGAAGTTTTGTTTGTGGTGTCAGGCATCATTGCCTCCAGTGTGGGTACAAAAATACTTCAACCAAGAATATAAGACTTTTCAGAAGAATATTTTCAGCGTAAAGTCAGCCGAAAAAAAAGAATATCAGAATAACATGGCCGGAAAAAATACTCTTATATTATAAGGAGAGAATAGTTACAAAGTAAGGTCTCAACAATTAAGAAGTAGTTTTGTCCTGGGCGGCCGTTAATGCTCGGTAATCGCTCGTGTTAAAGTTGGTCATATTCGGTTGAATTCGTAATATTATGCGCGCAAGTGTATACAAGAAGATGCTGTCGTTGTCAATCAACTCCGGACTTTTATTTATGACAATGAAGTACTTGTAAGAGGAAGGAATTTCATGCAGTGAATCGTTTCGCGGAACATTGTTTCGTTTCCATTTTTATTTTGAGGTAGGCTATTCTAGTATTCTCTCATGCAGTAAGACAAGTTATGAATATGAATGTTGATTATCTTTTTGTCATCCTGGCTATAATTAAAAGTTAGCGTAGTTGCATAATCGCTCGGCTGATTGTGTGGGTTGTAGAGAGCTCCTGTTTAGATTATGTTTTCATGATGTAAAGTAACTGTTCTCGTTTCTGTAAGGTGCAGTGATAAGTATCTTTAATACGACTTGTTTACTCGAGTTTACATCACGTGCAAATTATCTGGTACGTACTTGTTACTCACTGTAATTTGTACCTCACTACAGTCACGAAGCAGACATGAACTCGAACAACGTCGCGATGCTATTCTAAACGCGACGATAGTAATCGAAGAATTGATAAACCTGCCTAACTATGGCCTATTTTAGCGTACTTGCAGTTTTCACGTATAGTTCCCGAACGAGTTTGTTGTCGTTACCGTGTATGTTAATGTAAATTCAGTTCCCGTTTCATGGGTCTCGATATTGACGCACAGAGATTAGGAATCAGAAGTCAGGAGGAACAATTTGGTAAAAGGTTGTGGGCAATTCGATATTTGCGTCTGTTATTATCAACGTTATCTTTCAAGAGTATTGAGTATTCACACTAGACAACAGTTCAAACAACTCAGTGTGCAAACATCGTTAATATATTTGGCGAAACGCGCTGACAACGAAGGTTAAGGTTGCTTTAAGTTTAACGTTTGAAGAACTGACTACTTCGAGCGCAAGGCTTGAAAAAGGAAACAGTCTCCTCAGGTTTGTATAATTTTTGTGTTTTTTGGCGCGGAACGTTCGTGAAACCTGTCACAGATGAGAACTTTTGCCAGTTATTTGAATACGAGAGTTATTGGGCCATTAGTTAAGAGCTAAGTTCGCAAACAGATTTAGGCAATATTCGCGAGCAATTTAAGCATTTGAAGAGCATTTCGTTTTGAATTTCCGCTGATGAATATTCACCGCAGCTCTGTCCGAAAGCTTTAAAGAGCATGTAGTCCGCCTTCAGGCTATATTTAAATATTCGCGTCTTTTTAAAATGACAATCATGTTCACCTTTGTGAGTATGAGTTCCAATGGCTTCAAGACCGCAATAATACTATTCTTTCCTTCATGTTTCCCTGCGGGCTGTGTTTCTGTCATGAAAATAATTGTCCCGCATGGCTTAAGTTGAATAGCAGAGTTCACCTGCAGGTGCCCCAATTTTGTTATCCTTCGCAGTCGAGTGAAATAGCGGTTTTTCATCACAGGCATTTATTTTGAAATAACAAACACTGATTCGTGTGGATGGTGTTGATATGGATAAATTTGCACCAGGGAGAATTTTTGACCGGAAAAAAGCAGCTTATTTTCATGAGTTTTATTGGGTTTATCTTGTAAGTAGTGTTTAGGATTTCTCGTCAGTTTCAAGTTTATTACATTCAAAATAACCCCTTGGCGTTTTCCATTTTTTTTCTTTTTTCCTGCATGTCGACTGCAGTATTTTTTTAGTTTAGTTTCATATTGCGTTTCAAATAACATCTGTCTGCCATGGCTATCTTAATGTGTCATACAAAATCGTGGCCCTTTTTTATGTTAAAAGGTTTTTGATAAGACTTGACATTTAGGCTTTTAAAACATGTCGAAAATTATATCCCCAATACAATTGTAACTGCACTCTGACAGACATTTCAATTCCTGTCACGAAGGTGCTAGAAATTTGAAAAAGCTTATGTGTCCATGCATTGGAGGGATTGCTTTACTAGGATGTTATCTGTTAGTGTATACAACACAATTGAATAGTACTTTTCGCGCACGCTGATTGGCTAGCTCGGAGGTGATTAGCCAAGCACTATTCAACTCCGAGCAGCCGAATAAAAACAAAATGGCTGTTGTCGGTATATTGTCACAGCTAAAGTTACTCTTTGGTCCGCTAGTTATTCAGCTTGTGTGGTATATACTAAAACAATTATTCACCCCAGCGTCGGTGAAAGTGGTGGATTTTTACCTCCACTTCGGTGAATAATTGTTAATTATGGCTGGTGAATTTCACCACCGTTTTCAGAGCGAGCATTTCTTTTCTCAGAACCATTTTGCCACGGTATTTTTATAATGTTGTAGTATAAGTTACAGCTTTTTTCAGTTTGTTTCAAAGGTTCCCTGGGAGGGTTATGATCAGAAGGATTTTGCGACTCAAAAGATAGTTAAGCTTACACGTTTAATTGGAAGGGATTTTACGTTAGAAAAATTTAGTTACTTATGGAAAAACGCTGTGGTAACTGCAGACGGTCATGCAAATAGTCTAAACATACAGTGATATGAAACTCACAAAAAGCACATCTGGCTGTCAATTGAACAAAGTGAAAAAGAATGATAAAAATAAGATTTTATCATTTAATATGCTGCCCTTAATGAGCGATACTATTACATTCAGAGTTGGAGACCGTTGCAGAAAGGGAGGAAGGTTGTTTTGTTTAAAAAGGAGGTGATGTATAATGTTTGGGAACTTTTAGGCCTTTGACTGAAGATTCTTCTACATAGAAGAAAGACCAATTTAATTTATTGTTTAAAAATAACTGACCACTTTACTGGCGCCTTGTTTTGGTTTTGGTTGAGATCTAGATTTTCTGTTCAGTGGTTGAGCATTTGTTAGTCTACATTTCATCTTTGTATGATGGAGTTCAGCGTTAATCAAGTTTCTCGCCATAAAATCGAGACGGAATTTATCGTAAAGCTCACAGGGATGTTATCATAGAGGGTTTGACTATGTAGGTTTGACCCTTCCTCTTAGGCATTCTTTGTTGGGAAGTTGTAAATATTAGGCACTGTACACAAATTTTAGGCCCTGTAGGTAGTCAAGTGGCCTAATAGTTAGCGCTGGATGGGGCTTAAGGTGTTGCCGGGGTCATTTCGTTATGTTCTTGGGCAAGACAAGTCACTCTTACATTTCTTCTACCCTGGTGTGAATATGGGTACCGGTGAAGTTAATGTTAAGGGTAGCAGTGCGATGGACTTGCATTCCTTCCGGGGAGCGGTGAAAATACTGGTAGTCCGGCGCTTTGTGCTACAGAAACCAGGATAAGTACCGACCTGATTGGCCACTTTTCTCGTGTGAAGACTTTACCTACCTTACCAGCTAATTCCTTGGGTCGGTGCGATAAAATGCCCTTAACGGGAAGGTGTTAAGTGAGCCAGCGTGATGGGGAATGAAATTCTCCAAACTGGCACGACAAGGAATTCAACAGCCTCCGACTGCTGAAGGGTTACTCTCAATGTTGGCTGACTAGAGGGTTTAAAGGATTAATTACACCCATTTATGTTTCTCTGCAGGGCCCGTTTTTGTTCAGCTGCATGTGTTGTTGACCGCTTGATTCTCTGTTGTTGATTAAGACTTGTGACAGGTAAGCGTCTGTTTTTTAGTCTTGCAAACCTGCAGAATATCTTATTTCTGAGCTTGGCAATGTTCAGAACGTGCTTCATTGTGTAGGATGTTAACTCGGTAATTGAAGTTTGTGTATTTGTACGCAGTCAGCTATTGGCGTTCCACAAGGTACTTCTTTCAGCTCATTACTGTGTTAAGAACGTGACACACTAAATTGCTTAACATAGTCGGTAATTTGGCCCTGTGCATTTTCGAAATTTTCCCTTTTTGTTATTTAATTTATTTTTATTTTGGCGCAGTTACTGAATTTGTGTCAATGCAATAATACTGAAGAGCTTTGGGCATATTTTCTCCAGCTGTATACTGGAGTGGTCTTAATTTTAATATGATTGTTATCGTTCGATTATACCTATTATTTTCACATATTTTCCCCAGTTGTTCGCGGTATTCATGTTAAAGATGTTTTTGTCTTGGATATTTTTTTAGTGAACTTTGATATGTTTTATTCATAGCATGAAATATTATTCAGGTTGATAGCTATTACTGCTCAGGTTATTTTCTTGTTTTTAAGTTTTTTTTTTGTGTTAAACGCACGGCTCAATTTAATGCGAAAAATCTACAAACTGTGTGAACATTTTTTGATACTAAAAATGTCAAGACTTTCATGTCGGTGTCGATGTACAGCTTTGGAGAAAGACTCCTCTTGGATTTTATAATTGTGTCGCTTGCGCATGTCTCAAACGTAGCGCAATCGTGCCCTCCTGCGCATGCGTTTGCATACGAAACATGTTTGTGAAGCCATTATACAAAGAACAAACTTTGCAGAACCGGAAAGTTTGATCCCCGGCAAAACACATCCCCCCTGTACACAGACCGGACAGCTAACACGCCATCTGTCAAGACACAGGATAGTCTCCTTCGCAGCCGTGTTTTGGGATGTCACGCAACGGAGCGGTGTGGCCATTTTCGACAGATAACTCGTCTAATTTTACTTCTCAAATTGGTCTTCGCTATAGGCTGGTAAAGTTTAATTCTGTTGTCTGTTGCAAACCTTTACTTGTTTG
>CM042747.1:29194913-29210089 GCA_022496165.2 Catalaphyllia jardinei
CTTAGACGAAACTTGCGCCATGTGTAGCTGAGTAAATAATTGCTTGTGCTTTGGTTAGGTATTTATGAAAATTTTGAGCGTTTCAATATTGTTAAAGCGTCATGATACATTGTGTTGTGAGTGTCGGCTGTCAGCTCTCCTTTTAACCTTAAGACTGATTATCCTCCATTTAGTGAAGACGTTGCACCACTTTGGGCAAGAAAAAACTCGGTTGAATCTCTCAATGATCTTCGAAACATTCCACACAGGAATCATTCATTTGTCAACTCATTTACATTGTCATCATCTAAATTCTACTGTTGATTCGTACACATTCTGTTTGATGTTTATTGTTATGATAATTCGGTAGAACATCAGGACTACAGCCCGTCGTTTGATGATTTTTTTTATTTATATCAGGTGCCTGCTTGTCAAAATTTTGATAATGTCGCGAGAATTAAGATTTTTGATCATTGTTTTACCTTATCGTGACTCAATTCCGCTCTTTGCGGAAGTCAGATCTAAGTCAGATCTAAGAAAAACAAACAAACAAACAAAAAATGAACAGAAGCTACAATATATCTTTCGCTTCTAAAGAACACAGTGCTTTGTAGTGACAGATTTTAAATTAGTTTTAATTACGTGATCTCATGTGAATTCGGATTAATTGCATAAGTAATTTTCTTTTCCTCAGGGTCATGTTTTTTTCCTTTTTTTGAGGTACAAGCTGTAAAGTTATTCCGCTAAAAAATGCAAGACGACGACACCAAGCCCGACGAAAGAGATCTGTTGTGCGGGTGGAGATCATTCAGACCTAAAGTCCTACAGAAGCTCAACTCGCCAAAATGGTTTCTTGTGTTTCTAACTCTTTATTCCTTCATGCAAGGTAAGGAAACTTCACTTCTCATCCAACAACTTCAATAAATTCATTTAAAATACGGTAACACATACACTGCGCTTGATGGCCTCATGGTTAGTGCGCTTCACTCCGGGTTCGAGCCCTGGACGGGGACATTGTGTGGGGCCGGTAACCCTGGGGTAACCCTTGGGTAACCCTGCGGTAACCCTGCGGTGGACTAGCATCCCATCCAGGGGGGGGGGGGAGCAGAAATACCCCTAGTCGCTTCATGCTTCCGGGGATAATCGCTGATCTGATGAGGCTTTATAATGAGTTTTTAGGATTTGATAGGTCACTCAGACAAAATACTGGAGAATATGCTGGCCGGGAAATACTTGGCATCCATGGGGAGGGGAGAGTGAAATCCTCATGTAGGTAGACTAAAAAATGCGGTCTAAATGTGTTTTTCCCCTTCTGTTCAGGAATGATTGCCACAGGGCTGACAGCTGCAGGTCTCACTTCGCTCGAGAAGAGATTCAAACTGAGTAGCAAGCAAACTGGTATGATAATAGCAGCCAACGACGTATCCGCGCTTCTTCTAATCATCTTCATTAGTTACTTTGGAGGCCACAGGAACAAAGCGCGCTGGTTAGGCATAGGAGCCTTGGTAACTAGCCTTGGATGTCTTCTGTTCGCCTTGCCGCACCTGTTAGTGGGCAAGTACACCCCTCTTCAGTTTTCAATGGCTGGGACCAGAGACACGTGTCTTTTCAACACTACTGGAATACCCAGAGACGAAGAGACATGCGCTGAAGCTAAAGGATACACCGCCTGGAAGTACATGCTTGTCTTTATAGGAGCTAAGCTTCTGCTAGGAGCTGGAACCACGCCCCTGTTTACTCTTGGCCCGGCCTATATTGACGAGAATGTGAACCCTAAAGTGGCTCCCATGTATCTTGGGGTGTGGTTTACGGCCACGTTTTTCGGCCCTGGAATTGGTTACGTAGCAGGAGGGTCGCTTCTGAATGTCTGGGTAGATCTCATTCAGGTAAGACGTCTAAAACCTCTGTACGATTTTATCAACTTTTATCCATTTCCCACACAAGTATTGCTCGTCTCAGTGCCTATAAATTCTAAATTACCGTCTCCCTTGGGTTCAATATCCCAACGATACAGGTTGTTTTAGGCAGACTTTTTTTGCAGTGCTCCATTTTATTTACTCTTGTGGAACTGTTTCTTTTAATTTCCAGCCCCCTGGAGTTGACTTGACGCCCGACGATCCCCTCTGGATTGGGGCCTGGTGGCTAGGGTACTTTTTCGGGGGACTTCTACTGCTATGTACCTCAATAGCCCTCCTTGGTTACCCTAAAGAGATGCCTGGGGCCCGAGAACGACGAATGGCGGCGATAAATGAGGGACTTTTGCCTCCTAAAGATGAGCACATTCAAGGACGGTTAAAGGATATTTTACCAGCCACAAAAGCCATTCTGACTAACAAAACGTTCATGCTAAACACTTGTGCTTTTTGTTGTACTACACTCATCGCCACAGGACTTGGTCCGTTTGTCTCTAAGTTTATTCAGTCGCAGTTCGGCAAGTCCTCTTCTACAGCAGGTTGGTAAAGAGCAGCGCCCGAGAATACTATGTGTACCTTTATGTTAACACGGCACTTTTTCATTTTACTATTAGCTCTTTGTGCTCGTCACACAATCGTAGTGAGGGAGGAAGACTGCGTGACGAGCCCAAAGGGTTTCTGCGTGGGAGGCTATAGCCGACTTGGAATATTTAGTTTCGTGACGTGCTTCGAAAATAATCTTTGCACCCAGATTTATGTCGCATAACGAGTGTGTGACGTTGATGGAAGCTGCGGATTAGCTGCGGAGGTTTGGGAGGTAGAATTGCGTGACGAGTCACGCACGGTGGGTTGCCAACGTATTCGAGGCTTATTTTAAGTGTCTTCCTCTAGGAATCCTCTCTGGCATCGTGATTATCCCAGGAACTGCTGGCGGTATTTTCCTGGGGAGTTACTTGATCAAGAGGGTCGATGTGAGACGTTCGTGTAAAATCGCCGCCAAGTATTGCTTCATCTTCCAGTTCATCGGTACCTGGGCTGTGTTAACATTTCTCATTCCTGGATGTAAGACCACATTGCTTGCTGGGATCAGTCAGCCATACAACAACAAGTACGTGAAACTTTCTCACCAAAGTTCGTATTCTCCCTTTTGACATTAGTGCAGAGAATTTGGTAGTACATCAAGGTCACATCCCCCATTTGATGTTTTATTCTCTATTATCATCTCGTCTCCACTTGGCCATGCAGTTGTTAAGAGAAAGAGTCGTTTCTTGGTGCATGATATTTCCTTTAAAATAGATTTCTCGATTTTGAAAATGAGGAAGGTGACAGGTGACAAGCTCGGTATTTCTTTGTCAATGCACGGAGAGGCTGTAAAGCTCCTTGTTTCTAACTTTAATCAGTTTGTCGTCGTTTTTCTTGCGTTATGTGATGTGTTCATTACTGAACACATTTCCACTTTTCTTTGATTTCGCATACAGTAGCCAATACCCTTTTAACTCTGAGTCCGCTGTTTTACAGAACACTGACCGAGATTAATAAGTCTGCCCCGTGTAATTCTCTGTGTCACTGTAACAACCGTGAGTATGACCCAGTTTGTGGAGTCGATGAGTTGTCCTACTTCTCCCCTTGTCACGCTGGATGCACGATACTTAATATGGACGGAAGAAGAGAGGTAAAACTTACTGCACAGCCACTGAGAAAGCCAGCTACACTGAATTACGTTTGACCTGTAATTGTAGTTGTCTTGCTCTTTTTTCGGTGGGAATTAAACAAACTAAGTTTACCGTGAGGGAAAATTCCTGTAAACATCCGAATAGAATTCTCTCCTTCCCGATGACAAAAATCACCCGTTCTATAAGCACGCATACCCCCACCCTCACTATGGTTTATAGTAGTTTTTTCTTTTAAGCACATGACTTTAAATTTGTCATGGTCGTATTATTAGAGTCTTTCGGGCGTCATTTGACTGACTACTCCTGTTTTGTCTTTCATATCGTTTAAACGTGCGGTACACGTGTATACAACATCTTCACGTTTTACCCTTCTCACAAATTGATTAAAATTAATTGAAAGATATAATTAAATAAAGGTACTGACAACCTGTAATAGCCAGTGGCTTAAAAATGCCAGATTCTCAGTTTAGAAGCTGACTATTCATAATATGCTGTTGCACCTTGCAATTAAAAAAAGTGTAAAAAAAAAAACGGCTGCTGGCGAGAAGAGATCAACTGTTTTATGATTTCAGCTGGCTACTCGCCTGGGCTATTCGTCTGATTCTTTAGAAACAATGACATAATCTGCGACACATCTCATCAATAATGCCACCTACTTCTCAACTTTGTGTCAACCCGGCGTTTTTCAGGCACTGAATATTTTCCAGGTTTAAGCCTGGACATCTAGAAAGCCGTTAAGGGTCCGTGGTAGTTTTAGTGGCGAAAAAAATAAACAAACACACCACTAGCTTTATACTATTTTCTGTTTATTTTGCGGCAGGTGTATGAAAGTTGTCGTTGCATACCGTCTCCAGAGAGGCATCTTCCTTACGGCACAGCCAAACAAGGCACATGTGACCGGGATTGTAAGAATTTGATTCCATTTCTGTTCGGTGCTGTTGTACTGCTTATCTTCAATTTTATGAACGCCACACCAAACAAAACTGTCGTTTTGAGGTGGGTTCTTGTTTGTTCCAGTTGTGTTTCAGCTATTGTCTTGCTGTGAGTTTTGATTAGTTTTTTGTAACACTCTGTTCAGCCGAAGTGACTGCCTGGATGATACAGGTTATGACCTAGATTCGTCCGTTACTATTGGCAGCTCTGACGATGTCTGCTCCACATCGTTCTTTTATTTGTGTTGACTTGTGTATTCTGAAATTAATGTTTGTGTTGGTCAGACTATAAACCACTTATAACAGATGATTTATGAAGGGGGTAAGTTTCTACAGAAACTGTGGCGCAGTCCTGTTTTAACCCCAGCTGGTGGAAGTCCATAATGATATAAATTGCAGATTGAATTTAGCATTGTTTTATTTCTCGCCATCCTTTTCCTCAGTGGAGGGATCGTGCTTTGCTAAATCCTAATATCAGTGACGAGAGGAACTCATGGTTCTCACTAGTCCGTCCAGCCAATTAAGAGCTTACACTTGCTTTGGCGCCCAAATTTGATCCTCACGGCTACCGTATACCTTCAGGAGTGTCTCGCGTCCATGCAATGTAGCGCGTCCAGTTTATTAGTTAATTTTTCACGACTTCTAAATGCGAGCGTCCAAAATCAAACACTATGTTAGGAAAAAAAAAGTTTTTCTGGCGCTGAAAACACGTGTCTGCGTTTTGCCATAATCAGTTACAGTAAAAAGTTCTGGAACGTTCTCGAAGTAGTATTAGAAAAATGTGAAGTGTTTGTACAAAAATCGCTCTCATTGAAAAAATATTTCGAAAGGAAAAATTCGCAGACGGGATTCTGTTGTTTACGTGTTAATCACAACCCACTGTCAAAATTTGGGGGCAATCGGACAAATTCCCTGAGTTTAAGCTCTTTAGTGTCCGCTTCAAGTGAAAAAATTGATTCGAGAAAACAGCGCTAAATGTGTCGGATAATTTTTACTTCCGGCCAAAACTTAAAACCCGCCATTTCTCTGCCAATATTTAATCTTTTTCAATGATTTCTTTTTTACATTAGAGATTTTATTTAGATCATTGCTTTAACCGAAAAATTGAAATTTGAAGAAAATTGCCGATCTGAAGGTATACGGTAACTTTTAAGCTCGTAACGATGAGGTGCCTAGCAATGGTCGTACCTGATATCGCGTACTTTCTTGTTTGCCAGATGTGTTCCAGACAATCAGCGGACGTACGCTCTAGGTCTGCAGTGGTTGTTTCTGTGTATGTTCGGTTCTATGCCTGGTCCTGTTGTATTCGGTGCGTTTATAGACAAGACGTGCATCCTGTGGGAAGAGACCTGTAACGGCAGAGGAAGCTGTCTGGAGTACAACAACGAACTTCTCAGCTATTTACTAGTGGCAGCTGGTCTCTTCTTTCAAAGTAAGACAGTTTTATTTTCGTGTTTGGCATCTGTGCAGTCTCTGATTGGTTATTGCTTGTGTGCGTAAATCCGTAACCCAGTAACAACCAATCAGACACTATGCTCGATTTTGTATAGCTGCGTCATCAGAATGAATGTCAGACATCTACGCCGGTTGAACAGACAATAACCGTATTCTCGGCATTGGACTGGAAATAGCTTGTAAACGAGGCTAATGCACGGGATCATTTTAAATGCAAATGACATTGATCTCTTTTGATATACCCCAAATGAGCCACCATTGCATGCTAGTTCCAATCCACTACCGAAAACACGACCATGCTCTAATAATTGAACGACGCTGGTCGGCGAAGGGGTGCAGTTAAATTAACTATCCGCTCGTAGATTGCGAAAACCTAGAACGCACAGAAGCAAATGTTGTGATTAGCTTTTAAATCGTATCAAAATTCAAGTGGACAAGTCGTGAGTTTTAACACTCGGTCATCGCAGAAAATGTTGCGTTTTGAGGTAGAACTAGATTCTTCAAGTGTCTACCACTGAAAGTGACCGGGGTTTAACAGCTTCGTGCAAAGGCAGAAAAGGAAACAACATTTCAGTTCTTTAAGGCCCAAAACTTACTAAGAATTCTTAAAGAAACATCTTGTTAACCCCAACAATTTGCTGGATTGCAGAATGCAAACCCATAGTCTCTATAGCATTGTTTGATTTTCCATTTGCAGTCCTTTCAGCCGCTCTCTACTTCGGTTCATGGTTCTTCTGCAAGCCAAACGATCCACTCTCGGATGTAGACCATTCAGCTCAGTCGCAAACTCGCCTTAGCCCCCCTCAGACACCTGTGCCAGGCCTGGAGATCCGCCAACAGCGGCAAGCTGCTGGTCAGCAGACTACTTCAGAGGAAGATGATCTTGCCCAGGCTGGTTCTGACAGCGGAAGGCTTTCCCCAGTGCCTGGCTTTGCGCGGTATGCAACTGATGACGAAAGTGTCTTCCTTTCTTTTAAGAATGCGGGAGATGAGAGCCGATGTAGTTTTCTTCCCGTTGCGCAGTTCGAATCTTCGATTTAGAGGTGACGAAGGCCTCCCCTTGTTAGGAAGTAGTTCATCTTGAGTCCTTTTTTACATAGACGTTAAGTGTTTGACTGGATGCGGCCTAAATAGACAAACGATTTAAATAACATCTTCAGGTGCTAGCAGCTTTTATAATGTTTGTAATAACTGGAACGTAGTTTCAGTTTAGTATTACGACGATTTGAAATTATCCCACAGTCACAGGCAATCTTTCAGGACAGATTAGCTAGAACAGGCTGTTTAACAGAGCAGCGCGAAGCGCGATATATATGAAAGATCACTTTTTCCAAAAATGACACTGCGTAAACTAACAAAGTAATTTTTGTTTTGAATCCCCTCTACGTGTTATTTCTATGGTAAATTAAATTAAATATGGTTTTGGTTATTTTACGAATTTTTCTTATTAATTTTGAAATTTTCATGTCGTTTGTTGACATCTACGTGTTCACTGCGGTTTTCTACATTTGTTGTTCTTGCTATTTTGCATAACGCGCTCTTATCGGTTTATTTTTGATATACCACACAATACATCTAGTTTAGCTTCAGAGGGTTCTTAAATACAATTTCACACGAAGGGTTATTTTTCTAGAAACATTTTAAGGTTAATATAAAGCATTATTTTCATGGATTCTTCTTAATGAACTTAAGGATTGTACGATATATGAATTCAACGTGACTCAAATGGAAAAAGAAATCCTGACAGTTCACTTGCAAATACACACCCGCCTCTCACTGCTCGTAGTTACTGAGGACTTTCTTGCACAAACTCCCCTTGTTGCCGGCAACGGTGAGAGAAGGGTATGTGTTTACAGGCTACCCAAATCAGGACTCTATCAAGTAATACTATAAATGAAATATGTTAAAACTCTTTTTAAACTGCTATTTCAGCGCAAGGCGCATTTTTGTACCATTCACACTAGCATTATAACACATCTTTATATCTTGAGCTTGTTGTAGCAAAGCGCCTTTCCCTACTATTATTTAAACTTCTCCCTTTTTAAGTTAATATTGAAAAATACCATGCCGAGTTTGAAGAATGATGATATAATAATTATTATTAATGAAGTTGAATGGATAATTGTATATAGAATAGTAGAAAGTGGTCATTTGCGAGATATTCATTGAGCCGTATTCAGTGACTCGGAGGCCAGTGTGACTTTTTTCAGTTAAGCGCTAAAGCCCTTGTGAGCCTGTTAAGTTTACATTGTAAGTTTATCAAACACGGACTCGCTCTGTGTGCTTTCTAGTTATCGTAACGTCGCATAAGGTTTGAGCCTAGGTTGCACTGAATAGTAGAAATGTCTGACGAGTTCGTTTCCAACCTTTTTAGGCGTCGGCAGTGATTAACTGGCACTGGCGGGGAAGCAATGAATGGACGTCTTTTGAGTTTAATGATACAGTGTGTTGTGGTTTGATTTTCAAGAAAACAAATTTGGAGGCTTCCATTCTTATCTTTCAACCAATAATGATCTTAGTAGAGTTATGCTTACCGACTACATTCAGCGCAAGTCCGTGTGTAACTGTAGAAAACCGGCTTTCATAATTTAGGTTTTCTGATTTTTAGGGTCTACGAGCCAGCGGTCTCTTGTGAGAGTCACACGCGCGGGCGCGTTGTGTCTCTCGAGTCTAGCCGAGTCGAGTAGATCCTCGAGACCAGAAAATGGTTTAGATTGTGTCCATTTTTCAACATTTTCTCTCTGTCAGTCAAATTTCACTTGTTAACGTGCAAGATCAAATAAATTACTCTTTTGAGTTTAAGTTTGGGCTTTTCATTTTCTCTTAAGTCAACTTTTTCCCTGTTCTCTTTTGATCGAGATTGTTGCAGATGTGGTATTGAATCAACAGCTTGTTTGCGCTCCGTTTTCTCAGGCAAGGAGTATGTGGCGAGATTATATGACGAGAAAGGAATGGGCGCGGCTCGCCCCAACCCATTTTCGACCATACCGGCTTTGTATTATCGACATTCTCGAGGACCCTTGTCGAGATCTAACAGAAAAGACAAACCACAAGTGGTTTATAATTTTATTTTAAATATCAATAGATTGACCACTATCTTAACTAACGGAGGGCACAACTTCGTCTTGACCGTTCCATCCGTACCCTGTACATTACATGAACAGGCAATTGTGTACAAGAAGACAAAACCAACAGATCCATTTTTGCTTGATGCGCCCGTCAAACCAACAAATTATTGTAAGTTTCTCCGAGGCTAGGTCTTTACAAAGCAGCAGTACATATTCCAGACATCATATACTTTATTTATAAGAAGGTTCAACGCTTACCTTCCAACAGGCTACCGATTGGGTTTAGTGCCAGCTGGCCGAGTGCGGTGTAGGGTGAGCGGTCTGCTGACGAGGGGATTTCGCGCTAAACGGCTCGCTTTGATCACTGAATTTTTTTCTGCCCCCCTCGCTGGGAGCCTGTTCGCGGCCTATCAGCGCTTAGAAAGCGCAATTTGTATAAATAATAAAATAAACAGTCACCGTTACAAGTTGAATATGTTGGAGGTTATTAATGTCTCTGCTACAAGTCACCTAAAAACAAACTACAGACGACAAAAAAAAAATTGAAAATTAGTTTTAGAGAACGACTTTTTTTTTGTAAAAAAAGCGAATACAAAATAAAAAAGATTGAAAATTAAGATGCCCTAAAACACGCCCATCTCATAATCCAATCTTTGTAAACACAACTTGTACATCATTCTTCGGACGTGACACTGGAAGCCATTTGTATGTCAAATCCTGTTCCGGTACCAGCTCCCACTCGAACGATCGAAGAAGATGTTTTGCAAGAAGCTGTAAAAAAGACAAGTAGTTAACAAAACGGGTAGCCTGTTCCAGCCTTACGGTTAGTTCTTATTTGGCACCCGACTTTTCGATCGTCCCGAACCCCCACGAAGAGTTCCAAAAGTTTCCCAAGGTTGTTTCGTCAGAGTGACGCCATAACGTTACGTCAATTTTTTTGGCAACATCGCTGGCCAATACTGCAGGCCTGGAGCTCAAGCCCAGTCAATTGATAAGTTATCCCGACCGCAAAGAGGTTGTCATTTTCATGGAAACCGAAGTACTGCGGAAACACTCAACGAAGCCGCCTTCCAAAGGTAACGTTAATTTAAACAGTGGTAAGCTTAAGTGAAAAAGACGGAAGAGATGTCGTTTTAGCTTCATCGCTTTATATTTAACTTACTAATTACTTATCTCCTAACCTAGCTATGAACCATATCAGTTCAATTCACGTATAAAGCGCGCAAAAATTTCTGTGGTATTAGTTCAGGGGATTCAGGTAAGTTGCAACACACCACAGAAAATTTATTCGATATATCTGAAAATATTCCGCGACTCGAGCAAGTTTTCAATGGCTTTACCAGCATTCGGGTCATTTGGGCCCAAAAAGCGTCATTGCCGCTGCCGCTCCATGCCGGTCACGAATAACTTCCAAGTGAATTCAACATCTATTTGTAGACAACTTTCAAGTACGAAAGAATCGTAGAAACTTTGTTATTGTAATTCAGGACCTCTTTAAAATCCAGAATTTAGTCGTTTCTGTCTTGTTAGGGAGCTTAAGCAAAACATGACGACAACGGCAACGAGAAAGTCACCAAACAAAAGGATTAATGAGCAAAACAATAGCTGTGCACGTGCGTTATAAATCGTTGTACATTTCTTTGCCGTCCTCTGCAAAACAACAACGTGAAATGACCAAGTTCTGCGTCGTCTACGGAAGGTTGACGACGACGACGGCTAATTTTTCGTATTTCCATTTGGAATTGAACGCCGTCGTTCCATAAGTAGCTTAAGAACGTAGTCAGAGCCATTTGTGTACAGAACAGATCTAGGCAATCGTGAATTTCACTGGTAAAATACAAATTTATTTTTCCTAAGCGTCGTCCTCGGCGTCGTTGTCGTTGCTTAAGCTCCCTGTTGTTTTGTAGAGGACGACTATGAAGAAATGTACCAGAATTTATAAAGCACGTAGCCCGCGTGCAAAAATAGTGGTATTGCTCAGTAGTGCATTTAACTTGTCTTAGCGCAGAAGTCATTCCAATTATAAATACCCATGAACAATGTGCTGTGAACTCTTAATTCTCAGTCATTTCACAACACACTACTCCATGGTAAGTTTGTGTAAATACTTGGTGTAAGAACTCACGTAATGGTCCGTTA
This sequence comes from Catalaphyllia jardinei, assembly GCA_022496165.2. NCBI lineage: Eukaryota > Metazoa > Cnidaria > Anthozoa > Scleractinia > Caryophylliidae > Catalaphyllia > Catalaphyllia jardinei. Next base: position 29,206,073 of record CM042747.1, read on the forward strand.
TACTCAAAGGTAAACTACAGTCCAGTACTATCAATTTATACAGGGCTACCCTAACATAAAAATGAAAGCTAAACACTCTCGTAACGGTCCGGGTAGTTACCAAATATCGTTTTCACTAGCGACGCAAGCAAAAGCGCAAACACAATAATTCTTATTTCACCGTGAAAACGGCCTTGACGAAGGTATAAACACACGCGCAAGCACAAGGACCAAAATTTTTCCTTTTTCTTTTCCTTGCGCTTGCACACGGTTTGCGCTGCAACAGGTGAAAACGAAGTACCGCTCAGGTATAACACAAGCACAAAGGTAGCACAAGGAAATTTACCACACGCGGCTAAATTTAGCCAAGAAAACACTGGATCCAGATTACCTCGTGCCTAAACAGTTTGGAACGTTCGGGTGATTTTGCTTGTGTCTGTCTTTGCGTCGAATTTCGTTTTCACTTGGGTCATCCCTATTGCTTGTGCGGATTTCAAATCTCCTCGCCATCTAGAAAACATCCACGGTAATACGGAGACGTTTCAACGACGCAACAATTACGCCCACGGCTAAACTTTCAGTAGAAGACATGTGATTTATCTGCATTCTCACTTGTTCATTCCGGCAATTTTACAGAAGTCATTTCATGCAACCCAGTTTTAAAATCACTAAACCGAAAACATCACAGCAGTCAAACCATAAATGGTAATATTTCTAATATATAAGGGAAACGAAAGACAAACCTTTATAATCTTGTGAATAAATTTATGTCCTACGCACATCCGGGGACCTGAACCAAACGTCCACACTCGATCCCGGTCTAACTGGTTACTACGGAAAACAAACCAATCAATCAGTACTGCTCCTTACATGTAAATAAGTAAGGGAAAGGACTATTTTAAGTTTGTTCTTAGTCACATTACAGGAAATGTATTAACAAAGAAAGCTTTCAAACAAGTTTATGTTCCGGAACAAAACGGCAAGAAAATGATCGATAATCGGCAAACAAAAAGAACAACTTACACTAACACAATGACTTTTATGCTGGGACAGTGCTATCTGACGGAGCTAAAATTAACTTCCTAATCAACTCTGTATAATTCTCACCAAGTGTCCCATCGTTCGGGTAAAAACGTTTCAGCTTCGGGGAATATTTTAGGGTCGCAGTTGGCTGCTCTTGTAAGAAATCCTACATAGTAACCACTGGGGACTTTGTAGCCATCTATATCCATATCCTGGAGAAAAAAGAAAAAGGATAATCTTCATTTGCCTGTGGTTACTACTGATACCTCGCTATACCACAACAATTTCAAAGTATAATTATTTATTCACGTTCGTATTTTGAACGAGTTCTTAGCTCGTCGACGAAACGTGTTAAATAATTGATTGATTGATTGATTGAATGAATGATTGACTGACTGAGTGACTGAGTGACTGAGTGACTGACTGATTGATTGCTTGATTGATTGATTGATTTATTTATTAAAATGAACAGAGAATTAGTCTAATTTAACACGAATATCATTCTCAAATTGGCTACGCTACTCACTATCTATTTAAACACCAGTGTTTCTGTCAATGAAGTATCGGCTGATAGTTGCCCCTTGGAAATTTGATGTTCTTAAAACAAATAATTGCCCGAGAAGCAAAGATTGATGGGCAAATATGCTAGTTGCGTTCGACGAAGTGGAACGCAATCCTAATTTTTGCCTGTGACTCTGCAGAGTTGGTTGCCCTGTGTAAGGTTGTCTGGAAAACCCACAAATCTGTGAGGGCACGAAAATGGCCACCCCGCTTAATTTTTGCAGGGGCATGTCACGACATAGTTACTATGTCACGATATAGTTATTAACTGTGGTCACGGCCAGTAAACTGGTACCGTATCTGAGACATGTGATAATACATGTGACGAACATGTGAGCACGTGAGCAGGTCATGTAGACTTTGGACTTTCTTTCCATGCGCTCTCGATCACAGAGGTAGCGTTGGATACTTTTGCCGTGGGATTTTGAGGCTGAGTAGTATTATATTCAATAGTATGATGTTATTTAAAGGTTCGTTCGGGCTCACGAGGAACTTGTTTATTTTATAAGATGCGTAAGAGTGAACCTGAGCCAGGGAACCAATACTGTATACTTTGTGTCAGGCCAGCGGAAATACTCGAATCAGTCACACGGTGTTTGTTTACGATGAACGAGAACGCGATTGCAAATGTGTACTTATATTTGAGCTTCCTGCTTAGAATAGTGTTCGTAAAAAATATACTTTTACAAATTACAAGTTAATAATGTGAGAACATTTAGCACGAAATCTGAAGGCTGATGTAAATATTTTAGTCCTATTAAACTTGTGAGTCGGAACCTGGCGCCGTCACGCAACGTAGTTTGTACCGAGACCTGTTCAATCAGAATGGCATGGTTGTTGATGAAAAAGGTTGGTTTTTAGATGTTGAAAGTCAGCTAGTGAAATAATTTAAGGTATCTGTATAAAAGTTTTTACGGCGTCGAACGCACTCTCATAATCTTTGATTACTGCTAGTTTTAAGAACATCAAATTTCCAAGGGGCAACTATCAGACCGATAGTTCCGAGACATAAACACTCTGTCTTTATTGTCCACCACTAAATTTTCTTCCGCGCGCCAGCTCAAAAATCATATTGAATTATTTTAAGCTTTTTTACATGAAAGCCGTTGAAAAGTTGAAAAAGAAAACAGACAAAAATCCACTCAATACAATTTCAATTGTTTATTTTTCGTAAGACTGCTTACTTAAAGTAACATTTACACGGCTGACTACTATCCATCCGGGTATTTTACTTAGATGGGCAGTATAGGATGATGGTATCTCTCCGCAGATGAACATAATCGCGTCACGTAATAAATTTAAACCAATAAGAATTGGAGAAAATTTAGTGCTGAACTATAATCTGTGATAGATAGTGAGTAGCCTAGGAGTGTACGGTTGTTAACAACATAACAGCCGCTTCTCTGCGGTTTCGAAGTGTCTCTAATCTTTAATCTTTTTTTGTTTTTTGAACTCGATTTCTATGCGTGATAGTTGAATTGAGCTTACACCCTCGTCAACTATAACGGGGTAGAAACCTTGAACTCCCAAATGTTATAACAGTTAAATGGTCTTAAACAGCATTAAGAAAGGAAGAAGATCGAAGAATAAGAATGTAAATTCAACAACAAGACAAAGCAAAATGTTTACCTCTTTTGCCACTCTTCGTCCTCCTAAAAACGGTGGCCAAAGTCGTTTTACCTCTAAAAGGACATTTTCCAAATATCTATCATCTTGGGCTGCTTTGAGCCGCTTTTCAAGCTGGAAAGAAAATTAATAGCATCATTACTAACTACAGAATGCAATTTTCTTGCTCATCAAGCTTTAATCGTGTCCTCTTGTTATTGTCAACATTAACAACAAGATCACCGCTATAAGATTTTTACACGATTTTTACAGCTGGAACGAAATGGAGGATGTCACAATGGAATCCACACACGCAATGTTCGCCCTGTTTTAATCATGATAGCTTTCCTTTTATTTTGCTACTAACATGTACTCCCTCAAGTCGACGGTGATCTTGGATTGTTTTAAACAAACTTGAATCACACTATATTCGTCTGTCAATACACTAATCAACCAACTACTGGTACCAACTGATTCACCAACCAGTTTTCTAAAAAACAACCAACTACATTTAACCAACAGACTGTCAGTGAATGATAGTTTAAGTGTTTGATGTCACTTAGTTAGTCCCTTAGTGATTGGTTGGGCTTTGAACGAGTGACAGGTGGATCTTTGTGGTCAGAATAATTGATTCCATAAGGACAGATGGACGGACTCAAGGACTGGCTGACTGACTGACTGACTGATTATGAATGACTGACTGACTGGCAAACGGAGGGACTGACGGACTGACTGACTGACTAATTATGACTGATGGAAGGATTGACTGACTGACTGACTCACTCACGCACTCACACTCACGCACGCACTCACGCACTCACGCACTCACGCACTCACGCACTCACGCAC
>CM042747.1:29215099-29248213 GCA_022496165.2 Catalaphyllia jardinei
TTTGGGAAAAGCTAATCATTAATTACTAATTGTTTTTTTTCTCTTGGTCTGCTTACCATGCCAGTGAGCTATTGTAAGTTCAACGATTGATGCAGCTTCTCTCGCTGCAGTTTCCATCTCCACACCCAGAAATAATCGTAAACACATCTCAGTTGTCAGCTGCTTGAACAGTTTATAAGGAATAACAATGTCACCATCTTCAATACTATTCAACAACCTAGAAGAGACAATCTCCACTTCTCCCATGTAACGGGTCACCTCTTCAGGTTTGAAGACATTATGAAGAACATTTCGCAACCTTATAGCTTCATCGTCACTGTTGAAAATCACTAAGTCACCATACAAACTGTACATGTATCCAAAGTCTTTGTAGCTCATGTCAAGCTTGCCTTCCATGTCTAAAAGTAAAAGAAAAATCCCTCAAGTTACAATTTTATGAAGAAAAACTTTCCATGTACTTCGTTGTGAGAAACAAAACTTCTGTGCCTATCGTCACTCACATGGGAGGAGATGGTGCAGAATGAACAGTGAGGCAAGGATAACACTTGGCAGATGGTCCCCACTGAACTGAGAATGACTTTCATGTGTTAAATCCGAAATAAGTCATTATAAGTGTGAAAGATTTACCTATTCTGGGATTTGCTTTAATTATGAATAAACTATTACTTATTTCATTTTCATCACATCTTAAGGGAGGTATCACTTTTCAAAGCTTCATTTCTTGATGTTGATAAGCCCTGTACACTTGTCAGTGATATAACAAAGACCATGTTCAGGCAATATTTCCCCAATGTTCCCAATATATTTTTTTGCAGTGTGCTAAATAAATAAATTATTAATATCTTGTTCCCTGTGAAAGTTTTTAAAGGCTCGTTCCTAGAAGAAATTTCATTTCTCTCTTTTCACAAAACATCAGAGTTATCACCCCTTTACCTTTTTTTACAAGCTTATGTATGTTGCCACAAAATAGGTGTCACACTACTTTCCTGACAACGATCACTCAAAAATGCCTTACCTTCTAACACCTCCTTGACCCCTTGGTTTGAAGCCACAAATACATGAGGCTTGTTGAGTGTGCGTACTTGAAAAATCCTTGAGTTTAATGTCTTGATGTTCTTTTGCATAAATTCAATTGGATTTCTTGCAAACTCTAATGTCTTGTCGCCAGTGACTGGCCAACCCACACGGCCTGGCAATGATGTCATCAAGACATAAGCTGATTAAAGCTTCAGCTGCTGCAACTAAAAATTAACATTTTATGATTTCAAAACTTTTACAATATAGGCTAGCCTGGAAAATATGGTGTAACATCAACATCATACTAACCCAGGCAAAGTTATAACTTGCCTTTTGGAAAGTACCATGGATCACCAGCAAATGTGTCTAAAGAGAAGAATTCCCTTATATATTTAACAATTTTAATGATAATAATATAATGATTACTATTTTGTATTTTTCACATAAGAAACAAAACTCAGGTTCTCATGAGTTTGAACTGAGGCTCTTCCAGGATGACAGCAGAATGAACTGTAGAACACAGCGATATCCCTTAAGGTTACAGTATACCTTCAGATTGGCAATTTTCTTCAAATTTCGATTTTTCAGTTTAAGTAATGATCCAAATGAAATCTCTAATGTAAAAAAGAAATCACTGAAAAAGATTCAATATTGGCAGAGAAATGGCAGTTTTACGTTTTGGCTGGAAGTAAAAATTACCGTCTGGCCCCAGTTTCACAAAGGCTGGATAACGCTATCCACCGGATAAATCGCTATCCGGGGGATAAGTGTTAACAAAACAAACCACGCTATCCACTGGATAGTAATTTATCCGGTGGATAGCGTTATCCAGCCTTTGAACAACTGGCCCCTGATTGACACATTTAGCGCTGTTTTCTCTGATCAATTTTCTCACTTGAAGTGGACACTGTAAAGAGCTAAAACTCATAGGGAATTTGTCCGATTGCCCCCAAATTTTGACAGTGGGTAGATTAACACACAAACAACAAAAAAAGTGTCTGCAAAGTTTTTATTTCCAAATATTTCTTCAATGAGAGCAATTTTTGTACAAACATTTCACATTTTTCAAATACTATTTCGAAAACATTCCACAACTTTTCACTGCAACTGAGTATGGCAAACGCAGACGTTTTTTTTTAGTGCTTTGGGTCCGGAAACTGAGAATTAGTGAAATTAGCGAAAGACAAAATTCGCTTTGACTTGTAGCTTTGAAAAGGTGATTTGGACACTCGCATTCAAAAGTGGTAAAAATTCATTTTATTTCAAAATTATTGGTATAGCCAGATAGCCAGCTCTGTAAGCTTTAATTTGATATAAAGGTTTAGCCATCTACAGTTTAAACTGGACGTGCTACATTGCTGGACGTGAGACACCCCTGAAGGTATACTGTTAGCTTAAAATATTTTCACAGCTATAAAAAAAGCCTCTGCTCTAGCTGTCATCTGGGTGTTGTTCTAATAATTTAGTGGAAAGAACAAACAGATGATTATAGTATATATAGTGGAGCCAATTATTGTTTGTAAACTGGTGATATATAAAGCATATTTTTCATGCCACTGACATGTAAAAAGACCATAACAAACTATTCAAGACAGGTGTAATATTAAAATGTACATCCTAAATTAAATTTTAACCATGTGTATAAAAAAGCTGTCAGACTTATCACTTGAAAAGATTAAAGGAATATTTAACACCTACCAAAATTCATTTATTTGAAACAAAACGAATATTTTCGTCTTAGGTAAAACAATAAAATGCTCGGTAAGAATGGTTATACCTAAACTTTACGCTTAAGTTTACGTCGATTTTATTAAATTTGTCATCTCTACGTGAAATTTTGGAATTTTGCAGCGTAATTGTTTGTCGAGTTCAACTGTCACGAAGAGCAAGGAGTTGTGTCAAGACTTCAAGTGCGACTTTTAGCTAATTGCAATGCTAAACTCTTTGTGAACGTATCAGATCGGTTGACGTGTCACAGTCAATCGTTTCACATGTATACGCCCGTTCTGATTCATCAATTAATCTAGAAGTTAACAGTAAACAGTGTATTTCCACCTTTTTTATGCTAAGTACAAGGAAAAAAATTGAATAAAACAAGAAAGAGCAACTGGTTGCTAAAGAATTTGTTTTACGTTTCGTGCGAAGCATGGAATTGACAAAACGTGTAATTTGGAACTTTAACTGTGTTTACTAGAGACAACCTTGACTTAAGTTGTTAGAAGCGTTTTCGTAAGTTAGCGTGATGTAAAACAGATGAAATTTGAGTTACCGATATTCTGCGATATTTCCTTTGTCTTTGCCCACTAATGTCAACGTCCACAAGATCGATCCAAAGCCATGAAAATTCCCGGTCTAGAGCTCTATGCTTGATGGGTTTTTGAAAGATGGTGGTCGCACGCGAACAAATGGCGAGATCAGTAGGCCAATCAGTATGTTTTGTCGCCAGGCGATAACACATTGTAATGCATTATTTATAACATCAGCCACGGACGAACAATATTTGCATAACTTTACATGGTGAAGTACATATATATTCATTTTGTCCTCTGATTTGTCCGCCATGTTTTCTTTGCAAAAGGTAACCTGGCCTTCATAAGAGAACCGAGGCGGGTGGGGTGAGTGTTGGGTCTTAACGACGATTTTAGTGAAAAAACAAAGTAATAACCAAACGTTTGGTGAATAAAAGATTTGGGGGCCTATAGGGAAAGGTCGGTTGATTTTGTTTGTCCATGAGCACACCCTCCAGGTTTTACTCGTTTTTTCCTCCATTTTGACAAATAGATGGATTTTACAAACTTTGTGAAACAGTAACACCAGAGACTCCACGTGACACTAGTCCCATTGTTTGCTTTCCTTATATTTAGTGATATGCTGTAATTGTTGCTGTTTCACGGCGTAAATAAGAGCACCCTAGGTTATAAAGTATGCGTATTGATCGAGTCAAAATGATTGATTTAACGCAAGTGTGATTTCTTTAAAATCATGGACAAATAACATGGACAAATATGAAATCAAAGAAGGCGATATTTCATAAACAAACCGATAGGTCGTGATAGCCTTTTTGCCGTGATTTAACCATGATAGCTCCGTGTTTTGAACGAGTATTGTTACAAACAGTTGACTTATTTCGTGGTCAACAAAGTGGTTCAATGGTAAAATTGTGGCAAAACTATGCCGATATTTCATAAACAAACCGAAGTAGGTGACAGGCTGATGCTGAGCAGAGCGGACAAATACTGACCTCTGAGATCTCAGACAACGATCTCAGACAATGCGCTTGTGAAGTCAAGGACGAACAGCTTTCGCTCCACGCTTCTATGAAATTAAAGAACGCGATCTCACACTATGCACTTGTCAGCTCAGGGGCAAACAATTCTGACGCTCCGCGATTGAAGTTAAAGTTTGAAGTTAAAGATTGAAGTTGCCACTCTCTATTAAGATGGCATACGGCCTGGAAATGGCACACAACGCGACAACATAAATTGGTGTCTATCTTTGATTGACAGAAGTTAATGTGTGGGAGATAATTTGGTTTTATCAACTCAGTTGATAAAACCAAATTATCTTGTAATACTCCCACCGACGCAGCACCACAGTTTCTTTAGAAACTAATCTCCTTTAATGTATGGGAGTGCAGCCTAAGCCTCGGTCCGGCGTAGCCTCGCTCGCCCGCCAGGATCTGCCTTCGCGCGCCGCTGTCATGCTGACGTGTGCCGTTTACAGCTTGCTCTGTGCAAGTTGTTTGTTTAGTCGTTCCCACCCTCCCTTATTATGCCCCCTAGTCCTTCGTATCCCTGCTTTCCCCTTTCCCCTACTCCACTGGCTTCGGCCAGAGTGACTTATGCAAAGGGCCTCGCTTTGGCGTCGGTTTCCATAGCAACCGTCCAAGCATCGATCCCTCAGTCGAGGCGCCACGCACCTCTCGTAAGGTCTAACAGGATTGGCCGAGAAAACAATAGAATAAACAACAGAAACAATGGCCCTAGTCCTGAAAACAATAGAGGTGGATGATTCCGGGAGCAAATAAAATTAGAGGTTCCGAAGAGGTGCATGACTACTGCCTCAGTCGGGTCCCCGCCTTCGCTTCGGGGCCACTCCACTGGTGCCTTGTACCTTTGCATTCCAGCCAAACCCCGACTCCGTTCGTTGCGTAGCGGAACAGACATTAAACAGAAAGGTCGAATCCAAGTTGATACGCTCGATTTGGATTGGTCGGCGCAGCTGCTATGCATGACCTTCACGTGATCCAAGGTCCAAATGTTACGTTATGCGCGTGAGAAAATCGCATTCTTTGCATTCCATGCATTCGTGGTGGAAGACTCAAGATTTCAGCAAAATCGAGTCAGGGCCAAACTATACAACTGCGGCGCATACGTTTGTAAAAGCAACGTTGATATTAGGATTGCGGGCTCCTTTTGTCGCCCGCAATTACCGGTAAAAATTCCCCGTATTTTATGAGCCTTCACTGGTAGATAAGTACTATGCCCACTGGAATTACTGCACAAATTTAATAGGGGTCACTTTCGTCAATATTCTCTGACACCACGCAGAGGGGGAGAGGGGTAACGACGGGGGCTATTTATTAGCCCAGATTTTCCGGGGTGGGGCCAGGAAGCGGAAAATTCGACGGGAACTATATATCTAACTCTGTCTAAAATCGAAAACGAAAACAATCAAATCTTGTCGTAAAAACATGCAATGGCACCAAGCGTGGGAAAACGATCCCTTTCTTCTGTGCTATGGGCTCATGGCATGCAACAATATTTTGAATTAGCGTTTTGTTCCATGTCTGCAACTGAACATTGCATCCCTTTCAGCCATTTCCTGCCTTCTGGCTTTCATATTTCTATCCTAGACATGACAATCCGATTATTTCTCTTTTTCACCACTGCCCTGACAAATAAAAACATAAAATAAAAATCTAAATGAAAGGCTGATCGAACAGCTAAGGTAAATTTTAATGCCCAATATTTCGGTTAGGCAGAACTAACCTTCTTCAGGGGATACACTGAAGGGTATCCCCTGAAGAAGGTTAGTTCTGCCTAACCGAAATATTGGGCATTAAAATTTACCTTAGCTGTTCGATCAGCCTTTCATTTAGATTTTTACTTTATTGAACACTGCTGATCCTGATCTTCACGAAGATCCGGCTTCACTTCGCTACTGTTTGTGCAAGTGGTCCTTCCTTTACAGTTTACCAAATAAAAACATCCTTACTGTACACGATACTGCATGATACTCCATAAAATGAACGCATAAAACCATTACAGGATAAAATCATGACTGAGAAGGAAATCTTCTTTTAGTTCCCGGGGGGGGGGGGGGGATACCCCCATAAAATTATGGGCTATATATATAGGTATGTGCCGCAGAATAGGGATGTATGGTTTTAGAGGTTCTCGGTCCTTAAATAGGGTATCTTTTTTAACCATTTTGTTTCTGTGTTCTCGGTGTGGTCTGTAGGGCCTGATTACATGGCGAATTTCAGCCCGGGCTGAAATTTCAACCCGGCTAACCGGGCTGAAATTTTGTTGCGATTATAGGACGAACTTCACCCCGGGCTGAAATATTGGTCTCGGCACCAAATATGAAATTGCGCGCGAAGAGTCTAAGGAGAATCAGGCAACCATATTATTTCTTGCTTTTCAGCCCGGGTTGGAGTTTCTTTTCGATTACATGAGATTTTTTCAGCCTTGGGCGCAATTCAGCCCGGGCTGAATTCCTCTCCATGTAATCGACAATTTGATTTTAAGAGGATTTCTTTCAGAAGCCTGGCTGGGATTTTAGCCCGGTTAGCCGGGCTGAAATTCTCCATGTAATCAGGCCTTTAGATAGGGTAGCTAAATTGTCCTATATAATACTGGAGTGTGAAAACGCCATCCTAAACGAATGTTTGTTCTTAAATTTGATGTATCCGTTGAAGTATTAACAAAAGATTGTGCAACAGCGGTTTAATAGCCTTGAATGTGCAACAGCGGTTTAATAGCCTTGAATGGGGTGTCATTTTGCGGGTTTGGGCCTTAAAAAGGGTATCAGTTTTCGCTTTCTTAGTCCTTAAATAGGGTTAGGGTTCAAGAACCTTCGCGGGACACCCCTATCCAATATTCGCGGGAGTGCCCCCCGCCCAGGGTATCAGCTACCACCAGTTATCTTTTAAACTGCTAAAAACTTAGTCTTTCATGGTTTCAGTTTTTGCGGCAATCTTTCTAGAATGTTAAGCGGGATGGAAGAAAAGTAGGCGATCGTGTTAGGGTCTCCGTCCTTCGGTACAGTGAGTTCTTAACTGTAACCCAACATAAGTTTGTTCTCAAGCCTTTTCGTACGTATTAGGCCCCATATAAACGGACACAGGTATCCTGTCGTCTGGTTTTAAGTTTACAGACACAGACGCGTTTTCTGATGTGTAATATTTTATTTTCTTTATTTCTGGAATAGGCCATTTCCGAGTTCTCTTGTGCCTCTGTTTTAAGACGAGTCTAAGTGAGAAACCTTTCACATGAAAATCATGCAAATCAAAGTCATTTTCGCTTTGAAGCAGAGGCACAAGGGAACTCAAAAATGGCCTATTATGACAGGGAGTTGAACTCTTTCAGGCCCGACATCGCTCCAAGCTCACTTTTTCAAAAAGTCGCCTTTTGGCGACCTTTAATTGTAAAATGGTCCCCATAAAAAAAATATCAGTCGCCAAAAAAAAAAATGCGTGAAGGGAAGGACACTTCATGACATATTACACGTTGCAAAATAAAAAGTAAAGAGGAGGACACTTTATGCATTCATGTCGAGTTTCTGAATGACGAGATGGGAAAAGAGAAAGACAGGTGATGCCACCGCTTGTACTATTAATTGAATTCGTCCTATTATTGATAATTTTTCAAGTAAATTTCTCTTTTAATCTGTTGGTCGCCAATTAGCGACTTTTGCTACAAGTTTGGTCGCCAAATATTTTTTCCGCTCGCCATGGCGACCAAAATGGTCGCAGCTTGGAGCTCTGCGCCGACATTCTTCATTCTTTTGTACGCACAAGATCCCGTCTACACTATTACGTCACGAAAACGGAGCTTTTCGAAAACGCACTAAAAAACGGAGGAGTTTTGAAACGCCGGCCTTCCTATTTAGTGTGAACGGAAAACAATTTTGAAAACGGAACTCTCCGAAAACGATAACGTCAACCCGAGTTCTACTCAAAACACAAATGCAGCATGACCGGCGATTGTTGTGTTTTCAAATTTCCCCAGCGTAGTGTGGACGGAAAACATCTGATGCGTTTTTAGAGTGTAACCTTCGTTTTAAAATTCCTCCGGCATTGTGTGGACGCGGCCCAAATATTTCGTGCACTAACAGATCCTTTGCATAAATGGCGCCTAAATTTGAATAACAATACTCACACATCGTTAGCCTCACATTCATGTGAAAACTCCTTTGTCTTGAAACATGAATGTGAGGCTTAGAATGTACCAAGTATTGTTATTTAAATTTAGGCGCCATTTATGCCAAGGGTCTATGCACTTCATTAAATACGACGATTTGTCCTTGCATTCCAGAGCAAGCATAACAAAACACAACAGTTAAAGGAAACCTCTACTGATTTGTCAAGTTGTCGATGGTTCGACAATGAAACACACAGCGTGCATACAGTAACTGAAGGGACCTTACAAACGGAAACGCATTGGCAGTCAATGAGCAGCTACACACGTAAATTACAACGTGCTTGAAAATTTCTCGGACAACATTACGCTTACCAATTTCTACAATTTCAGTGAGAGTAAACTATCTGCAACATTCACGCAACTGTTAGACACAACCTTCATCCAGCCGGAGGAAAATCGGTTCTCAAATGCATACAGGTATACACTGTGCTATGATTAATGAATGTGGTATACCGTTTTCTTCTCTCAAAACAAAACACTAGCAGCTGTGCCTCCCTTCTTCTTGGCCACCATCGCAAGTTACACTTTAGATTTTAGCCATCAGCGCTAGATAGCCACCTTCGCGATGCTGCACTTCATACTGCATGCAACGTAACGGCATCTAGGTGTGACAGGAAGTATTGCGTGCAATGACGTTCCGTGTGTCTGGTCCTTAATTTTTTCATAACATAACTAACACTCAAGTATGTTAATAAGTTTTTCAGTGTAAGGAAGTAAGGAAAGCAAGTCAGGTGAAGGGAGTTCTTGGGAAGAGAAATGAGGTCGTTGACTAAGGGCGTTGACTAAGGTGATCTACAGCTTGGATTTCGTGGGTTGACTGTGGTATGGCGGTACAAGAGGAAATAATGGAAGGCTGCTCTTAAATGCAGCGATGTCGTCAATAATCGTTGGCTGCAAAGAGAATAGAAGCATAACATGAGAAAACGTAAATCACACCTTACCTTACTGATACATTTTTCACACTTCATTTTTAATTGCCACTAATTGGCCAATCTAAACCAAGCCTGTAAGGCTGGGATGTCGTAGTAACCAAACGCCGACAAAAAGCTAATGAGTCGCACAGGTTCTGGCGACGGTATTTTACGCCTGCACTTACAAAGATCAGCGGATTCTTCCCGCAAGAAAAAACCCATTGCCGTCCCCAGTGCTACTCGTTTTTAAATGTCGTTTCGCCGATTGACTGACCAAAAGAAAGGGAGGCTCTGGAGACGGGAGTGGAAAAAATCCTTTGGAACCTCTGCAGAGGAAAGAGCGCAAGCTTGTTCTCTTTTGTTGGATGTGAAATTTAGAAAAAAATAGTTGGCCGGCTAAACTTTTAAAACTTCTATAGTCAATTCGCTGATAAATCAAAACCCAATTTTATCAAGAAGCCTACAAAGTAATAATCACTTCTATAAGTCGGGCGTCAACACTGAAAACCACAGAGACGACTCAAATAAACAGAAGTTTACCAAGGATGGAGGGCTAGCATCTTCGGTTTTCTCGACATTTTCAATGACATCGTTCAAGGCCTTGTTACACGAGTTCTTGGTCACTGCAAGACACAAAATTAGACAAGAAATTCTAAACTTTGGGTCCCAACTAGCAAGCTGCGTATTGTGGAAAATAGGATCTCAGAGCAGGAAAATTACGGACCAGCAAAAAATTTCAGTGCACATAGTGCGAAAAAACGTAGCATTCGAAGGTCACTATGAGAAAAATAATTAGATACAAGTCCATTTTTGAAATTCCGTAAAGCCCTTAAACCTCCCAAAAAATTAAAATTGCAGAAGTAGTATATCAAACACGAGAAACAGTGTTTCATCGGGATATCCAAACACCGAGAAGAGAGTTGAAAATACGACACGCAGCCGAGTATTTTTGACGAAACGTAAGGTGTTTGGATAGCCGATGAAACACTGTCTCGAGTGTTTGGAATATCTTCTCAATCAAAACAAAAACTGACGAGTAAACGGAGAAGTAAAACCGTCAAAATCTATACTAATTAAGACCGGATATCCAAACCTCCTTCACGTTTTGTTTCAACGTGATGAATTATTAATGAGATCGAGAAGAAAGTTTGAAAGCACAAAAAAAATACTTACTGGTTTTTGACAAAATATGAACAGCTAGTTTGTGTCTTCTGGGTGCATTAGCGGCGAGGAGATCCTTTCAGGAAAACAAAAAGCAGTTTAATAGGTTGAATCGGTAAAAGTAACCACCATAGCTGGTTTCATGGGTTGACCTTTCAAGTGTTGGTCCCCGGTAGATCAAGTGCTACCACAAAATCACAGAAAAGGAGCCTTTATTCAGTTTTAAAACCGATCAGAATTCTTACCCGGTAAAATGCCAAAACATCTTCCTTCGTGACCGTCGTCAAATACGCCACCTCGATATTATCTGAAGGAAGAAGGTACAGTCGTACGTAAGACACTCTTTGCAATCAGATAACTTACATCCTGCTGTCAAAAGATCCACTTTAATTTACAATGAGCCCTTAAAGCCAATATAGCCATAAATCATTTTCACTGTCCTCACCCCTGTCAAAGTTGTACTGCCGAGAGAGAATTTCTTTCCAATGTTTCATACATTCCGAAGACAGTTTCTTGGGTTTGTCCAGCCTTT
This sequence comes from Catalaphyllia jardinei, assembly GCA_022496165.2. Taxonomy (NCBI): domain Eukaryota; kingdom Metazoa; phylum Cnidaria; class Anthozoa; order Scleractinia; family Caryophylliidae; genus Catalaphyllia; species Catalaphyllia jardinei. Next base: position 29,226,148 of record CM042747.1, read on the forward strand.
TGACCGTAAGTGCCTCGACATGATTCTTATACTCTTCTTCTGACATTTCTTTAATGTACTCCTAATTAAAAAAACACACATTATTATTACTCATATGGCTGGAAAAGTGTAAACGACAGGGCCTGGCTGTGTGAGCTCAAAGCACTAAGACGAAGCTAATCTAGTAACACTGTCCACTTTGAATCCAGGGCCGGGTTGTTTAAGGCCCGATTAAGCTAACCCAGGGTTAGCGAGAATTTTGATTTCAGTTTTGTAACTTTTTGGTGAGGTGTTTTGTTTATATTTTTTCCCATCAGTTTTGAGCTGTAGTAATCTCAAACTACACCAAACATTAGAGGTGAAAAACACTTTTAAATAACAAAAGTAATGCTTCAGTTAACGTTTAACCCTGGGTGAACGTTAACCGGCTTTCGAACAACCCGGCCCTCCAGGTTTGAAAGTTGCCAACAACGAGGGATATCTATTGTTTAATGTTCTTTGTTTATACTATGCGCTGAACTCAACCAGTAGCTGGATCTTTACTGATGCCAACAAACCTCAATTCCTTCGATGAAATTTTCAACACGTGAATCTAGCAAAGAAGGTTCCTTTTCAGACTGGATTAAAACCCGAAGACCCTGAAGAAAGGAGAAAAATGTCAACGTTATTAATCGAATAACTTAGGTTAAAACTACCTTACAATAAAACATTCAATGGAAAAGGTCAGAAACATTACTTCATATAGTTCTTTTTTCGTAAAAAACTAAAACCAAAATAATTTGAGGGGGCACCGCCCTCAAGCGGAAAATAAACCAAATCAAGAGATCAAATTTGAAACTGGTAGACCTTGCGGGAAAGTGCCACGATTGGTTTTCATTGGAACGATTCGCTAGGGCATGCTGCCGATTATCGAGTTTGCAAACACAATGCTAATACTAAAAGTAGTTCACCGAAACAATCATAACAACCTGGGCGCCATTGCATCTCCTTGCTCCACTAAAAACAATGTACCCTAAAAGACAGAAAGCAGAGAGTGTCAATACAGCATCAGTTGAATTATGCTGCAAGCCGACAAAGGCCAATCCATCGCCATACGCAGGCCATACACACGGCCAACATTAGAGCACAGAAGGAAAGTGAACAGACTAACTTTAATGTACAAGACACTACATGGCCAAGCAGCAATCAATATACCACCTTATGTGAAACACAAAACTGTAACGAAAACTAGAAACTTTGATCCAATGAAGTTTACTCCGATACAAACATGTGATGAGTATAAATACAGTTTCTGGCCTAGAACAGTTAACGACTAGAACAGTCTACCACCAAATATAATAAATATGACCTCTCCAAGTAACTTGTGTGACTGTGTGACTGTGAATAAGTTTTAGTCCTACCGATTTCTATTTATTTCATAATTATTGTACCGAAATTATTTATTACTTTAGCTGCACATACATATTCGCTCATTTTTATCTTTGCACCTTGCACTGAAATTTGTTGTATGCCCTCATAGGATTTTGCAAATAAATTATGTAGATGTATGCCACGTTAACGAATCGTAAACTGACTGCTTTCGCCTTAGCATTCATACCTAATTGCTCCTGAGTCCTTAGAGTGTTAAAACACGGCTCAAAGATGATTTGGCAAAACAACTCCAGAAGAATGTTACTTTTGGTGGATTGTAGGTCACACTAGAAAAGAAAAGAAATCTTTTCATTCCGGCAGCGTTAACGTTTAATGTAATAATGCAACACTGAGGGATGATCACGGGTCACAAGTCTGTCACACTGCACACAGCTACCAGCGTACATGTGTGTACCTGATAATAAATCTCCAAGCTTGAATTATTGTGAACTTCATTTTGCACCTCATATAGATACGAACAACCTAAAAACAAGTGACAAATTGCGTTAACAAGAATGTAGCTATCTTCACATAACTCTAGGTTTCACAAGAGCAGCTATTTGTCATCGACTTGTAATTGTGCGCACTGTATTGCGCAGACTGGCTTGCTCAAGAAACACTTGCTCAAGAACCAGAAATAAGTTTAGCTGTATCTTCATCTCGCCAATGGCATGAATTAAGCAAATAAACAACAAAAATAAACGAAACTTTAGCCTTAACTTGACACTCGTTTAGACGGACAACTCACTAAAGCCGACATCCCACACATTTCAAGCGGCCATTGACAATGCAACAAATACTTTTTAAGTGGTTTTAGGTGAGATTACTTTTTACCAATGTAATCTAAGAAAGTGGCTTGTAGATATGAGGTAGACATGCATCTTCACAGTTTTCGCGAAGTCTAAACTCACCGCTCGGTAACTGTATTTCTCTGTGTCGAATTAACTGTAGTGGCAGTAAAGGTTTTGTTTTGCTGTCTTCTTTCACGATTTTCTCCACGAGATCTGCAGTGACAACAGCGTCCTAAAACAGAGCAAAAAATGAACACAAGAAGAGAGCTGAACGAGTGAGTTCTTATATTGATCCTTAGAGATCACATTTAAAGTTGTCACTTCTAGTTTTCTCCTCCAAACAACGGCACTAAGTCATGCCTAATAGAAATATCGATCACTTAAGTGAAACTTCCTTATTTCTAATTTTCAACTGTAATGTAGCACAAGGTGCGTTGAAAAAGACTGTACGGATGCTAGGTCCGCAATGCTTACAAAACTCAACGCGTCATTTGAAATAAGGATCAGTTACACTTGGCCAAATCGTCCACATAGCATGTAACTTGAGTTCATTTCTGACTTCCTGAGAGTTAAGGGTAAGCGAGTGGTGTTAAAGGTAGCTTGCCAAATTTGTTAAAGGCTTTGCAAAATGTTTCAATGACTTGGAGAAACGTTTTGGCAATGAATAGAATCACTTTTTTTCGAAATTCGTTTTCCATATCACAAGGGAAAGATAAAGGGGTGTTTTGATATCGTTCATAACGGCAAAATAACTAAGTGCGAAACCATTCTTATGAAAATGACTTTGATTTGCATGAAAATGAACTTGAACTGCATGCAGAACTCATTTTCACATGAAAGGTTTCGCACTTAGACTCGTTTTGAAACTGAGCCACAAGAGAACTCAGAAATGGCCTATTTAAGATGACTGAATGAAATTTGTCCCTCACCTCTTTGGTCAAGTTTCCATGAAACAAACACTCAATATGAAGCCTTCCTAATAAATCAGGGATGAAAGCCACTAGCTTCTCCAGGGTTACCTCTACAAGGCAATCAGCATGTTTATATGGTAGGTCAAAATGAAATTCAGGCTAAAATGAAATTCATTTGTACATCTTAACTCTTAATTCATGATCCATATGAATAATTAGGATTAGAAGACAAAGGAAATTGAGAATCAAACTAAATTAAAAGATCACTTTGACCTGAATTTTATTTTGACTTTCAACATCTACATTAGTCGACAAGTTTGTGTTAACGTTGACGCCGACTTTGGCTCGCATTGCTGAATACAACCTTCTCTTTTTGCGGAAACTAGATTATGAGAATTCCATATAGCGTTTCCTATTCAGATTGCACTTGTTTTGATCCATTAGGCAACGTGTGTGTAATCGTTTTTAAGTAATCGTTCCAAAACAAAATGAGGACTCGACCACGCCATTCTGCAACTTTATATTCAACTCACTTTCCGCTAATCCCTCTCGGCAGCATCTGCAGTCTCTTTGGTTTGCCTGTGCTCTCATAGCAGAAGAAACGAAAAATGGCAACAAGTTTAAGTTTACTGCCATACACACCTTCTAATGCTTCTAAAAGTTCGTCCTTGTGCCAGGCAAGTTCTTCCAACAGAAATGACGTGTAGTACAAAGCATGCTGGTGAGGTGGCTCCGCAACAAAGTTCTTCAAGGCGATGCCACACTTAACCGTGAAAGAAAACAACAAAGAGAATGAAATAATGTGGCACAACAAATACGTGTCTGAATGTAGCTCTAGTTCTTTATTCCTCCCAAGAGCAATGAATAAGAGTAAGATCAACCATGGTTAACTAGAAGAGCGACGGAATGGATGTCCAATTTCTCCTTACAGTGTCAATACAATGTCAAGCAAACAGGTCATGAGAATTATGAAAATTATCAAGTAAGGAATAATGTCTTGATCAAGAGATTATCAAGGTACTTACATCAACAAATTTATGGCAATCAATATGAAGAATTAACATTGGAAAATAAAAGGTGAAGGTAGGATTCATCACGGAAGATTTTTCTTACCCTTTCTTTGATAAGTGGAAATCTCTTTGGATCCACTTGAAAGTTTGCCATTCTATCAAAAATCTTCTTCAGCAAAACCGGCTGTTTGTGGTTATAACCTTTGATGCTCAGCTGCAAAATAAGAAGTTAGTTCAGCATTGACTTTTCTTAGCAAAAAAAGACTACTATTAACAGTCCTCTCTAGAAGTGATACATATTCATCGCAGACGGCACCACTCTCTAAGTTTCTCAAATAGCACTATCCGACAGCCTTCTGCTTCTCTCAAAAGTGATAAGCAGTCACTTACATAAATGCCATACATGGTGTTCTCTAGTTTGTAGTTCACTCCAGCTATTTCGGCTGCATAAGCGTACTCATTAAGCGAATCCTTGAGAAGTTCCACAAACAAGTGAGCCATATTACAGTGTACTGGATCCACGTACGCCAATGGACTGAAAAACAACACAAAATTAAGTAACACCAGTTTCAAAGAGACATCTCTCCTTGCGTGCGTTTTTTTAAGCGGGTCGGCACACACGAGGGGACTAACCCCTACAACAAGTCGAAGGGCCAAGTCGGATAGTCCCATCGTGTGAACTGGCCATTTTTGCTATAAAATCTAGTCACAGGGTCCAAAGTTGGTCCCTTCGACTAGTCCCACAAATCCAAACCAGTTTGGGGTTTTGGGACAAGTCCCTGCGACTTGTTCCTCAAAACGCTTCGTGTGAACTGTTCGTGGGACCAGTCCCTGCGACCAGTCCCTTCGTGTAAACTCTTCAGGGGACTAGTTGCCGGGAATGCTAGCAGGGACTAGTCCCCTCGTGTGTGCCGACCTTTAAAGACATCTGAAATTAATACAGACTGAAATTAGGGGTCCTGATACAAGAGATCTGTTTTCGGTTGAGCACAAATATAGTCACGTCGCAATTAAATTATGGTTCGCGCATATTACCAGAATTTTGATTTGCCGTGCCGATTCTTAGCATGCATAAAATAGACTTCAGAAATTATCATTTTCAACACAAATAGTTTGTCAAAGAAGTAAGGCCTTTGAAAGGAAAGCAGGAATTACTCGCCCCTGTACAAGTTACTGAAAACAGACTGTTAAATGTAACTAATGATTTTACTGGTTAATGACAAAATTCATGGTCATGTTACCTTGTAATTTCGAAGAGAAGACAAGCCTTGGGCAAGAAGAACGTGTTATCTTGTTTAAACCAAACTTTCAACAATGAGTCATCCTGTGAGATGATAACATAGGCATGTGAAGCGTACACAGTACAAGTGAACTTGGGACAAAACAGCTCAAGGACAAACCTATTGTGTGTTTATTACAATTCAGTGGCCTACATAAAAAAAATGATAATAAAATAAAATAAAATAAAATAGGCAAATCAATTATAAATGTATAGAGGAGAGCCATTGATAATGATAATCTCTAAAAGAGTAATGAAGCTCCATACATGACAGGTCACCTAATGTAATAACAATATAAATTTGTCGTAGAAGGGTTGCAAAACCCTAAAGACAGACAGAGCTCTACGATGTAGCCTTGATATCCACACAAACATACAGCCATCCAACTTTTGTACAACATTTCTAGATATCAATGGTGGTTTCATCAATGGAACACAGGTTAAAGTTCTGTGAAATGGTACACTATTTTGAAGCCAGCTGAGAGCAAGCACGCTCATTTGAACTCTTGCTTGAATACAGCGTGCATAATAAGCCTTAATAGTATTAATAATATTTACATTTTTATAGGGCGCATTTCTCAACTCAATGTGCCTAAGAGTAATTAACGAACTAAATGAAATAGAGCAAATAACTAAAACAACAAACTGACTAATAAATTATATGCCACACCTAGTTGGTAGAATATATAAAACAAAAATGTATTATAGTCTTGCATACCTTTATAAGAGTAGGAATCGATGAAGACTACAAAGAGATAAGAAAAGCACTGGTTAACTTAGAAGTCAGCTGATAGAAAGCACTGCAAAATAATGGTCTAGCCTGGCAAAGAGATTTTAGTCCCTCAAATATTGATCAATAACGTTTGCAAATCACAATGTCTCTCTCTCTCACAATGCTGCTTCAGCATTGATAGGGACTGACATGATTGAAATGTAGTATGCTCCATTGTACTTACATCATTGGGTCTTTCTCTTATTGTAAAATCTGTAGGAATGAACTCGTTTTCCTCAGGAAGTTGTAAAGAGGGATTCAATGGCACATTCTCCCATTCCTAAAAACAAAAAGGTAAATGCAATACTTATAGGTTCAACTTTAAATATGGCTAAATGTAATTTAGGCCAAGTTAAAATCAAGCCAATGCTGGTCAGCGGTGGTCAGGGAATCATGCGCCTCAAGGTGACATACAGGGTTTCTCGAATCGCATGTGTTGTGCATTCCAGCCGTGTGAGATTGTGCAGTTTGTTTCGTGCGCCAAACCATGCGTTTGTTCTGCTTTTTCTCCCTCCCCTTCCCTCCTTCATTGGTGGATTTGGTAAGTATTGGGTTAATAAGTATCTCCACTGACTTGGTCAGGGTGACAGTGTCTGGTGGGTGGTTTTTGCCTGCAGAGTTGCCATGGATACCTGCATTGCCCTGCTCAAGACTTGTGACTCAAGGCTCATTGCTTGCCCTGGAATTACTGCCCACTTTAACAGGAACCATCCCCAAGTTTATCTATTGGCAAAGAGTTTAACTGTCAGTGGACACCCAATCTTAGCCACTGAACCAGTCAATCCCATTTAGTTACTCAGTCAGTCAGACAGACAGTCAGTCAGTCAGTCAGTCAGTCAATAAAATGTATGATATGTTACCTCAATGTACTTTTGAGGGATTTTGTTCACAGAATATTCTGTTCCATACCACTCTTCTACAAGATCAGTTTTGCCTTCAAAAAATTTTGCAATCAATGTTATTCTGTAGAAAGACCATATAAGAATCAAAATTAAGCAGTATATACACAATAAATAAGCCATTAATATTAAATCAATATCATTTTGTAAATTGCAACAGCAAAGAATGAAAAGATAACATACATGACTAAAGGGGAACTTCCATTTTATATATTCAAGTTGCTCTATGTTTCTACCAAACTTCCCCAGTTGGCATGCAAAAAATGTTGTGTCTGATAGCCAGACATAGATTCTATTCTTCACTTGCCTGATGGGAGAGTGAGAGACATTTTTTGGGGGATGCAGAAGTACATGTAATGAAAGAGATCTAATTGTTGTTTCAATTTTAATTTTTCATAAATTAATCATCAATGATGCTAGGGTGAAAATGGTGCAGTGGACTTGTGGTAAGTGTGCTCACCCCTAGATCGAGTGCTCCGGGTTTGAGTTCTGGCCAGGGCCATTGTGTTGTTGGGTTGTGTTCTTAGGCAAGACAGTTTACTTTAACCTCAGACTCCCCAGTCTCCACTCAAGTGTATACATGGGTACAGGAAAACTTTAATGGTAGGAGTAACCCTGCGATGGACAAGCATTCCATCCAGGGGAGTGTGGAAATATTCCTAGTTCCTTCATGCTACAGAAACCAGGATAAGCTCATGCCTGATGGGCCACTTGGATTGTATGCAGATACAGACTTAAATGGCAGACAGCCTAATACATTTTCCAGGCGTCAAGCAGGAAAACTGATTTTCTTTGCACCCGGTGAATCCCTGTGGGTGCTTTGGATTCTATAATATTATTATATTTGTTGAACAATCACCTTTCCAGAATATATTCTTACTAGTTAGTAATTTGATTGGGACTGGCAGATTTTCTTTTAGTTGATAATTTCTCTATAAGAGTAAGTCTTCCATTATTTAACCACATAATTTACCTTGTACTGAATATAAAACTGTCAAAGTATCTCACCTGACTTTTGATGGTACCAGATATGAAAGAATCATTTTAATCAAATCAGACTTAAAATGCCTCATTATAAATTGACCTTGAATGACGTCTTCCACTCCAAATTCCTGTGGAGGCATAACAAGGCAATTTGGTGCAATTATGATTACAGACAATGAGCAGTTAAAGTACAATCAAACCTCTCTGGATGCCAAAAAAAAAAAAACAGCCACAAGTTTCTGTATTTCACAAGAGGTGACCATATTAGAGAGGTAAGGAAGTATCATATGATGTTTAAGTGAGCTAAATGGTTTAAGAGGGTTCAATAAATTTATGACTAAGTTAGGATATTCAGTTGTTAGTTAATACATGTAACTACTTCTTTTTGTTAGAGATAATACCTGACATACTCACATGCAAACAGCGAGCTGTTGAACAGACATAGGATCTGGGATCCTCCTTGTCCTTAAATTGAAACCTGACTTCACTAAGAGCCTACAATTAAGAAAAGATTTCAGATAAAGATAATGGCAAGAGGCAAGTGCTCCTTCTACAGTACCACCCTTCCCTCTTTATTCACATCCTATATGAAAGATGTGCACAAGTTCCTCTCTATGCTGGTCAGCTAATAAATAAAAAGTTAACATAATTGTGGTATTCTTGACAGAGCTGAACTTACAAATACAAATTTCAGAGCCACTCAGGTTGTTTTCAAAACCAAAAAATATGAAGAAAGTCAATGATCAACATTGTTTGACTTCATTGAACAGTACTTAGGGTCTTCAGTTCCTTTGGCAGGTTCAATCAAAAGGGAAACTGGGCAAAATTATATCTCATGGAGTGAAAAGACATGCAGCTATAAGACACACCCAAAGTTCAGAAAAGATGCAGATTGAACAATCTTATTTTCTTTGAAGAAATGCTGCACCCAAAAATACCGTACTAGATAAATTTAATTCACCTGACACTCTTTAAATATCCACTCCTGGGGTTCTTGCCTTCTTAGCATTTCCAAGTATTGAAACACACAAGTCACTATTTCATAGACATGGTCTTAAAAAAATAACAAGACTGAATTAAATAAAAGTACCGGTAGTTAATAATGAAACATGAAAATAATTATAACTTACAACATTATCCATTTTTCATGCAAGTACCAAAAAAGTTAAGACAATTACTTAGACCCTCAGTAGTTAGTTCCATGTTACAGATGAAGAACATAAACCCTTTTGCTCCGCTAGCTCCTCCTGCAACAAGTTCATTCACCCAACCTGTTGTGACAAAGATTGACATTTGTGAAATAATAGTGATACACCACTGGACTGTGCAGGCAAGTATTACTGTACAAAACCAAGAGGGAGCTGCATGGGACTATTGGCTAGTATTAAAGGCAAGAGAAAGGAATAACAGCTTTAATAAGCACTTAAATTATTAAAAAGCAACCTCAGGGAAAGTTTAATAACCATTGGAAGATACTCTGTGCACATACTCTGTAAATGTTTAAGAGCACATTGTGTGATGTATTTCCATTTTAGAATCCTACCACTGTGTTGTTTGTAGACATTTAACTTTTTATTTCTAGCATCCCATTCAAGGGCGACTAGCAGAACTACCAATTGAAGGTTACTTTATGAGCACTACAAAAGCAAGTCAGTGAGACAATGTTGACCACCTGGCTTGTGTGTCACACAAATGTACCTGTCTTGGTACACTTACTTGATACTATTAAACCATACAACAGCAGTCTGCATCTGCTTTCAGTTTAGAGTATACATCTTAATATATATCATAATGGAAGCCTTTGAAAGTAGACTCCCCAACAGCAGAAAACTGTGAGATGACTCTTGCATTTCTTTGCTAAAACAATTGTTAATTAATTTATGCGGGCGTCAATCACCGCACATAAATTTTCACCAATGACAATTTAATATAATTAGTTTTGTACGTGGCTTACTACTTATGGTTTGAGCCCCGCACCTCTTGTTTTGAGTTCTGAAAGTAAACTTCCTTTACCCTCATGGCCAAGAAGGTGAGATATGTAATGACAAGGCTGCAGATTAAAACAATATGATTGTCAGACGAGTATGCAAATAGTGATGAAGGCACTGGAGAGCATTGGGACCAGCTGGAGTGAGGCTGAAATGATTCCCAACAACTGAGCCTGATGGAGAGCTATGGTGGAAGCCTTATGCCTCATGAGGGACAAGGAGGACTAAGCTAAGATAATTAGGAATAATTAACATTATAAATTTATACCTCATGTACATCTCTTTACGGTGGCTAATTCACATTATCAACTCAGCTGATAAAACCAAATTATCTTGTAATACTCCCACCGATGCAGCACCACAGTTTCTTTAGAAACTTACCCCCTTTACTCAATGGAGACAAACACTGACTCCAAAAGTAAATGTCTAGTTACGGCAAAATGTCATTAGTGATTGTTATATACAGTACAGCTTTTACAGTTTTGGGGACAATTTGGGTTTACTTAAACTTTTTGATAGTATTGTTCATGCATTTCTGCCTTGGCTTAGAACTCTACAGATTATATACCTTTCTTGTTATGCTTACCTTACTATCATAGTGTGGGTTAACATCAGGGATGGGGAATGAAACATTTAGATGTTTTATATCTTTGATTGGCACTACTTTAAATTCTACCTTCAAAGGAAAATAATATATCAGCAAATTAGATTTTAAAATTGATAGTAAATGTTTAGAATAAACAAATAAATCTTGCCCTTTGTTTACTTGCATCCTGATCACGGCTGCAGACTTTGGACTCAGAGAAGTTCAACGGACACCAGCGTGACCTTTCCATGATTATGTGAACATATTCATGGCCGGTGCCGATTGGTTGTAAAGTAATTTTCACATGATCTCCAGCCGATCTTTGGGACAGGACGCAAGCAAACAATGAGCAAGGAATGTTCCCTTGGCTTCAGCAGATGTTCTGGGGGAGGAAGGTTGCATGATAAGCCCAATGAATGTCTTCATATGAGGCTACACCTGTCCAGGTAAGATTATATCTAAATTTTGGAACTTTCTCACCAGGAATTTTCACTCTTATTTGATTTTCCTTGCACAGAATTTTTAGTCCTTACAATGTTTGCCTCTCAGAAATTTCCACAGTATTATTTTCATATTGTCTTAAAACTCTCCCAGGACATAATTTCCATACCATTTGTCCCTGTTTTGAAATTATCAGAATTTTTGGTGGCATGGAAAGAACCCCAAATCCAATTTAATTGCTGCACGAGTGAGCAGCAACATAATCAAGATTTAAAAAGAATATATGAAGGGAGCATGAATTCTTGAATTCATCACTTTTTACCAGAATGCATTGCATTTAACCAGAGTGTACTGCGCCACTTTTTACCAGAGTGCATTGCGCCACGATCAGCATGACTTTTCATGTGGATTTCAGTGAGAAATTTTACTCTGATTTTCCTGTAAAACGATGTGAAGGAGATCGTGATGGACTTTCTCAACTCTTGGTTCTTTTTAACACAGTATGTGAAAGTTTGTAAATCTGGATGAACCATGCAAACAGCTGTATTTGATTGCATTTGTTGATTTAGTTCCAGTTGCGACAGAAAAGGTCAGTCTTATCCGGTCGAATATTATTTGAAATCGGTGGAAGAGTATGGTAAGCTCCATTAGACTGAACCTGAACCAGGGTACGGAAATGTAAATACTGTGTACTTTGTTAATCAGGCCAGGGGAAATAATACTCGAATCAGTCACATGGAGTTTGTTTACAATGAATGAGCACCCGATTACAAATGTTTACTTATATTTGAGCTTCTTGCTTAGACTAATGTTTGTAAAAATATACTTTTACAAATAAGCTTTTAACGCTTAAACATTACAAGTTAATGTGTGAGAATATTTTAGCATGAAACTTGAAGGCTGAATGATGTAAATATTTTAGTCCTATTAAACTTGTGAGTCTATGGAAGCTGGTGCCATTATGCAACCTAGTTTGTACCGGAACCTCTTCAATCAGATTGGCATGGACTTTGTCACTGAAATATCTTTCTGTAAAACCCCAGTTGTTTATGAAAAAATGTTTTAGCAAGAAACAGAGGTTGAAAGTCAGCTAAAAAAATCATTTAAGGTATCTTTATTAATGTTACAGTGTCGAACGCAATCTCATAATCTTTGATTATTACTAGCATGTCATTTCTTAGCAGTCCTGCCTCCGTGGTCCAAGTCTTAAATCAGATGACGGGAAATGGTCATTACTAAAACTTGTAGAATAATAAAAACAAATGGAAAATGTAGAACACACTTATTTCATATATGCTATGATCTATTCCTTTTCATCCAATCATGAATTTACTGGCTCAGTTAAGTTTTAGCATTTTCACACACCTGGCGACTGGACGCATCTTTGACACTGTCAACACTTAAGAGACATTTAATACAGACCAGTGCAGAATTTTTAAGTGAGATTTCTGCTCCTGCAATTTACACATCTTTACATTTTCATCTTTTCGATGTTCTGGTACAGGATAGGTAGATATATATCTATGTGTATGTGTACTGTATGTGCTTTATTGTCTGGATCCCTTGTCACACCTCACCATCGAAGCGTCTTGATGCATGAAGTTGATGCATTATTACAAGGACAAATGTTAAGTTACACACCACAATTTGACACTACTTGAAGAAATAAAGGTTATAATGTAAGACTTAGAATGCACAGATAGATTAATGACCACGTAAAATATGTCACTATCAATAGAATGTGCCGCAGCATTACTATCTTTTAGATATCCTAGTTACAGAGATAGAATCACACAAACAGTCAAACTACACTGTAAAGTTACAGTACTGTTATAATTTTTACTCCTGGTTTCTTTCTCACCTGCAAATGTTCATCACTATAAGGGTGATCAGGAAACTCAGGAATGGTGACAGTTTTATCCATGGCATCAGAAAACAGCTTTATTACCAGGTTTGTCAAGTCATCAAGTGATTCTGTGAAAACAAATGTGCACAATTACTAATTAAAATATATTTAATAGAGTTTTAATTTTTGAAACATTGTACTGACAAATCATGTATTTTCATTTATTTGAAAATTCCTACTAGAACGTACGCATGCCACACATGTATTGCTGTAGCCTGGCAACCATTTAAACTAACTCTCACCAATGTTTCCGTAAACTTCTAGCACACTGTTTTATATTCAGTAGCTATTTAATAGACAGTATTAACTGTTACATCCATGGTATTACATTAATCTATTATTTTGATAAATATTCTTATCAAGTAAACTATACTATACCTCTGCCTAGAACAGCCAATGCCATGATATTGGCAGAGTAGGATGAGCTGTGAAATTTGAGCAGTTCATCACGAACACTGAGACCTTTCTCCTTTGGTCTGGTTTCAAGAGTAAGCTTGTTACCTACACATAGAACCATTCATAAAGAGTTGTGAGACATATAATTATACTGACATTTCATGACAGTTTTTAAACTGCATGCATTGATTAACCAAAATGGCAGAGAAATGGCTGGGAAAATGCCTCATTGTCACCTCTTATACATCATTAAGTCAGCTGAAATTATGCTGTCACCACCAAAACATTTTGCATTTCTTAAAATTAATATCAAACATACTGAACCACACTAAACATTAAAGGGAATGGCTGAAAATCATTGCAAATGAGAACATACATGTACATGTACACCCTTGGGATTATGACACTATAATTTGTCTGAAGAAAAAAAGTAATTTTCATGAAATTCATTTGGTAAAAGCTTGATGTGTTTTTAAGAAATGCAAAGTTCACCTGAACCAAATTTACTGTAAGGATGAGATGGATTAACTGAAGATTTGTCCAACTGATTCAGCCTCCAAGAATCAGACAAGATATTCTTGTGGTGTTCTAAACAAAACAGAATAGAATGATTAAATGCATGGCTGCAATAGTTTTAACAGCAATGTGTCCCATGGATCATTATGAATATCATGGGAAGCCCACTGGCCTTATGATAACTGTGCCGCACTCTCCCCCCAGGTACCAGTAAGTTTAATACTAGAGAGTAACTCTGCGATGAACTGGCATCTTATTTCCAGGGGGGTACGTGCTTTTGTCAAGGCTGTCATTAACTTTTGATTCACCAGAAGCCTTGATCTTCACACCCATACAAAACTTGGTACTTTTTGGGTGAATTACAAGTATCAATTATAGGCAAGTTCACCCAAAGCATCAAGGGCTCATCAGACATACTCAGTCGTAGAAGCTGTTATGGCAGCCCCGATTACATGTAGAAATAATTTTTGTCACTTCATGCCGTAGAAACTGGAGATACTGGAGATAAGCACCAGCCCGATTGGCTGGCCGATACTCAAAACAAAGACTTGTCCTTGAACTGATATTATTGTCAAATATTATTATTGTATCAGAGGGAGGACATCATAAGATCATTTGCAACTGGCACAAGGCATCCACTGTTAAGTTATAGTATGATCCCCACTATAGTGTTATTTGTAAGAAACAATAATTTAAAGATTTAATCAATTAAACCCAGAACAATTTTTTATCATCATCATCATCATCACCACCACCACCCTCATCATCACCACCATCATCACCAGATTAATTAATATTCACCTGATTCAACAGCATTAACCTCTCTGTCTGTTGCATCTGAATTAAACAATGGGCAAAGGAAGAACTGTGCAAACCTAAAATTTCAATTATTAAATAAGAAACTTAAGATCAATTCTCAATTATTAAATAAATATGCTTTTAAATTATTTGATTTTGGACATTGCAACCTACCTATCCAATGCTTCATGTAAACACTCATGTTTGACATCAAAGTAAAAGTTTGTGTGTTCTCCACCAGTGAAAGCATTAGATGATCCACCATTCTCACTTAAAAACTGCAAAGAAAAATTTGCGAACCATCAAATAATACAACAGACTATAAATTTGGAGAAGTACTAACTTACATGTAAGTCATAAAAGGGGTGTTTTGTGTTTTTCTTTCATTCAGCAAAATTTTAAAAGAACAGGTTCAAATTGGCTGGAAATTAACATTAGGCAAGGATACATGTTGTTTAAAGAAGTTAACTATGACTAGTGGACCGATATATTTGTGACAATATACTAACAAAACATAGTAAATGGTTTGAACCCAGCTGACAAAGGACGTGTGACTGTTGTTATGGACAAAACTGACTACTTTGACAAAATGGACGAACTTGTTAACGACAAACAAACTTACGAAGAACTTAAACACAACCCGACGCCAGTACTTCAACGTAAACTTAACAGCAAAATACTTATGCTTAAAAAGACTGACGCTACTGACACTCAACGCTACTATCGACTGAGGTGCTCTGTACCACAGCCACCTAAACTTTACGGACTACAGAAACTGCACAAACCCGGTATACATATGCGACCTATAGTCTAATTCTGTGGGTCCCCTACGTATCAATTGTCTAGTAAGTACTTGATGAACATACTGCAACCACTAACTGACAAATCAAGACGCAAACTACAATAGATGGAGAACTTTATTGACGCTATTAAGACAGTACAGATACCTGACTACTACAAACTTGTGTCTTTTGATGTGAAATCACTGTTCACCAGTATTCCACTTCAATTGGCGTTACATTGTACTGAGACCACTATACAACAATCCACAGTTAAACTACCGTTACCGACAGAAGACATTATGGACTTACTGAACCTTTGCCTTACATAGACTTACTTTCAGTACAACGATAAACACTACAAACAGTTGCATGGAACAGCTATGGGGCCGCCTGTTTCTGTTGTTGTCGCAGAAATTGTGATGCAACACATAGAGGAACGCGCCCTTACAACTTGCTGACAAACAATACTGCTCTGGTTATGCTACGTTGACAATGCCTTTACCGCCAAAGACGAAATCAACGCTTTCCACGACCACCTTAACAAACAGAACGCCAACATCCAGTTTACTAAAGAAATCGAAGAAAATGGAAAACTTCCTTTTCTAGACTGTTTGGTAAGCCGTGACAACAACGAACTGCGAACAACAGTGTACAGAAAACCGATGCATACCGACAGATTACTTGACGAATCATCCTACAACCCGACTTCACACAGAGCCACGACTATAAAGACTTTGACGAGACGAGCGCAACTAGTTTGCGATACACCGGACAGCTTACGTGACGGAAACAAATACCTTGAATGTGTTTTTATCAAAAACAACTACAACGCTGACTTTATTAGACAAAATATTTTCCGACCTACTAAAACTGACGCAACGAACAAGAACCCGACACCTGTTACTACAGTGACTATACCTTACATTAAGGGAACTTCTGAGACCATCTAACGGATCTTACAGCCCTACAACATCCATGTAGCCCACAAACCTACAACTATGTTACGGCAATCACTGACCAACGTTAAAGACCGAGACGAACCCAACAACAGACAGGGAGCTGTTTACAAGATCAAAATACTCCGACTGCCAGGCCTCCTACATTGGTGAGACTGGCATAAACCTTAACACGAGACTGACTGAACACAAATGTTAATGAGCCACGAGAAATGGTGATGTCAACAATCACATTGCTGTGCATCATCAACTGACAAACCACAACATTGACTGGGACTCTGCTCAATGCTTAACCTACAGTACAAACTATTTTCAATGACTGACTCTGGAAAGCTGGTACACTAATTTAGAACAAACACCTCTTAACAGATGTCAACAACTACCGGCACCTTACAAACGACTTATCCGCGACGAAAATAAAACCGACAAATGAACTTCTAACAGACCGACATAATAATTTTGACTTACAATAGACGGACTCTAACAGACCAACTTGACTAACAAAAGACGGATCGAAACCGACCAATGACTGATGACTAACTTTACATGAGTCTTCCAGCCAATACCATCATGGCTTAACTGACCAATCACTATCAACGGACCAGACTTATAAGATCATTGACTGACAAACACTATTCACTTGACTCTGAAGATGACTTCCGCTCAGGTTGTCGAAACGTCAGTCACCAACAACAGTTCTCTTCAGAACTACACTCACCCGGACGATCACACAATACGAAATACTGACAAAAGCCATTTTGTTTAATTTCTTTGGCTGCTTGGGGGTGAATAGTACTTGGCTAATCACCTCCGACCTACATGCAGCCAATCAGCATGTGCGAAAAGTAGCTTTTCACTTAATGCGTGGTATAAAACTAATCAACATTATAAAACTCTGACTGGCTTTTGTCTCTCTATATATGTACATGTAGTCAACAAATTTAAGTTTGACACCTTTTCCCTGCCAGATATTTCTAAAACCTTGACCCACATCTAACTATTGGGGTGCATGTGAGCTGACAATATAAGGCTGTAATTATGATACTAATAAAAAATAACCCAAAGATCAAAAATAAGAACTAATTTACACAGTCATTCATTTGATAATAAATGTACTTCCATTTGAGATGCATCTAGTATCAAAATTGGATCAAGATCATACCTGAGTGAATGAATTCTCTGATGGATACTACATGAAAAAAAACAAAGAATTGGGAATTAAGTATAACAACAAAAAGTGAAAATACATTATCTTGTAACAAGAGAAGATGAGGAGTAACCCCAGCCAT
This sequence comes from Catalaphyllia jardinei, assembly GCA_022496165.2. Taxonomy (NCBI): domain Eukaryota; kingdom Metazoa; phylum Cnidaria; class Anthozoa; order Scleractinia; family Caryophylliidae; genus Catalaphyllia; species Catalaphyllia jardinei. Next base: position 29,243,841 of record CM042747.1, read on the forward strand.
TTATGCCTTATTTCCCTTTTGCTATTTTTAGAACATTCAAGGTTCCAGCAATCCAAGTGATAACCAATGCTGTGGGGTGAATTTTGCTCACATGGACAGCCTAAGCAGCCTTACAAGTATTTTCATTATATTTATCCTTGAAAACATCCCAGCTACATGCATGGTACATGTAACTTTACTCAACTTTTTTCGTATAAGCCTAAGCTGAAGCTTAGGTGCTGGACACCAAGGATTTCATAGTTAGAAACCTTTGGCTCCTCGTAATTTTTCCAACACCCCAGCCTTGATTATTGTTCAACAGTTACTCAATTAATAACCAGTACAAATCCGAATAATAATAATGACCAGTACTAATGGTTTAGTGTTTTTTAATTGTTATTTTCTTCATAATATGCACTTGGTTTACTCATGCCTGATATTAATCACTCTCAGTTGAGGTTTTGACTAGTGATGGACTAATAAACAAACAGTTGACTTCTGGTTTAGTGTTTTTTTATTATTTTCTTCATAATATGCACTTCGGGCCATTTCTGTAAGGAAATCCAAAAGATCCAAAAGAATCCAAAAATAAATTTTGCGTTTCTTTACTAAACAGATCAATCCAAGATCTTTCGGATCGTGGTGCATCAAAGGAACCGAGGAATCCACATCCAGAGTGGATTCTTCGATTCCTTTGACCGACCATGATCTGAGAGATCTTGGATTGATAGATCTGTACTGTCCAGTAAAGAAATGCAAACTCCATTTTCAGATTCTTTTAGTATTTATTTTAGTACCCAATCTTTGATTTTCTTAAAGAAACACACCTGTAGTTTACTCATGTCTGATATGGTCACGCCCCTAAATAGCTAAGCACTACTTTCATCAAATGTTCTGATGTAAATAGATACACAACCAGGAGTTCCCAAAATTTATAATAAATGTCCATCTTTGTGATACTGCTTCTGGACAGAGAACTTTTTATCACCAAACTGTCAGCATCTGGAATTCATTGGAATCAAATTTAAAACTTTGTAGTGATGAAACAATCTTTAAGAAGCATTTAAGGAGCAAAATTCTAGGAGATTTTTTAGGATGAAATTGATATAGTGATGAATAGTTATGTCATTGATACAGTGATGAGTAGAATTTTAATTAATTTTGCTTTTTCATTTTTTATCTTATAAATAATTTAAATAACCATGTAAATTATTATTGTGCAGTTCCAGAAAATATCCATACTCCCCCCACAGAAGGGACTGGAATTTCCTGGGAGGTTGGGGGGTTCTGTAAGACCAAAAAATTTAAAGAAATGTATGAAGCTTAATTGGAATTTCCAGAGAGGTCTTAGAAAAAAATCCCTTCCGTGGGGGAGGTATGGATATTTTCTGGAATTACACATTTTATAATTGTTGTTGTTCCAGAAAAGCCCCTTTGTGGAGGTTCAATAAAGCATTATTATGCACTATTATAATGACTACTCTGCACATGTACTTGTGATTTTACTGTGTTCTCACCTTTTCTGTGCCTAGAAACAGCATGTGCTCACAAAAATGAGCAAGACCTGGTAGTTCAGCTGGATCACTCATGCTGCCTTAACAATGCAACAATCAAACAAATGACTAATTAAGAATTACTAATAGTTGACATATTTCTTATTAAATGTCATGATCATATGTCAATACCACGGGCATGTCATTGTCAAATAAGTGACATGTACATGTAAAGACAAGGTGTTTTCCTTGACTTACTGTATCCTCTTTAGATGTATTCTTTATAGAGTTTCCAGTTTCTGGCAGAGAGCATTGGCTTCAGGTCATTTCTTTTTTTCAGTCAAGTTTACTTTTTAGCACCCATTACCATGAAATTTCCATATTTGGAATTATTACCCAGTTAAGAAATACAATGTAAGCTCCCTGTTTCTATCTCTTTTGAAATACTGATAATAGACCATTGTGCTATATGTACAGTGGAACCCCGTCTAAACGTCCATCCTGTTAATACAGTCACATTATTCTGGCCAAAAAGAAACTCCTTTAATATCGTCACCCTGTTAATACGGTCAGATTTACGTGGATTGTTGGTGGCCAGATTTACAGGGTGCCAGTGTATTAGCTAGTACAGGATGGCAAATGGTAAATGAATAAAGGCTGACTTCTGAGAGGAAGTCTGTGAGATGGATTTACATTTACCTAAGAGCAAGCTAGTGACTGATTTCACAATGTACAGTGTACATGTATGCAAGTTCACTTTAATATTGCCTTTCTAGAAAAAAAACACTAGTCATAGTAAATAAGTTGTAGCTGAAGACTAAAATACAGTATGTAAAGTAGTTGTTGTTTTGTTTATGGATATTAAGTGATTTTTTAAAATCAAAACATAAGTGTTAAAAGGATGCAAAATGAGAATTGTTTATTATGGAAAAGGGTATGGATTAAATGGCAGATCCAGACCTTGGATAAGGGGGGGGGGGGCTGTTTGTTTGCCCTGCTTTTTTTCTTTATAACTGCAATTTCTTATGCAAAATAGTAGGGGGGGTCCCCAGGCCCCAGACCCTGCCCTAAATCTGCTACTGGGATGTGTGCAGGCAAGACCCCTACCCCCCTAAAGCCACAACCTCCCCCAATATTCCCACACTTCACCCTTAAAATATTAAATATTAATGAAAACTTTTCAAAAAGTACAGTACTGTCGTTGATAGCATTTTCCCAAATTATCAAATACTAAATTTTAATTACTTATATTTAAACTTCTTACCGATGTGTACATCCAAAGCCGCGGCGGATTTATCAGTCAAAGGATCACTGATCACAAGAACTCTCATGTTGTTATTCAGTTCTAAACCACGATAGAGCCGATCATCACGGGGTGACTTTGGAACGTCGTTGTAAACTTTCTTCACCCCATCCATGTTTAAGCCAGGAGATCAAGTCCACCAGAAATGCTATTCAACCGACAAAGCTCAAAGAAGCCAGGTCAATTTAATGGATCTATGATGACCAAGCAAATTTGGTGAAAGACACCAGAAATCTTGCGACGAGGTTCTCAGATGGAATAAAATCTAACACTCCAGATGTGCCTTGTAAGTGAATTCAAACACTTCAATGATAACAACAACGATTCATATGGTCCTAAAATCTACTTTTATCAATTTTAGGGCCGCCGACATCGGCCGCCATGAGTGGGAAAACTGGGTATAGTATACGGCCAAAGGGACAGAGGTAGGCTGGGTTCTAGAATGGTTCGCGCCAAGTTCGCGCCAAATTTAGTTTCAACATGGCGGCATTGTGGCTTGAATGTCTTTCTGTTTCAAAGCCAAAGATCTAGTTTGAGAACAAAGATTAACACCAGTGTTGTTGTATAAGAATGGCTCACAGCGAAGGAGATGAAATTTTAATGAGTGGAGAAGCCACAGGAGGCGGTGATAGCGACGAAGAGATTGAAGTCACTGCTGCAGAGGTCCTCGTTCAACTTGAAAACGTGAGCTTTTATTCACTAACATTATCATGTAGTATTCTTTGGAGTCACTGCAGAGTACCTTGATAGAAATTTTAGTACTTCCTCGTAGAACAGTTGTAAAAACTCAGCCACTACACTTGATTCAATTGTGAGCAAATTTACCATTAAAATTCAATCTCCCCCCTCCCCGATATTTCAGTCATGTCCAATATACACAAACTGATACGGTACGAAACTATATGTTTACGATCCGTACCGTTTGGCAGATCGTAAAAGACAGTTTTCAGTCTGTATGCAATCGGAAAATTGTACCTCATGAGTTGGACATTAACATAAATCACGTGTTATTCAAGCGAAGGGGTCACAGCAGTTTGTCGATCTGTATGGTTTGTACGGATCGTAAACGCAGTTTTCGGTCCACATATGATTGGAAAATTGCATCTCATTAAGGGGTCTTCAAAATATATCGTGTTATTTGAGCGAAGGGGTCACAATAGTTTGCCTATGCTTACGGTTTGTACGGATCGTAAACACAGTTTATGGTCCATAACAGGTCCGTAGAATGCATCTCATAAAGTGCTTGAAGCAAAAGAATATATCAATCCAGCCATGCTGTCACAACAAACAAGCCAGATATACATGTATACATTGTTCTTTAAGCGTGAGTGACAATATGATGCATTTAAAGCAAAAGAAAGGTATCAATATTTATTGAGGGGTACTGCCACAACAAACAAGCCAGATCAGGATACATGTATGCCTCATTCTTTAAGCGTGAGCAACAATATGACTGGCTTAAAGGGAAAGAAATCATCAATTGAGGAGTACTGCCAGAACAAACAAGCCAGATACACATGTACACCTCATTCTTTAGTGTGAGTGACAATATTGTAGAATCCCCGAAGAAGATACGACTCGATGGACACGGATTAAAC
>CM042747.1:29248223-29273223 GCA_022496165.2 Catalaphyllia jardinei
AATATACATCTGCGCTCTTCATGTAGACTTACACGAAACATCCTACAAATATGGCATGTTCAAAGCGAAAGAAAATATCAACCGAGGGATAATATACCTCATTCTTTAAGCATGAGCGACAATGTGCCACATTTAAGGTATCAGGGTGAGTATACCCCAAAATCGACAATTTTGCCAAATTTTAGGTATTGATATTCTTAAGTACATCTAATTGAGTTCTTTTAATTGCAAAAAGTTCTCCGAAAAAAGGTTTCTCTTAGACAAAGTTATAAAGAAAAAACAATTTTATGAACAGATTATCTCTATTTGGAAGCTGTCAACAAGTTGTCATGACTCAAATAAAGTGCCATTAAAAGTCATGTAAAGAAGCCAAAGTGGTGTATTATTATACTCCAAAACCTTCCGATTGTTTCAAAATACTCACGGAAAAACCATTCGACTGCTAACCGTTCATTTACATTTGTCCTATATTCCCAAATACGGCCTGTCATGTTTTCTAAACAGTTCTGATTCACAGACGATTAGTTTGAACGCAGTTTGCCTGTGAGGCTCCCAGTTTTATACGTGCTATCATTTTACGGCACCATGTCATTATAGAAGATTCACTATCATATAGTTATTCATTTGTCCTCATTTGTGGACGATTCAGAAAACACCAAGCCTTGCATCCTTACAAACCAACCTTTACCTTACCTTACCTTTCCAACTGTTACAATATTCTTTTTGGCGCTTTGTGGATACATGGCCGATTGTCTGGCGGAGGTTCCACACGCACCTCCCTGACATTCTGAATACCCAACTAATGTATACAGTACAACTACTAATGATAAAAGGCAGTCATACCCTGATACTCTCATTTCCAAAAGCTGGTTTCTTTCACGGATTTGCCATTCAAATTTCCGTTGCTTCCTCCATCCCACTTTTTAGATCCCTTAGTTTTGGCCTTCCACATCATGAAGTTATTGCATCCAGTGCGTCCAAAACAGCGCACGTAGTGGCGGAACAGAGAGCATGCATTTGAGACCTCTTTAGGGACGATTTGTAAATGTGAGCTCTATTGTCCAAGCAAAAGGAGCCCTCACTTTATCAATCAACAGGTAATTACTTTTCACACGTTTTGAGATCTAATCTCCCTACACCGGAAAAACGCCCTAAAGTACATTTTGCTTTATTTCTCAAAACCTGAATTTCAACAAACGAGGCACACTTTTCCAGCTCATTTACAGCAAGTTTCTTCCTTCTTCGCTGAAGTTTGGCAATAATGTTGCCCGATAATGTGGCAAAAAAATGGTGTCTGAGAATTTTTATTTTTTGGCCTCCTTTGAAAGTAATGAGTATTTAAGGATGTTCGCACCCATTGCTACTGCCCATCTCTCTGCGCATGCCATTGATTGGGCCTGCGCGTGCCATGTCATTTTCAAGCGCGTGCACCAAGTCGAAAACACAACAAAAGGGTTTTTCGTTGCAGCAGTGTTTGTGAAATGATGGAAGATAACAAAGAAGGATATTAAATGGTGTGGGCAAACTATATATCTCCTTGCAACTCTATTGCTGGGCTATACTTTGAGGGTACTTGTGACGTCATATCAGTTACCATGGTAACACACAAGGTCCACAAATTACGTCCACTAAATTTCAGTTTTGGTAAATTATCTGAAAAACTAATTCGGTGACCTACCATTTTTATTTCTTTGTTGGAAAGTTCCCTAAATTCTTTAACTTTTCACACAGTATGGAAAAAAGTTATCTAGTAGAATTAAATATATTTAAAGAAAATGCGATTTATGGCTTACAAAAAATTCTACTAGATGGTTTTCTCCGAAACCTTTATATTTGAATTGCCATTGTGAATGGTGCGTGCTTGCAAAAAAACAAGACAGTTCACCGAGCAAAATTTCGAGCTAAAAACAAAATTTATATTTTCTGCAGATTTTATTTCCAGTTTCCGTGATTTTACGCAAGATTTAACTTCTGGTCTGCTAATTTTGATTTATTCAGCTGATGCGTTTGTTTGTGCGCGTGCGTGCAGCTAAAAACTCTTTCGAGCCTCCTTAAGGCTAATTTTAGCTGATGTAATGACATGTAGCAAAGATCTATCAAATAGGCCTTATGCTGTGTTAAACACACAAAACTTAGATATGATTCTTTAACTTAAATATATGCCGATAGTAATGATGCCGGCCAGAATCACCTTGAATCGCTGGAAGTCCTAGAAATGCTATAACTGTGCTACACCTTATCTTCAAAACGAGTTCGGTGACCCCCGATTTTTTATACGTTTTCAATCTTATCTTATCATTTTCTACCTGCAGTCTATGTTCTAAAAAAATCTGTTAGTGTGAAGTTTTTGGGTGTGAGCGTCCTTAAGCAAATGTAATGCATGTTTTATAAACAGCATATTAAAAACAAACCTGACAAGTAATCAAAATTCCCACACACAGTTTTTTTAGCTTACTCTCTCCTGTTAAATTCTAACCAGAAATGAACTCAATTTGTGAAACTACATACTTTTGGGAAGTGGTCGCTATTTTAAGAAAGGGTTCAAATAATAATCAGAATCCGCAATTACTAAGCTTTCAGAAAAAAAAAATTTTTTTTTTGGGGGGGGGGGGGGTATTATGAAATGGTTCACCGTGAAGCAGCGACTACGCGAGGTTGCCATTTGGGGTATACTGATACCTTAAAGTGAAAGAAAATATCACTCAAAGGATAATTCTCGCTAATTAAACAAATCAAACACAAGACAACCATCAAGTGTTCTTTGGGAAAGGAAGTTTATTTCCAGTACGTCAAAATGAAAACAGAACTAGAAGAAAACACCGCATAATATAACACTTCAGCGGAAATATAACACTTCAGCCGACACAGCTGGGTGGGAGGAAAGGGAAAAGATTCTTGTATACTAAACTGATCAATGTGTTCTTGCCATCAAGGAATTAAAATGTCAACTGAAGGTGATGCCCTCACATGCATCACATTACATATCCATTAATAAATAACTAAGTGCACAATAGAAATCTAGCTCTAATTAATCATTTTAAGCTGAGCTAAAAATACAACACTGCCACAACAAACGGCGTGCCGGATATGTATGCAGATATGCATAGTGTGTTCAAAGTGAAAGAAAATATCAATCAAGGGATAATATACCTCATTCTTAAAGCATGAGCGACAATGTGCCACATTTAAGGTATCAGGGTGAGCGACAATATGATGCGTTTAAAGTGAAAGAAAATATCAATCAAGGGATACTGCCACAACAAACGGCCCGGCAACTGAGCCAGATATGCATGTATAGCTCATGAGCGACAAATCATATGACATATTCAAAGCGAAAGAAAATACCAATCGAGGGATAATCCTACAACAAACGAGCCAGATATGCATGTATACAAACCATACAGATCGACAAGCTCTTTCGATCCCTTGACTCTGGTATGACTTGAATTGTATTTTAAGTCCCTTCAATGAGATGCAATTTTCTGACCGTATACAGATGGAAAACGGCACTTTCTATCTGTGCAAACCGTACGGATCAACAAGTTCTTTTGCCCCCTTGACTCTGGTAGGACTTGAATTATATTCTAAGTTCCTTTAAATAGATGCAATTTTCTGACCATATACAGATGGAAAACGGCCCTTTCAATCCATACAAACCGAAGGAATCGACAAGCTCTGTCACCCCCTTGAGGCCTTGACATTGATTAGACTTGAATTAGATTCTAAGTCCCCTCAATACGATGCAATTTTCCAACCATATGCGGATCGAAAACAGTCTTTTACTGTCTGTCAAACAGTACCGATCGAAAAGTTGTTTTATTGGACCATATCAGATTGTGTGTATTGGGCAACCCTCCAATATTTGATCTTTGAATTTTCAGATGGTCAAATCGCAATCCCCCAGGCCAGCAGTGATATTCCAATGCCCTCCTTTAGGGTCATATCCCTACCTCCAGGACATTCACAGAATAAAATGAGAAATGTCAAACTCCACTTAGGGCAATTTGCCAAAAGTTTCTCAAAATCTGCTCACTGCTGAGGTCTATGCTTACCCTGTGGTTTATGTTACCCTTAGGCTTGGATGAATGAAAAGTTTGCTCCTGAACTTTTGGAGAGCAAAGCAGATCTTGTTGAATGTATGCTGGATCAGATTAAAGAAATGGCAAGTTTAGAATTCTTTGGTGTCTCTGATTGACAGAAGTTAATGTATGGGAGCACAGCCTAAGCCTCACCCCGGCATAGCCTCACTCTCACGCGAGGAACTGCCTCCACACCCACTGTCATGTTGACATGTATCGTTTGCAGCTTGCTCTGAGCAAGTTGTTTGTTTAGTCCTTCCCACCCTCCCTTTCCTTTTTTTCTTTTCCCAGTCTTTTTTCTCCCTGTTTTCCCTTTTCCCTTGTGACTATGCAAAGGGCCTTGCTATGGCATTGACTACCATAACAACTGTCCAAGCACGAATCCCTCAGTCGGCTCCCCACCTTCAACTCCATTTGTGCCTTTCCCTTTGTGTTGCATAGCGGAACAGACATTAAGGTGTGATTTCCTTCATGACCCCCTTCAACGCCCCCCACCCCTGGTTCAGGCCCCTTCCCCTCACCATACTGAAAAGACAAAGGTACTAATTAAAAGCCACATATACCCTACACCCTTGAGGACAAAACTAGCATTGTTTCCACAATGAAATGTAAACAGAGGTATGTATTAAACAATGCCAAACCAGATAATATATAAACAAATATTATTATACATTTTAAAGGGAAACAGTATAATTGTAAAAGCATAAATGGCCTTAAAGGAACTTTGTTACTCCCTTTCCCTTATCTAAGGCGTAATTTGAGTCTTTCATTTGAGTTTGAACCACCCATCAATGCCCCTATCCATCTACAATAATTAGATGTGCTTGCATCTTGCTATACTAAATTTACATGGTTTTTAATAACTTGGACTCATTGCAGGAAGGAAATTTGAAGAAAGTAAAACAAGGAGATGTTGTAGCCTCATTGCATAAATTAGAGGTTAGTGATAATAAAAGAGAACCAGCATTAGCCAGTGTCTGACTTATGCAAACTTGAAATCAGATTGCCTTTGCTGTTTTGGAGGGTTATATTGTATTCCACAAACTGTTATTTACCTTAGTTTATTACTGACAGTGCTTCTATCTTTTTTTGTAGATTGACAGAATACGATTTGTACTGAGCAGTTACACACGAACAAGGATAGAAAAGGTATCACACAAATGATGTCACAAAAATTAAACCCCAAGTGTGACTCAGACAAACAGACCATTCCATTCCGGCTGGCCAGCCAACTCTAACTGACTTACCTTTCTCCTTAATTTAGTAACAAAACTTTCCTTTTCCTCTTCTACTAAATGCAATTGCTTATGGTTGAACCTCCACGAAGGCCACCTCTCTACAATGGCCCTTTTTTGTTGAATGGATGGTCCATATATTCATTCTGACTTATTTTAACCATTCTATAACAACAGTTTCTTCTAAAAGGACCTTTAAAGTGCATCCCAGCTGCCAAAAGAAGCTCTTGAGAATGGCCAGTTAATCAATGATCAGTGAATGGTCTATACAAAATTTGAAGCTAATGATCTGTACCATGTGTTACCATTGGTCTCTGCTGCTGTTTGGTTTATGTTTTATGGATACATTTTTATGTAACTACCTATTTATATCTAACAGTAAGCATTTTTTCAGAGTAAAGAGTTGCAGTCCCCTTCCACAAAAAAAAACACAAGGCTATTATCATATTATATACCTACCTTGCCAAAATGTCTACCTCTCTACAACAGTCATTCTCCTCTATCCCCAAGCTAGCTATTGGAAGAAGTTTGACTGCAGAAGTAATAGACTTTAAAATACAATCTTCTCCTGTTCAGATTGAAAAGCATGTTGTCCATGTTCTTGAACAAGAGGCAGCAAGGGAGGAAAGTGAACCCTCACGATTATCCCCAGAGGAGCTGCAGTATGCTAAAGAGTGAGTTTTAAAAATGTAGGCATTTTGTGGGGAAATATTGGTGCTAGATTTTTTTGTCAGAGTTTAAATAAGTACTGCCAGCTGCAAAAAAAGAACCCTGACAGCGGTGAACATACAGGAAGACCAACACATGCTAAGCTGTGTAGAAATTGTACTTGTTATGAAGAATGGAGCAAGGGCAAAAATGAGATGAGGGCAAAAAATTGGGATGAGGGGGAGGTTAAGGTGAGAGGAGGTAGTCAGTAATACAGGAGATTTCATTAACGTTTTCAGCATTAGGACACCATGTTTTCACAGGCGAGCAAATCTTTTCGGACTGAACTTCTTTATGAGAAAAACTTTCCTCTAGATGATAAAACCAGGCAGGCAAAATTGTACTCACAGCCAGTCAATTTGCCAGGTTCTCATTCTCATCCCCAGAGGCTCTGCTCCTTTTGGTCAGCACCAAGAATCACAACCTCTGGGAAGGTCCAACACCGGAGGTCTTCAATTTACAGATTTACTGTTACTCTGCGCATACTCAGAGTAAAATCTGACAATCTGATTGGATGAGAATGCGAAACAATTACTCTATGCATGCTTGGAAAATTTGACTTTTTTCAGAGTTCACAATTGTTGGTGCTGACCAAAAAGAGCACTTCCTCTGGGGACTAGAATGTCGACTTCTCAGTCCATAATGAAACCCCTGGTAATGTAATTAATTCTTGTGGGCCCAAACTACAGAAGGCTTGTTCTGTAGGATATTGTAAGGCATACACATACTTTTGTAATCCTTAGTATTTTGAGCATTTGGTATTTCCAGGTATGCTGATAACATGGAGGGTCTGTTTAAGTCACTAGCTTTGCAACACATGCCAACAAACATGCAGAATTTAGACAGAAAAAAATCAGGTAACCTCTTTGCATGTTAGCCATTAATTAACTCTTCCAATTATTGGCAGTGGTTTGCATTGAGGCCCTAACCAGGGGGTCACACAGAAAAAAACACAAAAGTAATGGGAACTTGTGGTGGCAGGGAAGCGCTTAACTCTAGGGGTACTGGGACCAGGAGAGAAGCCCGCCTGGGGGAGACATGATCAAGTGATACCAGGGGTAGACACCCTGGACAGGGGTCCTGATCAGTCTCTGGGGGTGAGGCCCATATCCTCCAGTCTTTAGGGACTAAGGGGAACCAGGAGGGGGGCCCTCCTGGGTGGAGTACAGATCAGGTGTAACCGGGGCTCCACACCCTGGAGTGGATATTTTTCCGAACCTATCTACAAGGGATAAGCCTTATTGTGGGGTAAAGTGCAGCCAGGGGTTGCACTTCCCTGCCACGGATTGTGGAGTGTGGGGAGACAGGGGACACAATCCCCGCGACATGTAGAAGGTGAATTAAGTTGGGCTCATGTAAGTTGAAGGCAACACTGGCTGTCTGAATGTTAGTTATGGACTAGTATTAGCTAAGAGTCTAGGTACTTCTAAAATGGTACATTTAGGGGTCCTTATATAGCATTCGTAACAGTCTGGGCTCCAGCAGTCTAGACCTTTAATAAGCCAGGGTGGAAGGCCAGGTTTGGCTGCTGTAGCGGTGGTTCCAATACGGAAACTGTGGGAGTAGAAATTGTTGGCAGGGAGACCACAGTGTTGCAGAACTGTCCTAAGCTCTGTTGTGAGATTGTTCCAAATACGGTCTCAAACCCGAGAGAGTTCATGCACGCCACTTACACCTGCGTCTAACGCAGTAATCCATACTAGTAGTGTCCCCTGGCTTTTCCCTAATATGAAGCAATGAGGGGAATTGGTACTCCTTGGATTGGAAGATAGTCCATGATAAAATAGATAACTTTAGGTAACTTTTTGTCAATATATTAGCACTGTTGTGCAAGCTGGGACACTGAATAAATAAACAAAAATTCATATTGCAAATAGAACATAGACTATTTTGGGAGAAACTATTTTTAGGATTCTTAAAAGAATCCCAACTGGTAGGAGGCTAACCAGTTGGCTATTTACACAAAGCAGTCAAGGAGTTGAACTCACCTTGTATTTTATCACATAATTTCCCTGTCTGATTTGCAGAGGGTCGTACAGAGGGAGGGGGGGTGGGAGAGGTGGGTGGTCTCTGGCACGGTTCACGGACGGAAAAATAAAGGATCACGGATATAGAATTTTGTTTTCCCGAAACATGAAAATAAGCAAGTAAGATAACCTGCTCTTACACTAGAAAGATTGATTGAAGAAAACAGAAAGTGAAAGGCTAATAGAAGTTTCTATATTCCAAAGTCACTCTCGACAGACAACTCTAACCATTCGGAACATCGACTCGCTTGTCAAAATAAGCTAACGTACAACAGAGTGGAGAAATCGCGAATATCGTTTAATAATTCATGTTATTCACGGATCAACGCAAAACCTTCAGGTCACGGATCACGAAGAAAAATTTCCTAAATTCATGTTTCACGGAAAAAAAACCCAACCAATCACGCATCACGAAAATACCCCTCTGCAACCCTCTTCGCAGCTTCTCATTTGCAAATCCTGGTGTGAAGGGGCACTGAGAGTACTGATTAATTCATAGCCATGGAAAAAATCTTGGGACAAGAATCATACAGTTGAATTCACAACCTGAGCCAACGCCCTGACTGTTGGACCACCGTGCTTCCAATATTTCCAACAATACAACTTGATTGTGCACTGTTTTTATTATACATGTACACCTTCTGTGGATGAACTTCCGTTTTTTAATATGTTTTCTTTTTAGTTCCTAGGCCAAACATGGACAAATATGTGTTTTTAAAGGTTCTGGAAAATCAGGAACAAGTCATGATTGACCCTGAGTATGTACTATTGATATTAATTTTACACTAGAAAAAACAGTCAATCAGATTACAGGAGAACCATTGTATGATCGCGGTATTGCACCAAACTTGCCCATCGTTCGCAGCTGCTGCGCGTTTGTCGCATTGAGTATGTCGGCCATTTTATTTTCAATGGCGTAGAGTAAAGGGACATACAAGTGACTCGTGGGACATTCCATGTTATGCCACTCGAATGCTCCGGCGATGTAACCAGTATGCTGTTTTTTTTTCCGACGTTCGCTTAGAAAGGATTTTTGCGCTAGTATGATTCGGTCTTTTGACCTTGCGAATCGTATGATGAGACGAAAACAGATTCCTGACTCAAGAAAAGTAAAGGAGTTAAGTTGTTTTAATATAAACTATAAATCAAATTTACACGGGTGGTTTTTTTAAATGGGGAATTTCTGCTCTTGTTAACGTGTACGTTAATCTAGTACAGGAGGATAGCCGGTGACCTCTGATCAAAAGTAAGAATCAAAACTTTTTTCACATCAGTTTGTGTTTTTTTTAATTGACTTAATTTGATTTAATTTAAAAGATTATAAGGCGCAAAGTAGTGTTACGCGTGCGCAGTGTAATGTATTGAAGAACCCAAGTAACAATTTGGTACAGTTTCCCACCAAATAATGACCGCACTACATATAAAATTTTAACCAAACAAGAACTATAATTTTTAAATTTGCTTCTCCCGTCTTAGGGCAGAAAAAAATTACACGATAACAATTTGAAATAATTTAGAAGGCACATAAATTATACAATTCTCTTCCTCTCTTGGGACGCAAGCATAAGCAACCTCGTCCCTTCAAGGGAAAAGTCCCGGGGACGAGGTTGAAGCATAAGCACAAGTGGAAAATAAGCAAAAGTTAGAGACGTTTAGCCAATCAGCGAGCACCTAATACCTATGCCGACGATGGTCCTCACTGGACCCTTATTCTTATGTGGCAGTAGTCCCCAGTAGCGCATAAGTTTCTTATGTTTATGCTTGCGTTGCAAGTGAGGACCGGGCTTGTCAGTTTTCTGATACTATTTCTTGCCATGTTGGCAACTGGCACGCGAAAGTTGCCAGGTACAAATGACGTCCTTGTCAAGAACTCGTTAGTTAACACGCACTTTTGTTAATAAGAGCTAATTCTCGCCTCCTGTAAATCCAGTTGCTCAAAGTAAGGATAACGCCATCAATCGGATATGTATAATTCCAAACTAACTAATTACGTCATTATACACCTCCAAAGTAAAAAAAAAATACACAAAGGATGCAAGGGAAGGCGTTTTTTACTGTTTTCCCAAACAAACTCCTCTTTTACCTGGTCTCGCAAGCTCACGCAGCGAGCTTGGGACAGGTTGAGCCGTCAATCACCCTTTAAACAACTGGGACCTCGTCCATAAGTTTGTTTTCACTATTTCCTTGATTTTTTTTTTCTTATCAGGGAGGATCCTATCGACTTGGAGAGCGGAGCACAACACATCATGCGTTACAGCGCCATAGCACCTCTTCTAAGCAACGGATCCGTGTCTCTTCTATGACATTTAAAGTTCGTTGCATGCCTATTGTGTATAGCTCGCTGTAAATTTAGTTCCTTGATACATTGGTCCGTAAAACATGCGAGTTACTGAACAAATTAACGCTAGCTCTCGGTATTCCTCGCCCGCTGTTTCTTGTTTTATCGGCACGAACAGTATTATAGGCCGCGTCCACACGTATCCTCATATTTTTGAATCCGTAACTTTTTCTTTCCGGATACGGCTTCCGCCCACTTGCATCCGGGAAAAATCCGCTCTCCATCCAGAGTGGAAAATAAGGCGCATTTACATGACATTCATTTTGGGTACGGCACTCCTAGATTTTGGCACGCGGGCCAATATAGGGCACGGCCCGCTTGATTTTTCCCGTGTAAAAGCAAATTTTTCGGCCGGCGTGCCGAAAAATTTAGGCGGGCCGAGATCACCTCAGGAGGTAGTCTCAGCCCGCCTAAAAAGAGGTCGCGCGCCGAAACTGGAGGAATTCTCGTCCCCAGGAGAGTCTTTGCGCCCATGACTGTCCTCGAAGGCGAAGGCTGTGGACTCCAAAATGAGTTTGGGCACCAAAATCTTATACTTTTCGCGGGAAGGAAACTATCCAGTTCGCTTTAGAAAATAGTAAAACTCAAAGGAAACGAGAGAGGTATAAAGCATGGTACAGTTAAGTAACACATTCAACTTGATTCACTTCAACAACATGCACGTTTTGAAAGATTGTGAGGTTTCTCGGTTGTCGATCGATGCCAGAGACAAATTTGAATCGCAAATTTTCCACGTTAATTCTCTTCATCCACTGTATTCTAACCTATATCTATAAGAGTGAAACGTTCGTATATAAATGATGTTGTACTTTACTTTTAATTTGAACTTTAATATTGATAAGTTATCTTTTTCCAGTGCGTTTCACAAAAGTTTTGGCAAACGATTTCGGAAGTTCGTTTGGAATTCCGAAGTTCGCTACGAATCACAAGTTACCCAAGCGTAATATAAGGGTTTGTATGATAAAATGTGGCTGAAATATAAGGTTTGTATGAAAATACTCTTGAACATTCAATGTTGCCATTTTTTCTCACCTGGAGAGTTTAAATGAGATTTAAGCGAGCTTTGATATATTGGCCATTTCGAAGTTGAGCAGGGGACTGGGGCGAGTTTCAAATTTTAACCAATCGGTAAACTGACACCACCACATGAAAGATCATGTTGAGATTGGTCATTTGACCAAGTATGATGCTTTTAGGGCGAACAGAGACCAAGTTCTGGACCTTGAAATATGGTTCAAAATCCATACAAACGTCTCCAATTTTGAGACAGCGTCCCCGAAAATCATACAAACTCTTAAAATTTAAATGATTTCTGTGATACTGTTTAAAATAGGCAAACATAGCAATTTTCATCTCAGCTTCATTCAAATAGTAGGTGCATGACAGGATTTTACGGTTGTCACAAAACTGATAAGAAATTTTAAGAGTTTATATGGTTTTGGGGGACGCTGTCTCAAAATTAGAGACATTTGTATGGATTTTAAACCATATTTCAAAGTCCATAACTTGGTCTCTGCTCACCCTAAAAGCATCATACTTAGTCAAATGACCAATCTCAACATGATCTTTCATGTGGTGGTGTCAGTTTATTGATTGGTTAAAATTTCAAACTCGCCCCAGTCCCCTGCTCAACTTCGGAATGACCAATTTTACCCTACGGTGTTATAATAAGAGACCACCTAGTCTTATTTTACAGCCCAGAATAGCTTGCAGCAGGCCGTGTTGTCGCCGCTTGTGCAAGGGATGTCCTTGTTTCGTCCCTCGATTCCGCTTTTTCAAAGCAACGAGCCATACAATTGCTTTCTGCACTCGAGAATCTACCATGATTGCTTTAAACGGTCCGAGAAAGCGCGCCGAAAGCGCGCTTGAAATCATATGTGAACCGCTGTAAAAAGCACAGGGACTCACAAATTTAAGAGTGCCGTTCTTGTTTCAGGAGTGCCGTTCCTGAAATCAACATTGAAAAAATTCGAACATATTTTGCCGTGTAAATCAAGCGGACCGTGCCCAAACGTACTGGCCCGCGTGCTAAAATTTTGGATCGAGTGCCGTGCCCAAAATGAATGTCGTGTAAATGCGCCTATAATCAATCCGCAACGAATCCGATAACGTGTGGACGGGGAAGTTTTTGAATCCGGAAAGGAAAAGTTGCGAATTCAAAAATATCCGGATACGTGTGGGACGAGGAAAAACACCCGTTAATGTATTTAAAACTTTAACTAAGATTTGACTTGCTACTGACCTCTCCAAGGAAAGAAATATATTAGTAGCACGGAGCATAGTCTCTCTGCGGCCACGGAGAGACTATGCACGGAGGTACGAAGAACTGTTCTTGGTGGTAATTAAGGGGGCCGGGGAGGCGGACGAGTGGATAATTAACTCTTTGCGTTCCCAACGCAGTTTACCCTGGGTGCCAGAGGTTTTTTTCACGTTGGGGGCGACAGAATTGAGCGGCGAAGCCGCGAAGGCGAGTCGCGAAGCGGCGAGAAAAAGACCTCTGGTACCAACGGATAATAACCTCACTTCCATGCCGACGCCAATTTCCTTTGATTGACATTCGCAGTCAGAGCTTATTTTAGAAACAGCAAACTGGTTTTGCTCACGTGGAGTAAAATATGCGTGTCATGTTTTGTTTCTCGCCGCTGGCGAGCGAGAAGACCTCTGGCATCTAGGGTAAACGCAGTTACTTTAGCTAATTGCTTATTTGTATTTCTGGCAAGCGACCGAAAGTTAACTATCAGTTGCAAAATACGGCTTGTAAAATATATTTCTCTGCAAAATAGTATTTAGGTACCGTAATGTCGGGATTTTTGTGTCTGCTTCAGTCCTTTGGCATTTCGAGAATTTACCGAGCATCACCTGAATTACGTTGTATTGACTTCGCCCTCTCTGTTGACTCACGCATCCCATACTTCATTCGTCGCTGGTGGCCTGCAGCCTACGTGTCGAGGACGCGAATACTTCTGTGCACGCGCTGAGTCCCTGAATGGTATTGAACTTTCAACGGACTCCCGGGAAAAGGAACTAAAGTTTGCATACTTCACACATCCTGCACGTAAGAAGGTGACGAATAAATGTCCTGACCCAAAGGTTTAATTCATTTGATTAAACCTTTCTCAAACACAGCAATATATAGAATGTTCGCAGTTGCGCAAGTCCAGCTCATATGAGAAACATTACAGGGAATAAAATTTCTTCAGATATCAGAAACTCGTAGTTACTTCATGTCTGAGGCTAAATGATTATCACAAGGTTTCCTGCGTGTAATGCCACCACAGGGGGGCCACACAATCTGTCTGGGTAGCCGATTGTTATTTTATAATAAATGTACTAGATTTACCGTTTGCCTCACCTATAGCCATATATCGCTAACTGTGTATGTAAATCAGTGATAAATAAACGCCGAATTACCTTAACTGTGGTACATAGTCGTACTTTTGCCTCAAAAGCGTTTTTTTGAGCGATTTTGAATGAATTTGAGTTCGCCGTTGACTATTATAAATCTAGTACATTTACTATAAAATAACAATCGGCTACCCAGACAGATTGTGTGGCCCCCTGTGATGCAACACGTACGGTAAAAAGTTTAAAGTTTCGAGGCTTAAGGTCAGACGAGCTTGAGGTTGTTTCCTTTTTTTTTTTTTTTTATTCTGTTGTGCACGATCTTGTGACAACACTATGGAAAGTTCTAGAAAGACAGGAAATATCATAATGTCATGTTGGAATCTTAGGATACTTATAAAATATTTAAACCTAAATATGGAAAATACTGCTCCGAATTAACTAAAGCGTAATGAAAAGCGTGACTTCGTAACTGGGCGTGATTTCGTGACAGCGTTACGAAATATTTTAACGACTTAGGAAAAATCATATTAGAATTTCATTTTGATGATGCTTGTCTGATCTTCTAACCACAAAAATAGGAAATACTTTGCGCGATAAAAAGCTCAGGTTTGTAAGACAAAGACAGGGCAAATTCCTGAAAGCGTCGAAAGCGTGTCTAATTTCCACTACAGTGAATCTTTGCACGCGGTGAGATTTCCACATACAATACAGTCGCCCGTTTATTTCACGTGATCGTGTCGATCGGAAGAGCGCGCTGATTGGTTAGGTTCTTCGTCATTTGACAATGTTCACGTGAGAAGATAACAAGTCTACTTATATAATATTGGGAAAGAGCGGATGTGCAAATTTAGACTGAACGCGAAACGAGGAAGACGTCGGGGATTGTGTGGAAAGCATTCCAAAATTCTGCTGGTTATCGCTGGCGGAAGCTTGGAAGGTGTAGGAACTGTCTTTCATATATTTCTCACAAGACATCGCAGTCCACACAAACAAGTGGTTTTGTACCTACACAGCTGAGAAGTCACACAAGGAATTATGCCTCCAACACCGTCTTTAAAGTCTTGTGTGGTCAAATTGAATTCCTGCAGGAAGAGTGACTCGGACCTCCACAAGAAAGACAAAAAGGTTCATTTTGCAGATTCGATGGGACTTTCCCTCGTTTCTGTAGTTTATTTACCTCAACCTGCACCAACGGCGAGATTTTCGTCGAAGCGAAGGTGGTCTTTTTGCGAGGAGAAAGCGAAGCTTTTGAATTTTACACAGCCGGTTGAAAGAAGAGACTTCAATGAAAGACTGAACGAACTAAATGTATCTTTAGAAAACATTGTTTTGCGGGACTTTGGTATGTTCGGAAGGGTAAAAGTTCGAAATTTAGCTTTCGAGAAAAGAATAACCGTACGGTACACAACGGACGGCTGGTCAACTTATCGTGATGTCGTTGGTCAATACGTAAGTGGTTCCCACACCAGATTCACGGACACTTTCTCATTCGAGATCGCGTTGCCGTCAACTCTCATTAAAGACTGCAAAGTGGAGTTTGCTGTGTGCTACAAGGTTCATGGAATCGAATTTTGGGACAATAACAGTGGAGATAATTATCGGGTCATGTGCTACTCGTCAAACCAGTGGAAATCGCAAGAATGGGTTTACAACAATAGGACCAGTTTAAACGTTTACGCACATTTGCAAAACAGATATGTTGGGCTTAGATTTTAGTGCAAGGATTAACGAAAGGTATTAAAATTAGAACTTCCCATTTTTACGAGGGCTTCGAAATTAAAATCGAACATTCCATTTTAATTCACTGGAATATTTATGAAGGATGGTTGACCTGTTGTCAACTTCTGTAGCGATAGACTAATGCTAAATTTCATAGACAACTAAATTATTTCAGTGTTGATGTTTTTGTGTAATAACTGACCGACTTATATGTTAGGTGTTTAAGAACATAAGCGGTATGAGTCGTATCGTTATTTTTGTCGTTTGGGTCGACTTCAATTCACAAACGTAACTCGTACTTGTAACTAACGTGTTTCGTTTCTAACGAAAGAAGAATTTCTCTAAGTAAAAGTGTTGTCGAGTTGGCAGCGTTTGTTAGGTTTTTTCGTTTTGTGGTGAAACGAAGACAATAAAATTGTTCTTATATATTGGACTGGAGGTTTCGATTTCTTCCCTTGTAAAGCGCGGCCTGTTTCATTGCAAGCAATCCAGTATTCGCCGAAACTAAACGCACTCGATCAAGCGTCACACAGTTTGGGCACTGTGTATTGCATAAATGTTTTTTGGAGTCTATGTCGGATTTTGCTTTGAAAAATTGTGATGAGCACATATATTCACATTTTAAAACTAACTACTTGTTCAGATAACTAGTGTTGACTATAAAGTAAAAACAGGAACTATGCTATTGTGATTGGGAGTAACAAGTCTGAACTTCTTTCACAATATTTTGATGAAAACCCTGCTTTTGATGGGCTGACAGCCTTCGAAGTAATTTTATTAGACAATTTCATCCAACTATTCAGACATTTCAGAGAGTGGGCCAAGCAAGTTACTAAATACATGTTGCCAAATTTCATGCAATCGTTTACCAGCACAGCACTATCTTTTAAGAAGTTGATGAAGGGAGACTACCATGCAACTCATCTATATAGTAGTCTGAATATTTCAAAGAAGGTTGTAGGAATGTAACCATACAACAATTGTCTCATTTTCTATGTGGAACAAGTGTTCCTCATGAAGGCCTTGTCTTGCGTTTAGGGTTTTCTTCGCGGTTTGTCATGGATTTGTGGAAAATTTTAGGAAAACATAGTTTGGCTGAAATAATTAGCATGCTGAAAATGTAAAGGCAGTGTGATACATTATCTCATGAGCATAAATTGCACGTGAATTGATTTTATAACTCTGGCCTTTCTACCTTTTCATACAGCCTTGCAAGTATGTAAAGCTTTATGGCAAGGGCAGGTATATTGTTAATATGATAGTCATTTTGATAACTTTCTTGTATTTAAATTTAGCAGTGATACACAAATTACCAAATCCTTGAGAATCTCCTGTGTTGTAATGAACCCCCTAACCCTGTAGGCCCCAGAGAAAAAAATTATGCCAGTAAGACCAAAAGTAATATACCAGTTGAAAGGTGTTGTTTGGGGATGTCCTAAAACACCCCAACAGACATACAAAATGTCACAAATTGAGTTGAGGAGAACATTCAAAAAATACTTTATTCCTTGAATATATTGGGTATACCCCTAAACAATAGCTTAATTTGCAGCTCTGGGTGTGCAGATTTTTTTATCAGTTATTCACTTGATGGTGAACTGTAAAGTGCAAGTTTCAAAAACTTGAGGGGTATGATTTTATGCTTCCAATGTGAAGATCTCTCAAAGATAGTTTTGGAGTTCAAATTTGAAACAAATTGACCAAATATTAAGCTTATTAATAACATTTTCTGCCATATGGCACTATCAGGACTTGAAGGGTTTTAATAGCTGGGCCACTACATACCCACATGAAAATACAAAACAGCCAATACTGGGACACAAAACAGACATTTGAATCCCCTTTCACACTACATTTTAGTTAAAGAATTGAATGTTTTGTTAGGTTTGAATATGTTAGGTGTCCAAATTTGTTTGTTTCCTTATCTCTTGACAAGAATATCTTGGCCTGTAACATAAACCATGTAAAAAAGAATATTGATCTTGAGCAGTATATACAGCATGTCTGCTCATGCATGTAGCAAGAGGTCAATATATAAATAACAATTCCCTTGATGGACTCCTATATCTATGTTGAAAGTCTTATGTCTTATCACAATGCATCCTGTATACCATGACTGGAGCACTTCACACACTGCAGTTATTTTTCTCTTCAGCAAAAACTAATATTTGTATCAAGTATGTTCTTAGGCTGGTGGGATGTACCTCCTCCCGTAAAAAAAAACAAAATGAAAAATAGCATGCACATTCACAAGCATCAATACTGGTTAATTGGCATGGAAGGTGCAAATATTATTACACAAACAACATCTACTCAAACAATATGTTGAAGAGCCTCTTGGCTCACTCTAATTCCAGATCTACTAAATCAAAACTAGTGTTGAATTGAAGGTTTCCCAATGGACAACTTCATTAGAAATATTGCATGCAAAAAGAACTGAAGAATAGAAAACTGAATATTGTACATGTTTCTGGGCAAATTTTAAAGACCCATGGCTTGTTTGCTTTTCTTGATTAATTGCTTAGGATGCCTAATTAAGACACACTATTTCTTCAGGATAATAGCATGATTGTTGTTAAGGTCAGCCACATGTACAAAGACTACTAAACCATGTGTGACCTGATCACGTAAACCCCTCATGTAAAGGTGCTTAAATATCTGTAGCACGTGCAAGGTGAATGTTTCTGAGTGAGACGGTAATGACATAGCTATGTTAGCAAATTATGTAACGCAAACTTCTCAGTCTCTGTGATGTTATAAAACCACGTTTAGATTAGATTTTGTATTTTTATGAATAATGAAAATATTTCCAATTGTTTTTTTTAATTTTTTAGTTTGATTTTTTTGGAGAAAAGTATTAAATTTGTCTAGTTTCAGTGTACACAAACACTAAGCAAACAATAAGTTGCCTACCAGCAAGTGACATCACCCACACAACAGGCACACATGCCCTATATACATAATTTCTTGACAGGCTTCAATGACTTAAATCACAGGGGAACAAATCATAAACCAATCCGATGAACTGACATGTTTAAATTTATTTTCTGTGTTGTTATTAATTTTCATTTACCTGAAGAAGATAATAATAATAATAATAATAATAATACTTCATTTCTATAGCGCTCACATCCAATCCAAGGCGCTTTACATGTACATAATTTTCCCAAAACAACAAAAAAAAATTAAAAATTGTTTTTATAATTTATTTATTATTTTGATTTTTTGGACAAAAGTATTAAATTTGTCCAATAAGATCATTATCATTAAGATATAAATCCACTTTGGGAATAATTTCATTTTGTGCAGGCATTTGGTATGGCATCCAAATATTTTACCTGCTACTGTATATATAGGGTGGTGAAGATGATTTGTTATTTCTTCTTGTTTGTACCAAGTTGATCTAGCCTTAATAACTCAATGTAATGTATGTGACCCATTTAGAGTAGGTCTAAGAATTCTTATATATTGGACTGGAGGTTTCGATTGCTTCCCTTGTAAAGCGCGGCCTGTTTCATTGCAAGCAATCCAGTATTCGCCGAAACTAAACGCACTCAATCAAGCGTCACACAGTTTGGGCACTGTGTACTGCATAAATGTTTTTTGGAGTCTATGTCAGATTTTGCTTTTAAAAATTGTGATGAGCACATATATTCACATTTTAAAACTAACTACTTGTTCAGATAACTAGTGTTGACTATAAAGTAAAAACAGGAACTATGCTATTGTGATTGGGAGTAAAAAGTCAACTTCTTTCACAATATTTTGATGAAAACCCTGCTTTTGATGGGCTGACAGCCTTCGAAGTAATTTTATTAGACAAGTTCATCCAACTATTCAGACATTTCCAATCCGATGAACTGACATGTTTAAATTTATTTTCTGTGTTGTTATTTCATTTACCTGAAGAAGATAATAATAATAATAATAATAATACTTCATTTCTGTAGCGCTCACATCCAATCCAAGGCGCTTTACATGTACAAATTTTCCTAAAACAACAACAAAAAAATTAAAAATTGTTTTTATAATTTATTATTTTGATTTTTTGGACAAAAGTATTAAATTTGTCCAATAAGATCATTATCATTAAGATATAAATCCACTTTGGGAATAATTTCATTTTGTGCAGGCATTTGGTATGGCATCCAAATATTTTACCTGCTACTGTATATATAGGGTGGTGAAGATGATTTGTTATTTCTTCTTGTTTGTACCAAGTTGATCTAGCCTTAATTACTCAATGTAATGTATGTGACCCATTTAGAGTAGGTCTAAGAATTCAATTCAAGAACTTAAATTATACAGACATTTTGATCCAGACAGTCTATTTTGACCCACAAAGTAAAAGCTTGATCAGATAACTGAGGTCAAGAGCTCTACCCCTGTTAAATTAAGATCCCTTTAGGGCATTCGCGTACTGGCAGCTATGGCCAGTTGCTTTCTGAGGGTGTGTATGGGTTTGGGGTAATGTGGTTTTGCATTATTCTTGTGCAGTTTTGCTTAAAGTTTTATTCAAACCTGCAGTATTGCAGATTTATAAGACTAAGTGGTTTGCAGTTTTCATAATGTACTAAGAATTCAATTGAATTGTAACCAAAAAAGTGGGTGTTCAAAGCTTGTGTTTGGGACATTTGAGCTCAAACACTCAGAGAACATGCCTTGTACAACATTTGTCTATGAGTGTTTGGCCATTTTTGAAGTTGTTTTTCATTGGCTGAATAAAAGAAGGTTGCATTTCTAATGAAAAGGGGAACCTGCAATATTGAAGAGAGCATCCAGCACACATTAAATTTTGCAACTGCAGTTTTGGTATTTTGGTACATTTTGATGCAGTATTCCTTTTTTCCACATGGTGTTGCAGTTTTAGCTGTCAAAGTCGTCGCTCTGTCTCAGAAAGGTTGCCTAATCCTCCAGTTTAGCACAAACATGTTACATGCACTTTCTACATGTTTCCTTTACTTTCCCATCTTGCCTTCTGCTCAAATGCCCAGTATGGCTTGGATCTTTTTCTTTTCTTGGCTCTTTCCTCATCAGCTGCTTTTCTCTTTGCATAGTCTCTACATTCAACAGCTTGGGCCACTTTTACTGCAAAGTCATGCTGCATCAGTTGCTTATTGAGTTTTTCTGCCACTTTAAACTGCTTCTCTTTAACTGCAACCTCCAACCTTTCTTCCAAGTCATCCTTAGGACAAAATATAAACCTGTGAGTTTGTGGTTTCAGAAGAGGTGGCAATTAAGGTACAGCTCTTATCTCATGAGGTAAGTAACAAGAAAGTAAAATAATTGATTGAAGCTGAAATAAAGTTGATATTGTATTATTATGGTACTCACACTTCACAGTATATCCCCCCAAACAAAAGCATTGTTAGATATAATCCCTCTTTAAAAAAACTCTTACAAAACAATTTATCTTAATCATATCAATTAAATTTATGATGCCATCCCAAATATAAAAACCCAAAATTTTCATCCTCTTGCCCTCCCCTTGAAAAAATAATTAAATATCATAATCCTCCCCACCTTTCCTGGCCAGTTTTGTCCTCCCCCATGCTATTTTTTTTGTGAGACTTTCAGAGTTTACGATTAGTTTACAACATTTAGGAGTCCCTCAATTTACTCGGCAAATGACTTGACTAGTAATAAAACAAACACCATTTTTTCCTGCATGAATATCACTTTTCCAGGACGTAATAGTTTTTCCTACAGTCTTGAAATAAAAAGCTCAAAACCATTTCTATTGTTATCATATGATGTTAATTCAGAAACATTTGAGAAAAAATAGGATTTTCTACAGCTGCCTGTTTTTTCAAATATATAAGAATATTTCCCTTTCCCTATTATTATCAGAATCTGTAATGCTGAAAAATGATGAATCTGGTATCCAGGGAGTTTTATTAATATGTACTGAAACATATTGGAATTCTGCTACACATTAAGAGTGTGCCCAAGATTTCATGAAATGGGTTAAGAGGGGAGAGGATGTAGGTGGGGGAGGGGTGGGGGTTAGAGGTTGTGCCACCTCTGGGCAGCTAGTTTGCAGTATCCTCAAACTTCTGCCTGGCATGGGTTGGGTTGGGTTGGGTTGGTCATACAACAGTCGAAAGAGTAGAATCCAGTCAAGTGATAATTACCTTAGGAGTAAGTTTAAGGTGGTGTGAAGATGTCCCAGGTTCTTTCAGATGTGGCTCAGAGTTAAAGTACTGTTGAAGTTCATTCCACCTTTTTTCGTAACTCTTTGTGGCTTTATTTCTAGTTAAATTATTACATTTCAAATTAGACAATTAAGATAAATTTCAGGAAAACTATCAAGTGCTTCATAGATTTACAACTATTGATTAGAATTTGTCAGTTATTACACTCTGTAATAATATTCTATTTTAAAGTTTGCGCAGTACCCATTGAAACTACATATATGTAAAGCACTCTGAAAACACAAAGTAACAAATACATGTAGACTGAAATTTAAAAAAAATGTATAATATATATTCCCAGAAAGCTATAAGTTTTAGAATAATTGTCTAGTTTGTATAAAACTTGTATATCAACTTGGAGTATAGTCAAATTCACCCAGACTAGTTGTAACTGACAATGACATATTACTGCCAAACCATGTATTTGACACTGAAAAGTGTTGTCCTCTTTTTAAACTTAATTTTATTATTAATTTTTTATAATCAATTTTCAAATAACTTGAATTCACATTCATGCACAAATTTAAAAATTTTTATTGATTATCAATACCTTTCTGAAAGTTGTGTTTTAAATTTGTCATTATTGAAATTTTTGGACTCCAAGAAATTGTCTTAGCAAGAGTTCTTTCAAGAATAAAGTTCATCTGTAATATTTGACGTTTTTCGACCTACAATATAACACATTTGGACTACAACTTGTTGTCTAAACTCTCATTGTATTATAACTGAAAGTTTTATTTACAAAACATCTGTTCCTTTTTACAATTATTTTGGTAGTCAAATTCACTGAGTAGACTGCAACCAGTCTCTCTTTTGCTTGATGATCTATGCCGGAAGAACAAAAATCCGAACAAACACTCATCTTTTGACACCCACACTACTCATGGCTTGGGACTTTGCCACTGGTCTCTCTCTACATTCTTCCCAGGGGATTTTCGAGCAAAAGAGAGACTGCTATAAGTCTCTTCAATTGCAAGATTTGTTACACTTCTCAAACTCATTAATAATTTATCAAGTTAGAACAAAGGAAATCACAACCGAGAAGGAGGTTTGGATACCCGGTCTTAATCAGCATAGATTTCGATGATTTTACTTCTCCGTTTACTCCTTAGTTTTTGTTTTGATTGAGAAGATACATGTATATCAAACACTCGATACAGTGTTTCATCGGCTATCCAAACACCTCAAATTTTGTCAAAATTACTCTGCTGCGCATCATATTTTCAACTCTCTTCTTGGTGTTTGGATATCCTGATGAAACACTGTCTTTCATGTTTGATATTTTACATCAAATTTAATTACAGTAATAGCATTCCCATACTTACTTTTCTAATTGATGGGATGATTTGTTTGGTTTGTGTTTACTGTGTCCCTGCTGGATTACACCTTGGTCACGAAGTACTGCAATTTCCTCATCACTTGTCAGGGTATCCAAAACTTTAAAAAGAGAAATTCATCACATGGCAAGAATTCTTTTAATCTGGCATATCGCAAGTAACTGATTGTCAACTTTATTATCACTGCCAGTCAAGGAATTGTTAACTATCAACTTTATTGTCAATTATCAACAAGATACAGAATGGCGGCTATATCAATGGTAAAATAGTTACAAGGGATTTTTGAGTGTCTCACATTTGTCAAGCTGAAACAAAATTGCATCATCTTACAGACTGTTACAAGTATCTTTGTTTCTTGTATTAAAGTTAAGAATATTCCTGACCATTCAAATACCTGATTTTGTTGCTATCTTCCTTATATCTTTAAGTCTCTTCTCTGTTGAAAGCTTGCAGCGTTTGATTCTACGTTCTCTCAATTGCTGAAATTTCTATAGTACAAAAATATTGTGCATAAGTCAAGACAGTGGCCAACAAAACAACTTTGAAAATATTGAAGAACTGGTCAAGAGCCTATCATGACCACCATTAAGAGAAGATGCTGGAAATGGATTGGTCATACACTAAGGTGAGGTGAGAGGAACATACGAACATAAACCGAGATCCACAATGCGCAAGGAAACTTGTCAGAGCGAGAATCACATGGTGCAGAAGCATCCTGTAAGACCTGACAGATGCCAACTCGAGTTGGTGCAAAGAAAAAAGTGAGCCTCAGAACCAACAGAGGTGGAAGCCAACTACATGTATGGACGCCCCATGTCCCCCATGAGACAAAGAGGACAAGATGATGATAACTTTTTGCTAATTTGAATGGCAAGCATTAGTTGAAAAATAATTAATGTCACACAGAGGTAAAAATCTACCCTATTTGGGACTAAGGGAATGATCAAAAGGAGAATTTCAATCATCCTGAAGTTTCATTCTGGTAAATTCAGCCTGAAACATTTAGACCTTAGCACAAGTCTCTGGGGAATAAACGCCACAAACAATGTAGTTATTCCCCAGAACCATGTTCTGAGGTCCATTGTTTTAGCTGATTTTTATTTTAATATTGAAATTGGTCTATTCCAAAGTGGCCACCATATGTTTGAATACAGAATTGCTCTGATCGTGTTAACATGTATCTCAATCTTATAATACAAAACATGGGGTCACCAAGCTTGTTAATGAGTTATAAGCACTCTAGGCTAAAATTAAGGGTCTTTCTAATGGGCCAAAATGTACCGTTTTTACGGTAACTTGTTATCTACAAAAAGGATAACCATACCCTGTTTACTATAGGCCTGGCTAAACTAGGAAAAATTGCTGTGGAAACATTGTTGCACAGGCAAATGCTTACCAGTTTAGCCACACAGGAAACATGTTGCGGAAACAAATTTTGCTGCTGGGAACCAAAACATTTAACATTTTAATTTGCTTTTCGGACACAAATGTTGCTTGTTTACCAGTTTGGCCATCATAAAAACAATGTTGAGTAGGTCCAGTGCTCCTCAATAAAAATGTACCTCAGCAACAGCAAGCAAACAACAACGGCTGATGGCGAAGTCGAAGTAAAAGAGAAAGAAGGAAAAGGGATTGCAAGGATGAGGAGAGTTACTCATTGCTATGGTTGACTGTTGCATGATGTTGCATGACAAAGAATGCATGGATAGGGCCAAAATATGATATCACAAGGTCAAAATATTTGAGTGAACAAAAGTCAAAAGTCGATTTAGTATAATGCACATGAGTGACACTTTGTTTTCCAAAACAATGTTTCCTTGTTTAGTCACTGGGACAGCAAAATATTCTGATATAAATATATAGTATGGGAACTGCATAGCACCCATGAAATAGGAAATTATCATTTTTATAAATGTTTGGGTGCCAGAAGTAGGCAATACTGTCGATACACCAAATCCCCCTTGGTTATACCCCTTTAAACGAAATTTGGGAGTCCCCACAGGCCAAAGAAAATTTGA
>CM042747.1:29278223-29288223 GCA_022496165.2 Catalaphyllia jardinei
AATGATGCTGTCATGTGCCGTGCTTTGAGTAAGTACGACACTTGAAGTTATAATCTTTTTTTCGATTAAAAAGTGCCATTTGTGATTTGATTTTCAGCCAGCATTTTGAAGTGCAAGCAAAGTTTGATGCCAATAACCTGGCGTATACCTCCCATCCTCTACCGTTACATATCGACTTGCCTTACTACGATTATGTGCCCGGGGTAGGTAATCCAATTAACTGAATATAATTTGTAGTAGCTACATGTCAATGTTAGAGAAAAAAGGTGACCTTCCAAAAAAAAGTTGTCTTAGCCAGTTAGTTAATCAGTTGACCTAACAAAGTCAGTAGCTGTGTCATTTTTTCGAGACTGTATGAGAACCAGGTTTACAGAAGAAAAGTGAACTTTCCAAAAAAATTGTTTCCTCTATTTTCTCTCAGTTATCAAACTTAACTAGTCTGCCTGTACTCACCGTTTTCTGTTAGACGATTGGTTGTTCTTCGGAACGCGAACGCAAGCCGAAAAGGGAGAAAAAACGAGAAAGGGTTAACGGCTGTACTCTTGTTCAGTTAACCTGCGAGCAGGCTCACTTGTTTGGGTTAGGGTAAAGGCAACCGTCAGTGTATCCCCGTGATATGTGTATCCCCACACACATATCACTATTGATATGTGTATCCTCTCCAATATGTGTATCCCCCAACCCCCTCCCCTCTACTTGAAATAACAATATCCTCCTTGAAAGCGATCACGTCATCCGGTCACTCACCGGACGAACGAAAAACCCAAACAGACTAAAACACAAAGTTGTTATTGTTGAAAAAGCTGAGTATGCGTATGTGCTGCTGGAATTGTGTTCTTGACCATAACTGGTGCTCTGCGAGCAGTATGTAAATTAAACGTGAACACCAAAATAGATATGTTTCAATTTGAACACCAATTAGATATATTTCAATCAGTTTCACGGCAAGGGATTTCTCGAGAAACGCATATTCTTCACTGTTCATCGCCTTTGGTTGCATCTGAATAATTCGAGGAGTGAACCACGTAACACTGCTTCGACCCGCTAGCCGTAAAATGTTTAGTGCTTTTTATAGTGTCGCCCCGTAGGTATCGATCCCTCCACGCTTACAGATTGACTTTTTGTAAGATATGTTAAGTCTCAAGCTGTATGTAATTCTATACCCCGAATATGCCTAGCAAGTTTCAGAATAACGGACGTTTATTCTTCTGTAGATAACCTAGATAACACTAGAACCTCGCAACCGAGCCGCCATTTTGTTCATCGAATGCCCAGACGCGCATCAGTGTTTTGTGTATCCCCACCGGGAATACACATATCACTAGTGATATGTGTGCGAAGATACACATATCACTAGTGATATGTGTGCGAAGATGACACCGGCGAAGCCGGCGAGAAGAAAGAGGCGAGGAAAAGTGAGCCTGCACGCAAGCTATTGAATTTTGAATTCCGCCCCTCGTGAGGTGTCAAGTCGGCATTTCACATGTGTCAGATAACTATACAATAGGAGCGAAGCACGACACACGTAGAGACTGGATGGCGTGATGAGTAAACTTTTAACTATTGACTTCGGGGACAAATCGAAACCACGTACAACAGAATTTCCAATCTTGTACTATAACGGCTAGCATTTCCGAAACAACGAATAATCAAAACAAAGGAAACATGTGAAAACCAATTTGATAACAAGAAAGCAAATAATCTCTTCGCCGTACGACGAAATATCATGTTAATGATAATGATAATGTTTTATTCAGCTCATTTTGAAGTTTACATTTGATTTTTAAATAAGGTTTCAATATATTACAGCGCTGCGAAAGGAAGACGAAAGTTGTGAATCAAAAAACGAAAAAAACAAGCTAATTACTTTGAGATCAATCGTATTTCAACTATACTATATTAGTAGCGATTTATTTCTTTTCTCGGCTGTTCTGTAGTAGCTGAATAAGACTCCAAAGAATATATTTGAACGAAGCGAATTAAGTAACAAACAAACCACGATGGTTGCCGCAAATTAAATTTGCAGAAATCCAGTGTGCAAAAATAAAGTTCACTTTTAAAACCTAAAATTCCAAAATACAGGGAACCAGATGAAAGAAATGCGAAAGGGAGTAAAATAGCAATAAATTATCATTCAAGCTGTGGTGAAGAAAGCTCTTAAAATGTTGAGAATTTCGCAGACGTGCGCTGCGCGACCGCATGTTCAAATTAATTCTTCATGCTAAAAGCGAAAGGTTGAGTTTCCACCGACCATTTTTGCCCGTCCAGATCTCAACAGTATGTGATTCGCCTACGACTATGGAACCTTTGAAGATCTGTCTCTGAGGATCCTCTTGAGGTCATTGTCAAGTGCCTTCTCTGCTGATGCAAACAGGATTTGTGGCCAGGGATTATCGCTAAAAAGGTCATTTACATCTTGTAGTGAAGTACAGGTCAAACCAAGAGATTGCCCTTCCTTAATCTGGTCTTCAATCAGGCCTATCAACAGGCAAATACTAAAATCACGCTATTCGGATACTCTCCTCAAATCTTCTTCTGTTCGATTGCTGTGGAGAAAAGCTAAAAAACTCTTACCGAAACCGGTCGGCATCACTGCGAAAACATCCCTCCCTTCCAGGAAATAATTAACAGCTATTTTCTGTTCTAGTTTTAGTTCAAAACTTAAGTCAGAATTAATCGAAAGCTTGAGGAACGTTCCTTGAACAAAGTCTACAGACGGTCCGCGTGATGTGAACAGCTCTAAGGTTGCACTGGTTTCTGTAACCTGTCAATTTTAACCAATCGGATCGCTGCGTTCGTCAGCGAACGCAGGGAATTCAAAAATCAATAGCTCGCGTGCAGGCTCACTTTTCCTCGCCCCATTCTTCTCACCAGCTCTCGGTTGCGGCTCTCACCGCGACACCCTGCCCAAACGAGTGAGCCTGCTCGCCGGCTATTGTTCAGTGCCTTATACCTTCGCCAGCAGTTTATTTTAACACGTTACCATAGCAACCAACCGCAGCTACAACACTTTTGTTTGACAATACTTATAGCAACCTGTATCTTTCGGTCGAAAAAATTGAGCTTGGAGCCCTCCTTGCTTAGTATTTTGCCATGATTTTTATTTAGGTACAAATGCTTCACTGTATCGAGCAAGCGTCCAGTGAAGGAGGCGGAAACCAGTATGTGGATGGCTTTTACGTCGCGCAGCAGTTGAAAGAAAACGACCCAGAGACTTTTAATCTGTTGTCAACCACTCGATTTCAGTTCGTTGACTTTGGGAAGGACATGTTTGGTGAATTTAACAAGAAATTTCCCCGTCTCTTGATAGAGTAAGTTGGGTGTAGATTGTTAAAGAAGATTTAAGTTTATTTTGAGCGCGCACTTTTGCAATTCACTTTGCAATTTCACTATATGTCTGCGAATTTGGCAATTCCATTATTTTATAGCACGAGCGGTAAATCAAAGCGGAACTGACTTTGGACTGAAACAATATAAGTTTAGAGCGGAATTCAGCTGGGAACTTCGACGTTAGGGAAGTACAAGTATGTAAGAGTGATGTAGTAATGGTAGAAGAAATCACCTTGAGTACCACATCTACTTACGGCAATACTCTAAAGTCGAGGAAAACCTTTCGAAAAATAGTAAAGGTCATGAAAGGTGGTTGAAATATCAGTGCTAACCATGCTTTCTTCAGATCGAATGTAAGAAAGCCGCACACTGAATGATACTTGGACCATGTTTATCCTCAAGTGACAAATTACTCATTTTCCGTTTTTTTTTTTCCCAACAGGTTGGACGAGAATGAAAAAGTTATTCGATTTACTTTCAACAATCACGTGCGTGATTCCATCATGCTTGCTTCACCAGAGAAAACCATTCAACTGTACGCGGGTTACCTCGCCATTGGTAGAATGTTGAGAGACCCTGCCAATCAAATAGAGCACAAAATGGCACCTGGTGACGTAATTACGTTCAATAACAGCCGCGTGTTGCACGGAAGATCCGCGTTCAAAATTACAGAGTCATCAAACCGATATTTGCAGGGATATTATATGGACTGGGATGTTATCTATTCAAGGATGAGGGTTCTGGCTAAAAGATTTAATATTCCATTTGGTTTGTAAAGTCAGCGAGACATTTTGAAACTAACGGTATCGCGATCTATCTTGTTTTCACTCGAACTTTGAAATAACTTTCAGTAAAAATGAAGGGTTCCAGTAGTTTGTTGGCCGAGTGTTTCGATGGAGTTCTTAGTTTATGATAATCCTATCTCTTGTGAATTATGGGAAGATATGTTACATCCACTTTATATTGTAACTAGCAACCTTTTTTTTTTCACTTCTCCACCTTTATTTCAGACTTCCTTTTTTAGTTCAAACACAATTATATCACATTAATAATGACACCTACCATTACTGATATTTATAATTTTACATGTCCCATTACTGAAAGTAATTAAATGTTTTTTTTAGTATCTAATAAACTATTTATGTAAAGTTGTCATCGAGCCTGAAAATTACGTTCTGTATTATTTTTCGTAGCTATATATTTCTCCGTTCTAAATTTAGCCTTAACTGTATCCTTAAAAACACTTAGATTAGGAGTTACGCCATGATTTCTGCTTATCCAAATATGTGGTTTGACAAGTGTGAAGAAATTCAACAAATTTACTTCTGCGTCTAATTTACCTAATAACACATCTCGTAAAGTGAGGTCCACTCGTTTGCCAGAAACCAGAAACCAAAAGGATGCGAAATCGTTCCAGATTTCTGACTCAACTCTGCAAAAAGTACAAAGGACGTTTTCGGCATAACCTATCTTAGCTAGGCGATGGTTAGTGAAAGTGATATCATTCAAAATCTTAAACTGGAAGCTCCTTACGAAGGTCTCAGACGAAATGGATCTCACCATCATGATAAGAAAGGCTTTGGAAACAGCTGTGTCGTCCAGACAAAAATTTGCTTTCTACTTAGTAAAACCTCCTGAAACTCTAACTTTTTATGAAATAAGCAATTCATAAAAATGTTTGCTCTTACTTGTCAAAGGATTAAATACTTTTTCCCCACACTGAAATTCTAATGACCACAGCTCGTTCTCATATACCACTAAGCGTTTTAGTTCTGGTGGAATAGCCTGGCGAATTCCAGTCCAAACTAAGAAGTTTGAGTGTTTCAAACCTTTTCTTTTAGCACAATTGTAAGGTAATATTGGGTACAAAAACACTAAGATCATCAGCATACTGAACTAACTTAAACTCTTCCTTTCCGATTTTAAGGCCCTGAATATCCGCATTGGTTTGGATCGCGATTGCTAAAATTTCGGCAACAATGATGAATAAGTAAGGGGATAAAGGATTTGTACTTCAAAATACTGGGAACATAGACCG
Organism: Catalaphyllia jardinei; assembly: GCA_022496165.2. NCBI lineage: Eukaryota > Metazoa > Cnidaria > Anthozoa > Scleractinia > Caryophylliidae > Catalaphyllia > Catalaphyllia jardinei. The sequence continues at coordinate 29,283,592 of CM042747.1, forward strand.
TTATTCAAAACACAGCTAGATATACTATTTGTATAAAATGTTTCAATCCATCTAATAAGACTGGGGCCAAAACCAAATACATTCAGGCATTTTAACATAAAGTTCCAATCAAGACTATCAAAAGCTTTCTCAAAATCAATAACAAATAATATACCGGGTATATTTTGCTCTTTTGTATAGTCCATTACATCGATGATCGATCTTACTGCTTCCCCTATAAATCTGTCTTTGACATACCCTGTTTGAGTGGAGGTAATTATTTCTGGTAAAACTGAGATGATTCTAGCTGCAACTACATTCGATGCAATCATGATCTTTGCGTCTACATTTGTTAAGGATATCGGTCTCCAATTCTCTAAGTAATTTCTGTCTTTTCCCTTCTTCTCGATAAGAGTAATAATGGCTTCCATTTGTGATGAAGACATCTCTTTATTATCATAGGCCTCATTGAACGAATTAACCATAAAGTCCCCAACGAGTGGCCAAAACGTTTTGTAATTTTTTTTTGGAATTCCGTCATTACCGGGAGTTTTACCCGTTTGGAAAGAGCCCAAAGTTTTCTCACATTCTTCGATAGTAATTTTGCCTTCACAGCTTGTCCTCTGTTCTTCAGAAAGTTTTGCAATACTAGGATTGTCCAAGAAACGCTTAGCTTCCGCACTGTTGTGATTTGTTTGTTGCCTTTGATATAGTTTACTGTAGAACGACTTTTGAGCGTCCATTATTTGAAAAGGGTCCGTTGAAGTTGTACCACTGATGTACAACTTTCTTATATGCTTTTTGATATGATTATTTTTTTCTTAATTTAGAAAATACTTGCTATTCTTCTCACCATGCTTGTGCCAGCGTGCTCTGGAGCGGACAATTATCCCCTCAGTCAACTTTCTGATCATACAATATTTCAAGTTCACTTTCAAGTTTTTCAACTTTCTGTTTTGTAACATTAGAAGGGTTTTGCTGGAATCTATTTAGTGCATCTTGGTATTTAAAATTGAGTTCCTCCTCCAACTTACGACGCTCTCGGAACATTTTCTTTGAAAAAGCGATTTAACTCATCTTAATTTTAAATTTTAACCAGTCCCATTTTATTCTATTATTTGACAAATCATTTGCTTCTTCTACCCAAGTAGGCAACTCACTAGTGATCGCCTTCACATATTCTGGATTGGCTAGTAAAGAAGTATTTAGCTTCCAAAAACCTGGTCCTTTACAATTTTCTTCAATTTCCTTTAATTCTAATACTATAGCAGAGTGATCAGTTTTTATTGAAGTCATAATGTCAACTCGAGTAACCAAATCATGTAAACTATCTGAAATCAGCTAATAATCAAGCCCACAAAATATAAAAAAAGAGGTTTTGCTCCATGTAAAACTGAGAGTAGTAGGGTTTTTAAGACGCCAAATATCATGAAGAGTGAATTCACTTTGGATATGTTCAATCGAATTGATTAGATGTTGACGTGGAATTAAAATCCCTCCCTTTTTATCCTTTGCCGGATCTAGCGGACAATTAAAATCTCCTCCTATGATCACATTGTCGTCGCTTTCAAAATCCATCGCACGTAAAGTTGTTGACAAGTATTGAAAACATTAATTGCCTCGGCATCCTTATTTGGACCATAAACATTCACCAGAAAATATCTTTTATCATTGATTAGCATTTTAAGTAATAGCATTCTTCCATTTGGGTCTCGAAGCTGGTGTTCAATAACAATATCTAATCCCTTTCTAATTAGCACAGCAACACCTCTGGCGTTAGCACTGGCGTGAGAAAAACAATTTGGGAACCCCATTCTTTCTTCTACTGACTCTCAGTAGTTTTTGTTGAATGTGTCTCTTGGAAGAATATTAAGTCGGCTTTTTGCTTACGACACGAGGTGTAAATTGCTCTGCGTTTCCGAAAGTTGCCACGGCCTCTCACATTGAGTGAAAGCAATTTCAGGCTACACGGCTTAAAGTTAAGATTTGTCATCCTACGGACACATTTCCCAAGAGATTCGGTGTTAATAAAAGTTGAAAAGCAAAATTTACGTATTTGAACTTCTTGAACAAGATGTGAAGACTACAGGAAAAGTGAAAATTTGTAACCACACAACAAATACAGGACAAACACATACACACACACGAAAGCGTACTTACCCCAACTTCTGCAGCCAGGTTGCCTGTACACCTTCGCCAAGATCACCCTCCCCTTTCCCTTTAGGATATTAAATAAAACACAAGCTAGCTAGCTTTAGAAAAAATCACACTTATTCAACATTCATGCAAACATCAATGTCCGGAATTATTCTTTTGTTAAAACAAAAGACTTTTAACTTCTCTGTACCGTCTTCTTTATACAAAACCAGCGCTGGGACAATCCATGGAATAAAGGCAAACTGGACATTTGTTCTGGCTTTAACTGCAGGAAGGTAATCATTCCTCAACTTTGCTCGCTCCTTGCGTACGGTCCTCGACTCATCACCTGAAATGAGCAACTGAGTGTTTTTGTATTTATTATCTTTAAGCTTGCTCGCGGCAGACTTGAGAATGAAAACCCTATCAGTGTATCTCAAAAGATATACGTGAATCGAACTCGGTTTAGGAGGGTTGTTAGCGTCCTGTTTTATATTTGTTCTATGTGCTCGCATAACTTCGACTTCTCTCTCCAAATTCATCAGACCTTGAAATATAGCAACGCTAACAAATTCTTCCTCGCTGCCTTTTCCACGCCCCAAATAACAATGTTGTTGCGTTTGGACCGATTTTCTAAATCTTCAATCCTTTTCATTAAAACGGCAGTCTCGATACAGTCTGCTTTCTCTTCAATTTTCTGTTGTGGATCTCGCAGACTTTGTTTCAGCTCGTCGACATCTTTGACAATTCCACGTTGAATTTCCTCCAGCTTATTCAGCTTCGTCAGCATGTCATTCTTCGCCTCGAGAAGGGCGTCCATCTTGGTTAACAGGTCGTCAAGCTTTTGAGAACTGGCCGTCATTTCTTACTTTCTGGACATCGATCTTGTTGTAACATTCATAAAACTAAGTTGTCTGCTTGCAAAGCTTCAAGTGTACCAAATTATACTGGAAAATAGGAATGAAGAGAGCGGAGCTCGGATAACGCCTCTTAACCTCGTGGAGACATGCGCACTCCCCGTAACTAGCAACCTTATAAACCTTATAAACTGAACAGATCAACCTACAGCTGAAAGGTCTTGCTTTTGTAGTAAAAATCAGACTAGTAGGAACAAACACTTGTGTATATAAAATACGGTAAGAAAATCTATGATATGTGATTTAGTTATTTGCAGTATCACCGCTGTAAATTTCTGTTGGTTCTCTTTTATATACCAGAATTAATTTCATTGGTTTAAAAAAACAAATGAAATTATTAGCGACTCGATTCATTGAGCCGCGTGTTTTGTTAGCTAGGCATGCGCAGGTCAAAGGAAACAAAGACTCTGGAACGAGGCTGCGGACTGTAAAAATTTACAGTGCCCGCCGATGCGTGTTTTGTATAGTCAGTAAGCATGACAAATTGGAATTCCACACTTTCGTGTGAAACGTACATCGAATTCACACCGTCAATATCTCTATAGTTTTTAAGTATGTTTAATTGTTGATAAAGCTTAGCTGAAAATATGTGAAGTCAGCAGAAATAATCAGCAAAGTTACGATAACGCTTTCTATTTTATTTGCGCACTGTAAAACTTCACAATGTTGAAGGAACACATGATGGGGGTTAATATCCTTTGGTGTTGGTGAAAACTGTTGCAGCATCTCAGCACAAAAGAAAACGAAAGAAATTGAAAGAAGACTTTATCAAGATTTGTTGATTATTTGAAAACGTCGACTCGGACTAAAAACTACACGCGCTGCACTATGTAAATGAGCTAGTTGTACCTAGAAAACAATGATGCAAGGCTGATACTACGTAGAGAGCTTAACGGAGCAACGACGTGTCGTTGCCCCGTTAAGCTCTCTACGTAGTATCAGCCTTGCATCATTGTTTTCTAGTCTTTCTATTTTTGGCTGATCAGATCTTTTACAGATCCTACGTATACAGGCAGCATTTTCGTTTGCGGTCCTTTGCAGTATTATGTTTTACTTGTACCTGTCGGACTTTCCTTTCAAAAACTTTTGCAAACTCGTCAAACAAGCAGAAACAATAAGAAACTATGAAAACAGGTTTTGGTCGTGATTAAGCATTGTCTGAGAAACTCCTGATAAATTAACTTGATACCAGAATAGAGAGTTTTCTCGCCATATTCTTAAGTCAGAACAAACGCAAAAGCCTACGCGTAAGCTTACAACTAGCGCGAGTAGATCTTATTAGTCATTCACAGCGTGAAATTGAAGTCTTATTTTCGACCCTAAAAACTCGCCTTTTCCATTAGTTCAGAGAATAAAACTACATTCAAGTGCCCTGGCTCTTAGTACCTGCCTTATTCCACGCCATCGCTGAGGAAAATCTGCAGGAGAGTCTCGCAACTCTCATCATTTGATCGAGTAACTTTACAACATACACGCGAGAACCCACGACATGTGCGTGGATCCGCGCCGATATATGTCGCCAGGATGGCGCAATTTGTTTTAAAAATAGCAAAATTGTCCCACATCACAGGTGCGCGCGGATCCCAAGACTTACGGTCTC
>CM042747.1:29308950-29377425 GCA_022496165.2 Catalaphyllia jardinei
TACTCTTTTTCCTAATATTTATTTCTGACAGGTTGGACGAGAATGAAAAAGTTATCCGAGTTGCTTTAAACAATCACGTGCGTGATTCCGTCATGCTTGCTTCACCTGAGAAAACCATTCAACTGTACGCGGGTTACCTCGCCATTGGTAGAATGTTGAGAGACCCTGCCAATCAAATAGAGCACAAAATGGCACCTGGTGACGTAATTACGTTCAATAACAGCCGCGTGTTGCACGGAAGATCCGCGTTCAAAATTACAGAATCATCAAGCCGACATCTACAGGGATTTTCTCTAGACTGGGATGTTATCTATTCAAGGATGAGGGTTCTGGCCAAAAGATTCAATATCCCATTTGGTTTGTAGAGTCGCGAGCTTGCGTCTACTTAAAATTTGCATTAGCGATAAAGAAACGTTTCATAAAACTGAAGAGTGGTTGAAGCTCTCAGTTTATGATCGTCGTCTTTCTTAAATCTATGACATAACATGGGATTTGGTTATGTACTCTGTCACCGCTGTGAATTCGCGTTGGTTCCGGTATTCTTCCTCATTCGTTGTGTTAAAATCTATATTGAATTCAGGCAGCTCAGGGGAAGATGTGACACCTTGTAGATTGAGTTAACTACCAGGCATTCGCTCGCTAATAGTTTGCAAAACTAGCTCCTAATTTCAAATCGGCCTCACACTTCGACCTGGTACGATTTGGAAAATAATCGCTCGATTAGTAATAGTAGTTGGACCGAGTTGAGTACAATTCAAGGAGTAATGGCGCCAGTAATTTCAAAAGGTGAGATTACAAGCACGATTACTCCCTGAATTGTACGACACGAGGTCCAAGTACTAATTAATCGTATCTATATAACAAATATTCGAATTAATATCTTTTGAGAACTTCTTTTGAGCAAAAAGGTATGTAGCACGTTTCATAAGTTTTGAAAACTATAGGGAACATTGCAAAGAAAGCCAAAAAAGCGGGGGCAATTGACATACGAATTACGCGGGTATCGAATTACAAAAAGCTCAAATTTGGATACCTGTAACTGGCCACCCACGTGATCGCGCGCAGAATACGTAGAAAATAGACGCGCGGAAAACCAATCGCACGGTCGAGAATTTCGCTATATATACGATTACCGGTAATTGAGTTATATAGCTGTGACTGATCATGTATAAACCAGCATAATCTTAAGATTTACTTTTCATTATTCAAGATAGCACAGCGGTCTTCAACTGAGTATCGTCAAACAGAAACCAAAGTGCTCACTCTGCGGGCCAATCACAAAGGACACAGACATTCCAGTAAGCCAATCAAAACTCCGTAGCTGACACAAAGCGCGGGAAAAGAAGTACGAGCTCTTCACGATTGGTTTTGGTTTTGCTTCTGTTGGGTGGAAAAGTAATGAAGTAACGCGAGTTCTGTAAGGCGATGATACCTGTATCAAATGCTTTCGTTTAACCATCAACTATCATGTATTGTAAGTAATGTACTTGTACCCGCCTGTAGTTGTAATGAGGTCAGTGAAAAAAAACAACCGGAAAAAGTTGTAATTAAGTGAGTTAAAGTGTAAATAAATGCTCTCTCCTAAGAAAAAACACTATCATCAACTATCATTTACTTTGAGCTTGGTTTTATTTTTTATGATAGTCAATGATAGTTTTCCCGTTTGACCTCGAGTGATAGATGATGATAGTAAAGTAAGCTGGGGGAAAATCGACTGTCATGCACTGTTTTACCCTGGCTTTAAGCCAATCACGTGACGCAGTATTGCAAAACCAATGAGAATTCGAATTACGTTCGCCACAGTCAAGTGAAACCCATTCTGACCCGCAGCATTCACTGCATACATAGAGCGTTTGAGCACCGATTTTCGATGCATGGGGATTCCTGTAAAATGTCACTTGCTGGGACTGAATTGATTTGAGAAACAAAAATAGGCTAGGGAATGAAAATTGCCTGGGAAATGGAATTTATACTCCACACCTTAAGCACCATTCTGGAACGTTCTTCATGTAACGGTTTCGTTCTTATAGGACTAAGCTTGCGTGCAGTAATAGAATTTAGGAGGCTTGGATAAAGTGGCGTGAACGACAAGCAAGTTTCTGAATCACAAGAATTGGGTGGAGATCCTCTCTCCCGAGAGTGAAATGAGGGGAATGGTTCTTCGCGCTGAGAAGTGTTTTGTCGGATGAATTGTGCTGCTCTCAGCCCATCAAGATCGAGCGCTTTTGTTGTAAGTAATATTAAGATAACAACTATGAAATTGACTGTTCACATTCAAAATATTGCAGCGCATTTTAATCAGGAAACACCGATCATGCCCATCGACCCCTTAAAATAAATAGATAAACTGAAAAAAACCCACAGTTTTATAAAAAGCAAGTATGGTTAAGTTTGAATTTAGAACTGTCAGAGCGCGTCAACTAATTGAAATTTGTGAATAACTTCAAGAGTTCCTTTAATAAGTAAAAAGCGGATTTGCGTGAAAGGCTATTAACAAAGATTTGACTGGTGTAAAAATCCACTTCCTAGAAGACGACCTAGAATAAAGAAAGAAGGAAATTACAACTTGTATTTAGTTAAAGCACATTTTAAAACTTTATCGTTGGATCGTTATTGAAAAACAATCCAGTTAGAGATGTTATTTATAAGTCATTACAAAATTGATAAGTAAGATATTATAACAAGCGTTGTAATAGTAAAAGTGATTTATGAAAACCAGGGACTGTTCTTGCTATAAGGTTGCCTGCCTTATAAATAGTTAAACTTTAAGAGGCAACCACAACTTGAAGTATTCTTACAGTCCAATTCGTTTCAAATCCAGCAACCCAGGGGCGAATCCAGGAATCTTGAAAGTAGGTAGGGAGGGGGAAAGGCGTTGTGCACCTTAACAACTTTCATCGGCCATGACCCCAGGTTATTTTTTCAGATTTTTCCCTCCTCAACACCATTTCCAGCATTCCTAACACTTCAAAAACGTCAGTGAAGGAGTGATATAAAATCTGGAGTTTTCCTTTTACCATTTTACTTAACAGTTATAAATTAAGTTTCTTCGATGTTAGTTTAAAGTGGTCTTTTATCGCAAAATGGGGTCAATATTATTACAGGAGTGTTAAAATCAACGCAATTAGAAAAACTAACCTAGTCATAGCACAGTCCCCATTTGCCATCCGTCTTGAAATCATAAGATGTGGAACACCACTTCTTGGCGTAGCCATCCATGGTACAGTCGTGATAGTGTTTGCCGTTGTAGACAAATGGAAATACGCAGCAATTTCCGGCTGAATTGCCGCCATGCGTGTCCACTCCGCTATCGCACTCCTCTAAGAAACAAAGAAGGAAATCAGTTGCAGCCAGTTACTGTAGTCGGCCAGCTAGTCAGTCAGTCAGTCAGTCAGTTAATCAGTCAATCCGTCCGTCCGTCCGTCCGTCAGTCAGTCAGTCAGTCAGTCAATCAGTCAACCAGTCAGTCGGTCAGTCAGTCAGTCAGTCAGTCAGTCAGTCACTGCAGTCAGTCAGTCAGTCAGTCAGTCAGTCAGTCACTGCAGTCATTCAGTCAGTCAGTCAGTCACTGCAGTCAGTCAGTCCGGCAGTAGTCAGTCAGTCAGTTAGTCAGTCATTCAGTCAGTCAGTCATTCAGTCAGTCACTGCAGTCAGTCAGTTAGATAGGCAGGCAGTCATTCAGCCAGCCAGCCAGCCAGTCAGTCAGTCAGTCAGTCAGTCAGTCAGTCAGTCAGTCAGTTTGGCGCGAAGTTAGTCCGCAGACATGATTTGTTCTGGGAAATAAATTAAACAGTTTTTCGAGAACAACACTCGAAGATAACTGTGAGCCTCGACCATGTGTTTATTAACTTTTGCGGGGGTATGCTTCTTTCCGACACTGTTAAACGTCCTTCAGCACTCACAAAGGTTGCTGTCTGGTTCAAAATAGCGTAAAACGCACAGTTCGAAAACTTTAAAATATCACTCAAGGTATATCCTGGGATATTCCCCAGGTCTGGCCGCGTCAAGTGAGGTGTTAAGCCAATCGCTCGCGAGAACAAATACTCGATAAAGTATAAAATTATGAGCTCGAGATTTCTGTAAGGTGAAGAAACTGTCAAGAAACTGTTTAAGTCCTTCTTTTAGTCTTCTCAGGAATTTCACTATCTATTGACATCAAAATGTTTCTTCAAAACTTTGCAAATAAGAAAAACAATGTCGCCATTCTGTAGACGACCTCCAACCACTGCACGCTAATGGCTGATAGTGTACGATCACTCAGTAAATCATATTGTAGCATTTCATAATTTACGTAATTAGAAGTGTTCTAATATAATTCTACTTATAGCAGATATGATCTTACCAATCCAACACTTGTCACAGATGACAAAGTTGCCGTAGTCGTGCACCTTGCACTTGGCAACGTTGTTTCTGAAATCGGATTCAGCCACTTGATTGCCAGGGTTCAGATGTACTCGCAGGTAAAACGACCCGTGCGGAAAGTCAGTGCAATCCACCCACTGGCAGTCAATTCTCCAGTTGTAAATATCGTAACAACCGGGAGATATCCCTTGTCCTCCATTGACAGAGCAGTTGAATCGCTTGTCAAATCCAGGATCACACTTGGTGTCCTCTAAACAGAAGCTGGCCTTGTGTCCTTTGGCAATTTTTTCTCCCTTGTTCTGGGCTACAAATGGAAGAAAAAGGAAAGAACTTTTTGACTGTCCTAAATCCTCAGGCTGAATCGAAATCCTATTAACCAAGCCTGCTCAGGACAAATACCACGAGATCATGTCTTGTTCAGTTCTCGCCTTTTGTCTGTCACGTTCTCTTACATGTAAGGCCGCGAGCGCCTCGTGATCAGTGAGAGCAGAGACTTCATTAAAGGGACCACTGTTGTATTACTTTATTTACTTAGAACTTACTGATGAGATCATAAGAAGAGAACGTCTCCATGGAATGATAGTGCTTGTGACATTTATGCCATTGCCAGTTTGACTTGGGTATATTCGGTCTGAAGTCCGCCAGTCCTTCATTTTGAATTTTGACGCTAAACCTCAGCAGTCGCCGCTGGTAATACCTTAAATCACTGAAATCAAAGAGAAAGGTTCGAAGTAAGCGTAGCAAGTGTGTACAAAGATTCGAAGAAAGAATACGAAGCTACGCAAACTGTTGAGACCCCATCAGAGGAGATCTGTTTATCCTGCTCCTCGTCTATTCTTGTTTTAAATATCCCAAATCCGTTGGTTCCAGTTGCAAGAATTTTAATTGATAAAACAATTTTTACACTTGCTATCCTAGAATATATTAGTTGTAAATACCGTACGTCCTCGAATAAGCACCCTGGGCGCTTATTTCAAATCTAGGAGAAGATGGGGAGACGCTTATTTCATTTTTTAAATACATCATCTGCGCGTAAACAACAACATAGAAAAGCTGATCCTAAAGTTTAAATCGTGTCGCCTTTATAGTGCTAACTTCAAGATGCATGTTAAGCAATTTCTAGCCAATAAGTACAGATAAGTTTTTCTTTCTACGTAAACGAGGTAAAAAACCTCACCAAAGTCTTGACGTTCAAATTCGAGATATAATTGCTTATTATATTTCTATTTAAGATAATTAAAAAAAACTATTAGATGAAAGACAAAACTATTTCATGGTGATTGGCCGAGAGAAGGCAACTTTATAGTCAATTTTAAATTAGCATTACAATGCAAATTAACGCGCATGCATCCTGTAGGATTTACACTGCTTGTGATATTTGAAAATTCTTTCAAATTGCACTTGTTTAAAGGTTTGTGCAATTTTAAGAGAATAGTATAAATTCTTAATCGCACTCGCATTCATGCGATTACGATTAAATCGTTGCATGAGTAATACCTGATGAGGAAGTTAGCACTAGGCGAGAGACAGTTCTCCTCTAAAGGACATCTGAGGTATTCCATTGGAATGAGCTGCATTTTCATGTCAGCCCGGAGCAGTTCCACGTCAGGCACTATATCAGGTAGAGCTACGAACACCAACAAAGAAAACAACAAAGACATAAGGGAATATAGTAAGTGACAACAGCCACTCGGTCGTGCAATTGCTTCTTAACTTATTCGGGTGCATCCCTCCCAGCAATTGTTACAACACGGAGACAGAAACGGACTTTTAGCATTCGATAGTTCGGAAAGTTTTTAGTGCACACAGAACGAAACGATTCACCGTTGGCTGACTTAGCAATAAAACGCCTTGTTGGCCAACCTGTTGTTCTCAGTTCAGGAAAACTGAAACTGCTTGCAACTTTGCCAATAGACCATTTTACAGTTGGCTGCTCGGTGACCTGGCCTTTGGATGGCAGCGAGGCTGGAGGTGACCTTGCTTTGATACAGACCTCTCTGCTTTTGTTATGTAAAAGAACCTTGTTAGCATAAGAACAACTTGATTTAAACAACAAAAGCAGTGACGTCTTTATCAAAACAAGGTCACCTCCAGCCTCGCTGTCATTCAAAGGCCAGGACAACTGTAAAATGGCCTATTCATAGCATTAGAAATTCCGGCTGTTTAGACGACAGTGATAACGAAGGTGTAATAACTATACAACAAGAAACTGAGAAGGTACAGATGCCCCAAGATCTAACATGAGAGTACAGATGTTAGAGTTGAATCAGTCGTCATTATGGAAAATGTTGCAAGAGTAGGACTCTCATGACTTAAATTGGATTGGGAAGATGTATACACGTGCTACATTAGCCACGCATTACCATCAACACAAATAACTCCCGCTAGGTCCTCTTTGCTGCACGTGGTGTTTCTCCAGTCGTCATGCTGACATCTGTAAATAGAGATCTCGTCTACCCGACATTTAACACCAGACATGATCATTTTAAGAGCTGTTCCGCCAAACAGGTTATTCTTGGTAACAGCCTGGCTGGCATAGCCGAGATTCAGCTGTCGACAAACTGTCATGGCTTCCTCTATGCCCCATCCATCAGCACAAACGGATCCCCATTTGCCGTCATGGAAGACTTCAACCCGACCCTCAAAAGGACTACCACCGCCGTGGAGCCGAATCTGTTGAAAAAATTGCATTTATATCTGAGCGTCTCTCTTTGAATATTAATGAACATCAACTCGAAGTTTCTATTCTGTAACAGAGACAAAATCATGTGTTGCCTCAATTGCTAAAAACTTTTCTTTATTGTACCACCGTCAGAGAAATACTTCCTTTCTAAACAGACGTGCAAATGCCTTTAGTGAAATAACTACTGCAATTTTGTATTCGTGGGAAGAAAGGTGCCTGCCAGCTCATCTAGAAAACTGTACTGTCACAGATGGTAAAATCTACCATTGTTGCACACACGCGAGATTGATAAAGAAATTTAACTGATTTCTCAAGAATCGTTTCCTTTAATCTCACTCAGTAAAAATCAAAACGTGGACAAAAAGCGGAGAGTTAAACCCGTTTTCATCGAGTACATATCACTTAGAAAGAAAGTTAGTTCTTCAGTTTTAGGATTTTACCGCAAGCTTGAGAACATGTATACCTCGTGACCTTGAAGTTGCGGTGCGTGACATTTAACTCCAGCGTCTTCATAATGGTTGCAGTTTGTTCTGTACCAGCCGCGGTGATAACAATGAATGATATTCTTCTCGTTTCCTTGGCAGCGAACCTCGTCCAGCAGGACCTGGAAGACAACACACCGTACCGTGCTAAAGAAACTCTTCGCCTTTGTATATATTACCTCTGAGAAGCACATACAAGGGCCTGTTTACATGGAGGGAGTGTGCCCCGGCTAACCGAGCTACCCTGGGAGGGCTTATTTCTCATACGTTTGTTTAGAAAAAGCATTGTAGAGGTTACATAATAGCCTGTTCCAGGCTCTCTGTCAGTGGAGGAGCTGGCGGGCGACGAGCGGGGTCTGGTAGGGAAAAAGGAGAGGTCCGGAGAGCCTGCAAGCATTGTTTCAAAAAACTTTTTCCGGTATACCAGTATATTATAGGAGGTAAATAATTAAGACACTTCTCCAAGTTTTAGGTCTGTACGTTCTCCCGGTCTTAAAATATTTGTCGAAATATTTTGCACAAATTTTCAGAGCCCAGCAGGGAGCTGCCATGTTGACGTACCTCCAAGGGGCACCGACATGGCGGCGGGAAAATAGTGTAAACATCTGGAACTTACTTTGGCTATCTAGGCCACTGATTATCTGAACAGATCAAGCAAAAAACCCTAGTACTTAAACTTCTAAAAAGGCTAAAAATACCGAGATAAGTATATATTTTTCAACAAACACATTCATAACTTTATGTCACGCACCACCATAACTCTGAAATTTTAAAATGCGCCTGATTCTATACGAAGCATATTCTTGAGCTGTAAAGTTGTTCACAGCTGTAAATTTACCCCCCCCCCCCCTCATCCTGATGAAGATAAAAACTTTGGTGACCCTTTATTTTTGGATTTAGGATTATAAATTTTCCACAACTGTACTAAAATTACTTGGTTTCTTTTTTAAGTGACATTTTGATCAGAGAGTTTTGCCTTCGTTTGAAAACTTGGTGCACTTTTCTTTACTGAAATACTCGACGCAGCAGAAGAAGTAAAAAATCTGAGCAAAACCATTTTCATACCATCCAAAAAAATAACCTTTCCTTAGTACTCCTCCGAAGAACGCAACTTATCATTTGCGAAAAAAAACTGCTAGACAGGCAAATTAACGAGACAGTAAGTATTGAGTCCATACAAAACTAGGTTCAAGGACTTTGGAGAATCGGAAATGGTCTATTAATGATTTTTACCTTTCCAACGCCTTTACCGAAATATGCAGCCCTTGTTGCTCCTGCCGCTGTCCCAAATCCCATGGACCTGCAGACAACATTGGCTTCTCTCAGAGTCCAGTGATCATCGCATATTGTGCCCCAAGAGTGATGAAACTTTATTTCCACGCGGCCCTCTGAAATCTGAGCTCCACTTCGAAGACGTATATCTAAAGGCTTGAAAAAAATTCACCAAAAATTTAGTGATAGGCGTTAAAAATGATCTCTTCTGCATTTGTAAGTCGTCGTTGGACAAAGAAAAGGAATACATTTGTAGGATACTTCCCCTGAGACCTATCAATTGGGTTAATACGATTCAAATCAAATAAAACTATTAATGAACTACGAATATCAAGATTTGATGGCCGGCAGGATTTTTTTGGAAAGAAAAGGTATCGTCCAAGATGCCGAAGTCTCCGCGGTCGAATTTTTTTTCGTTAAATGTCTTACCCACTGGCTCAGAGGGCAGTTATCAGGGTTACTTTCTAGCACATTGAATATCTTCTCTCCATCTTCTATGTATTCCAGAAAGCTTATTCACTTCTTTCCTTTCCTTTGGAAATCATAATGTACAAATACCAAATTAAGTTGCTTGGGGAGAAAGGTGCTATTCAAAGCATTCAGATATCAGCCGGATAAGAGCCACTGCCTATAAATAAGGAAAATCCAACGACAAGTCGGAAAATTCGAATTTTCTTTCATTGCCTCAAAAAGACCCTTTTCGTGAATTATTTTTTAGAAATATACTTTCAGTTCAGATTTTTGTGAAACCTGGGAAAGTTCGAAATAGCGCTCAATCAACCAAGATAACCAATGGAATTTACGCAAAATTGCACATTTTCATCAGACTGGACTTCATATTCACACAGTTTGTAATTTACACTTTGATCAGTCCTCTGAGTTAAAAGTCATCTTGAAGTAAATTCGTTTTGTCTGCTTCCTGGCTGTTTGAAGAATACAACTGTCGCAATTTAATTTACAAGTAAAATTTCAACTGATCTTAGAGGGTATATTTCTGAAAATAGTTCACCAAAAGAGTCTTTTTAAGGCAATAAAAGAAAATTCGAATTTCCCGAGCTGTCGTTGGATTCTCCATATTTACAGGCAGTGGTTCTTAAAAGCGGAGTACAAAGATCGTACTCTTATGTATATAAGCGGTAGCACCAATCCAAACTGACCTTATCACTCCTTTTTCGAACGCATTTGATCCTGAGGGCCTCTCCACCCTTACACTCACTAACCCCAAACCCGGAATGGTCACATGACACGATCGATGACTCCCATCCTGCACACGTCACATGGTCCAGCCAATAGACGGGCTCCACATCCTGAATAGCCACTGCATAAGACTCAGCGTTATTCGGGAATCCAAGCTGACCGCATAACACGAAAGTGTTTTCCTTTCTCCACTTTGAAGGACAAATGTAGCCCCACTTTCCCTCATGCTCCACTTGGACGATACCTTCAGATATGTAGTCATCGACAACCGGGCCTAGTAATCTCACTTTCATCTTAAAAAGCTGCAATGAAAACTTAAGATTACTTAAAGCAAGCAGTTAACTCCACTTGGACGATTTCTTTAGATATGTAGTCATCGACAACCGGGCCTAGTAATCTCACTTCCATCTTCAAAAGCTGCAATGCAAACTTAAGATTACTTAAAGCAAGCAGTTAATTGTTGCTGTTGCTTACATTCAGTACCATGTAGTCACAGACAAAGTTTCTACTGCGAGCCGTTCGTCATTGAAAACGAGAAGTAATGCCTGTTCAGCCTTTTCATTCCGTTCTGAAAATATAATTTCTCCCTATTGGTTGCCGATCATTCTCTTAATGTAAGTTATGAGAAATAAGTCAAACACTCGCTGGTCTCCCAACGCCCACGCTACTAGCGGCTCGCGGTACCGCCGCCCCCACGTCACGCCCACAGTCACGCTCGCACGCAAACATACTTGTTTTGCGTTCTTTCCCACGGACTTTCGAGGAAAAGAGAGACTGCTCGCAGTCTAAGTAAATATTGACTCTCGATGAGGGTAGCAAAAACCTCATTAACTTCAAGTCAAATTGGAGCGAAATACAATCATTAGTTATTTTCTTGACTTCAACTGCAATCGTTAGCATTCATTGGGGGCCAGGCAACCATCACTGTTGCAGATTGCACAGATTTCCAACCATACCTTGCTAATACAAAATAAACTTGCATTGAATTGGGAACCTAGAGGAACAGGCAAGCAATGAAAGCTTAAACTTTGAACGCGAAAAGATCACTTTTGATTCAACAAAAAGTATAGCTCCTTCCTAGGGCAAAACAACAAACACATCCACAGCAAAACAAAATATCATGTTACTTATGTGACATGAAAGACCCGTTACCTTGTGCCTAGGTTTCACGGGCTCAGGCGCGGTTATCTTATCCTTTAAACGCAGCTTACAGACAACTCCAGCTTGATTGAAGTCACGGCAGTTGTGTCGTCCCCATTCCCTGTGTGAACACAGTGCGATAGACCTCTCATCTCCAGTGCATTTGACGTCGTCCAACCAGAAATTGTTAGTTCCGGGACCAAACGCTCCGGCCCTTTGAGAACACAACAATAACAAGGTGCCTCAGCTGTGTAGCACTTCACTGTTAACAAGTACTTACTCTTAAGAGACACGAGGTCCTTCTCATCTGGCAACTTGTTCCTTGCATAGTTCAGGTAGGCAGGGATACGCGTGCCCGGGTATGCGTGGCCAATAAGGCAATTTCGGCGGTTCTCGTTCAGTTTGTCCGTCAGTAAACTTGAATAAGGTTTATGATTTGGAATTCGTTTACTAATTTTGATCGAGCTTTTGCTCAAAAGAACAAATAAATACGTTTTAACAGACCATTTTACAGCTGTCTGTTCAGTGACCTAGCCTTTGAATGGCAGTTAGGCTGGAGGTGACCTGGTTTGATCGAGACCTCACTGTGTTTGTGTAAATCAAACTGTCGTTATGCTAGTTTATTGGCATTTAAATGACAAAAGCAAAGGGGTCTGTATCAAAGCAAGGTCTGCTCCAGCCTCGCTTGAATTCATATGCCTATTCCTACAATTATTTACATAAAATGTAATTTGTGACATAAATAACCATTTTGCTGACACGGAACAGTGAACTGAGTGAAAGCCTAGTACGCGAAGGCTCGAGTTTAGTACGTTTGTAAAAAGAGACGGTTGAAGAACTTGTGACATTCTACGGTCAGCCTTGGCACTAGCACTTTCGCACAAGGTTTATTTTTGCGTTAGACGAAGTGGAACGCAATCCTAATTTTTGTCTGTGACTCTGCAGAGTTGGTATTCCTGGGTAATTTTTGCAGGGGCATGTCACGACATAGTTTCTAACTATGTCACGCCATAGTTATTAACTATGGTCACGGCCAGTAAACTGGTACCGTAACTGAGACATGTGATAATACATGTGACGGACATGTGAGCACGTGAACAGGCCATGTAGACTTTGGACTTTCTTTCCATGCGCTCTCGATCACAGAGGTAGCGTTGGATACTTTTGGCCTGGAATTTTGAGGCTGAGTAGTATTATATTCAATAGTATGATGTTATTTAAACGTTCGTTCGGGCTCACGAGGAACTTGTTTATTTTATAAGATGCGTAAGAGTGAACCTGAACCAGGGAACCAATACTGTATACTTTGTATCAGGCCAGCGGAAATACTCGAATCAGTCACACGGAACGAGCACGGGATTGCAAATGTATACTTACATTTGAGCTTCCTGCTTAGAATAATGTTCGTAAAAAATACAGTGAAAATATACCTTTACAAATTACAAGTTAATAATGTGATAATATTTAGCACGAAATCTGAAGGCTGATGTAAATATTTTAGTCGACCTTAGTCCTGTTAAACTTGTGAGTCGGAACCTAGCCACCCTGGCGCCGTCACGCAACGTAGTTTATACCGAGACCTGTTCAATCAGAATGGCAGGGAATTTGTCACTGAAATATCTTTCTTTAGAACTCCGGTTGTTGACAAAAAGGTTCGTTTTAAGAGGTTGAAAGTCAGCTAAACGTTTATACGGCGTCGAACGCACTCTCATGATCTTTGATTATTGCTAGTTGATAAATTAATAAAGATGATGAATTTTGAGCTCGGTAATGAAATGTGAAAGGTGAATTGATCAACTTGACACCAGCGTGGGACAAAGAAAATACCTTAGTCCCGACAGGAATTGACCCCATGACCTCCCGAACGCCGGACGCCGGACCGTTCTATCCACTGAGCTACGAGAACTCATGGAGAGCAAGGTCATTTTACTGGGTACATTTGAATTCAGTAAAATGGCCTTGCTCTCCATGAGTTCTGGTAGCTCAGTGGATAGAGCGGCCCAGCGTCTGGAGTTCGGGAGGTCATGGGGTCAATTCCTGTCGGGACCCAAATTTTCTCTTTGTCCCACGCTCGTTTCATGTTGATCTTTCACAGGTTTATTTTCATTGTGCAATTGGTGTTACCTGTTTTATTTTGCATTCCGTTATTTATATATCAACCTTAAAGGCTGGTTTCCATATGATCGCAGGCGATCACAGACGATCGCAAAGAGAGTTGTTTCCATATAATCGCAGAGGATCGTAAGCGATCGCAGAGCCGACTGTTGCATACATTTCGGACAGCGGAAGTGTCAAAATAACACGCGCGTTGTGCTAGCGGAAAAATCGCATCAAACAGCATGGCGTACGTCGAGGGAGAAGTTCTGCTGCAAACAAATTTATTCTTCATTTAGTCAACCGACTTTGAAATTCTCTTGCAACATTTCGCCCCGATCCAGAGGATGCCTTTTTCAATCGCCTCAGACAACGACCATACGCAGTTCTTATGTTGCGAAATTTGACTTACGCTTCCCCCGCCAATAAATTAATTTTCTCCACGATTTTTTTCCCAACAGTTAGCCTTTTTGTTTTCGTCTTTGAAATCTTTACCGTTACGGTGGTAAACGCACTCATATTAACTTCCTCTATGAATTGCTCGTTATTAAAGTTTCCTTGCTCAACGCCAGCCATGTCTACAAATGAGCAGTTGCTTTGTTGAACCGTTGAATCGTGAACCAGAATTCAAAATATTATGGGATACGTTTCGATCGCAGATCGTAGAACTTCCATATGATCGCACGATCGCAATTAATCGCAGAAGATAGAACATGGTTCTATCTTCTGCGATCGTCTGCGATCGTATGCGATCACGATCGCAGGATCGCAGACGATCGCAGAAGTGTGTTTCCATATGATCGCAAAGGATTGAAGAACATTTTGCGATCCGCGATCCGCGATCCGCGATCCGCGATCCGCGATCCGCGATCGTCTGCGATCATATGGAAACCAGCCAAAGGTGGCGCCAATGTATTTGGCTCGGGGTACACGATCCCTATTTCTCTTAACAAAAGGATTTTGGGTTTACGTGTCTGGCTTTGGTGCATGTAGGTCGTTATTTGATGTATCCACTATGTTGTAAGCTTTCGTCTCAGTTAAAACATATTTTGGGCCTGGCTGACCAACGCGTCCATGCCTCGACCTTAGAGTGTGTTCGGTTGTGTAGTGAAGGCAAAATTTATTTTAACGATATGGCACTCGGCAGAGCAAAATGACCTCGCTTGTTTAGCTAGGTCTGCACCCCCTAAGAAGTGTAAGTAGACCTATGTAAATATGGCATATTATGTAACTCAACCTTTTAACTCGAAGCTGCAAGTAGTGTGCTGTAGATTTGTTGGTTAAATTGTATAACAGTATGTAGATTGTAATGTGTAGGTACATAATGCGTAGTTCTGTTATGTAATTTTAGCGAATCTGTAATCGTTTGTGAACATAGAAAAGAAGAAAAAAAATCTTTACTGACTATCCTTATACCAGGAGTCATCCAGGGTTAGGAATCCTGTGTCTGTTACATCCTGTTACATTTGAGTTGGAGTTCAAATTGGACATTGAGCTGAGCCTCAGTCCTAGCTACCGAAACGGCATGACAGTAGTTTTATTCTTCAAAAATAACAAAAATAAAGCAGATGATTAAGTTATTTTTGCCTCTTCTAATACTTAACTGGCGTTAATTCAACCAGGAAGAAGATATTTTGGTGGGAGAATTGCCGAACGAGAACGACCCAGTTTTGGCACCAAATTTATCGCCAAGGGGCAAAAAATATTTTATATTGTTCTTTGTTTTACAATATGATATGGTTTCGGTCTCCAGTGCACAGGAAAGTGACCCAAGCTCAATCACAACCGCACAGTTTTCCCGCCTGCTGAATGCTGATTGGCTCAGTACGAGCTGTTAGTGAGGATCTACCATTTCCCTCTCGCGCTTTCATTAGCGTCACGCTCTACCGACTGAGAAAAGGAAACAACCCAAGGACTATTCGTGGTCTTAAAATAGGTCGGAAGTGTTCATAACTCGAAACCTAATTCGCAGTCAATTTCAAACTCTATGATTCCCACCCTGGGTGACAAACAAGGCTTAATTGTGGCTATATATGGGAAGTGGAGTTAGCAGTTTAGAACAAAGTTGGCGCCCCCATAAAAATGTTTTGGCTGTAAGGAGCAATAACAATCATTGTTTCTTTAAAACACACTCGGAAGTTTTAATTCGTAGTTTGAACATTTTCAGTTGTTTCACTAAATTCTCCAAACAGCACAATGAAAGAAGAATTTCTTGTGGACCATCAAACAAAGCCTTTGACTGAAACCGGAAAACGCTCAAGAAACGCCTTTGACAGCTGAAGCCAGAAAAACCTGCGAGCAGCTGGTTTCTCCTAGTATCAGCATAGGAGAAACCAACTGATTGCAGGGTGGAACCCAGACCTGTGCCATAGGACACATATAGCTATTTTTCTCTTTGTTTCGGGCCAAAATGAAAATGACCTTCAATATTCAATGCTTCCTACCAAACCAGCTCTGTACCCCACTGACGCCAGAAGGAGTCTTCACTTAACGTATTGACGTGTGATCGTCACGTAAAATACCTTTATTGCATAACAACGCAATTTGACGTTTCTTACGAGAAAGAACAATTGAAAAACAAATCGGAGGTTTATAAAAAATAAGTTTGGAAAAATGGACACGATCTGCTTTTACTCTTTGTGAAAGCCTACTACTGAAATCCGAGTCATATAGTCATGATAGAAAGTTTTTCACCTTATGAGGCTGTGAACAGGAAATGTAAAGCACTGGCAGAATTTTCGTTTGCTTAGGTCTCCTAAATTAATACTGATTTTTACTTAAGCTACAGGCGAGAAATGAGTCAGATAAACAAGCTAGCCTAAAAGTTTTACAAGCGTTATATAAGAATCGTTCTATACTTACCCTTTGGTGTAGCGCAACATGTCTGGAAATCCAAGCATTCGACACACAACTTTCGCCGCTTTCTTATCCCACCCGTGATCACAAACTGCTCTCCATTCTCCGTTGTGTTCCACTTCAACTCTGCCTTCATGGCGATGTTTGCCTCCTCTCAGACGTATTCCAGTGAATCCGCTGACGACGCCGGCTAACAGCAGAACCACAAGAACGCGACATAAAAACGCCATGTTGAGCTCACTACAACACGACGAAATACAAATGACTGGTGTTGTATTTAGTTATAAGTGAAGGGAGGACAACACGCTAATCAAGAAAGTTTCAAGAGCTTCGACCTACGAAATGAAAACAAAGTTTGGGGTCGCAATGTCGCACAGCGAAAGAAAAACCTTTGGCAAGGTTTCTCTTCGCTGGCTCTAATCGTGACAGATCACCGTCGGGCCTCAAAATGTAATCTGATACGTCTCTCCTCAGGAGGTACTCGAGATCAGCAAAAAAATAACATATTAACAGCGTGAACACAGCCCTATTGCTCTAAATCTCTAGTCATCGCGATAACAGACAGTCTTTAGATAAGCACAATCAAACAATTAAGTCGCTGTTTTCCAACGCAGTCGTGCAATTCGTCAGTTGTTAAGCAACTTGCCTGAGAAAACTAAGCAGAGTCCCTAAACAAAGATAGTTCAAGTAGTACGATCTGGAACCAATTTATTTGGTTTATCGCTTTGTAAAATGCAAAGGATAGACGGAATTCTAGGGTAAGACAACGACACGAACGGATCAGGAAAATCCACTTTACAGGTCGCAAAACCCCACTTTATTCGATGTCAAAAGCTTTAAATTTAGCCAAAATAGTCATGTAGCGGTTTGTCCAAATCCCTGAATCCAAGGACGTTTTTCATTCCTAATAGACCCATGTAATATTCTGCGGTGACAGAACAATTGAAATCAATTACACAAAGGTCGCTAACCTGCTGTCTCTAACGTAGTACTGACTAGGCAATGATTCGTGCAAGTTATCTCGTTTCGGAAGACCGCCGGCAAAAAGGGGAGTTGTGAACAATTATTTCATGACTATCATAACTGCCGCGGATAATAAGACCTCCTACCTCCTGCTAAGGCCATTTTTGTCGAAAAACACATGTGTTGGACAATTGAATTTTCGCGTGATCATGAAACAGAAATTATGTTGCAGTTACAAGAAAGAGGCCAGCAGAGCAAAGCTCTTTCAAATCGAGCATAGGTTAAGGGCTAAAACAAACATAAGGAATAGAATTGGAAGAGAACTGCGATGTGCCGGCCAGTCCAAGTGGCAGATGTTCGTACCCCTAGGGGAGGAGAATGTCCCAGATGGGCTCAAAAGGGCGATATATGCCCTGGCGACAGAGTGCTAATGATATCCTACACAGTTCATGTCTTATGCCTGTCTCATTTACTGTGATCTCGCCTAAATTGCAAGATGATCAAAATTCGCCTTAATGATCAAAATACAGCGAATTATGACATGTGACTGACAAAAGATTTCATCTTCTGTCAGATAACAAGAACACCGAGAAAGTTAGGCTAAGGCAGCAAACAGATTCTCAGTACGTTCTGTTTATTCAAAAAGGTCACCTCAGGCGAGTGGCTTTTTTTAATTTTCATTCTTAAAGTAGGGTTTATCTTGAGTTTAATCAGGAGATTTTCTTTATAGTCCATAACAAGCTCTCTGTCTTCGTTAACTACTAATGACAGACTAAAGAGGAAAAAACCAAAGAAAAATTACCTTATTGAAGCGTCTGTCTTCGCTTCCGGAGAGCTTGTCGTCAGTCAACGTTCCTCTTTCAAGATACTGATCTATTTCGGTTCATTAGAAGATCAGATAAACTGGTTTTGTGACGACTGATCTTCTTTACCGCCGGCCAATTATTTTTATTATTATACATTGTACTCACTATCAGCATTCTGATTGGCCAAGAGCCCCCTACTTATTTTGAGAATTCACGTGATTTTGTGGACAAGCATGATTAGGGTATAATCTGCTATCCAATTATATGTGCAGATTATACCTCGCGCAGTGCGCATGCGTAATACACCTGGCTAAAGAGCGCGAGCACTTGAATGGTTTCGAAAGATGCGGCCGCTTGGTGCGTTTGTCCTTGTATTTTTAGAAGCACAAATAAAATCTACTTGCATTTCACACATATTTTCCATAAAACAATGTATAATAAAACAATAATTGAATTCGGTTTTTGTGATATCGGGAATAATCAAGGTCTCGGCAAATGTAATGAGCCTCGGCCTCCGGCCTCGGCTGATCACACTTGCCTCGACCTTGATTATTCCTGATATCACAAAAACCTCATCCAATTATTGTTTAAAATTTCTGTTCTCCCTTGCCAACCGTAAGTGTTAACCACTATTTTCCCCAAGTTCATATTAATGATGCGTACCGCAATGGAAACAGATATTTTCCCGGAAAATTGAATAACAAACCATTATGCTGATTGATCGCTTTGTGAAAGTACAGAAGTGTTTGAAGCTGGGCATTGAAATTTTTTCTTTTGCAGCTTTTTGGCAAGTTTGAAAATATACTGTCTGACATGGAAATAAAGAATTCACACTGTTTACCCTATTTGGTCTAGAATAGACATAATTCGATGATTTTACAAGGTGTCTTAACTTAGTAACAAGCTCAAGGCGGAACACTAATCCCGGCCCTGGGTCTGTTTTGTGACCTCATAAAGAATCATTATTGTGAGAAATATGCCTGCATCGAAAGGTGTTGAAAAGAACAAAACAAGGACCGTCTGTTCAATGAACCTTACTCACATATATATGAAGCATATCTGATTTCATGTTTGGAGTGAAAGTGCGTGAAATGTCACACGATTGAGTTCGTCGATGTAGGTTTATTTTGAGTGGTATTGGTCGATTTTCAATCCACTGCTTAGTACTTTAGCGTCGTTCTTATCGGGCTCAATCGATCGATCAAACACAGACCTTCCCGCCGTCGAATTAGGTCGATACCAGTTTTCTCCGGTTATGAAAATGAATTGGATTTTTCTAGGAGTTGTATTAACGAGCCTTGAGATTTCGACCGGCCTAGAGGTTCGTCTGATCAATGGAAAGCACAATTACGAGGGACGAGTCGAGGTAAATTACAACGGTACATGGAAAGCCGTTTGTGACCACGGATGGGACAGGAAGGCGGCCCGAGTGGTCTGTCGCATGCTTGGATATCCTGATGTGCTGCGCTTCACTAAAGGGTGAGTCAGTCTTATTTAATTTCCTTGCTAACTTTGGACGTTCGAAAATGGATCACGTAAGTTTTATTGTGAAAACTGTCCATTCTTCACTGAAAGTACATACACTCACAAGACGTTTGGCTTCACACTGATAGCATACTTCGCGGGATATTATACAATAAATCAAAAAGGAATAATTAACACAAAGCAGTAAACCATTTTTGACGAACTTCGTTGGAATTATGCAATCTTTTCTCCTTCAGCCACCATTTAATATTGCGTGATACTTTGGGCGTGTATTGACGGTCACTGCGTGACAACAGTATTGGCCATGCACTCATGCACTAATTTGCATTTACAGTGAAGAGCTGAGCAGAAAGCGAGCGACTTCCTATTAAAAGTGGCCGGTTCGCTTGAGAATCACGAAGACACTGTTTTTAGTACTTAGTAACTTAAGTTATCGTTATGCGCAAAGTTTAGTAAGGTCGCAGGAATCTAATGCGTTTGCAGAAACTTCTGGAAAGTATTGTTTTCCAACAAAGGCTCAAAAGCAAATTTTGCGCTTAGTCTGAGCAGGTTGAGAACCCTTTCCTAAGAGCACATGATATTCTTGACGTGCCAACAGGGTTTTCCTTAAGCAGAGACTTTCAGCATTATAGCGCTCGTGGTTTTAGCAGATGGAGTACACCTTCCCAAAGGTAGATATTCCTGCAATGTACTAGAAACTTCGGGAAATAAATGCAGTTTTCCGTAAATAGAGCATTTAAATTTCATTTCTGTCACTGTCTGTTGTGCTCATCAATTACGGGGCAAAATGGCGCCACTAAAATAAAATGGAAAAAAAATGGCAAAAATTCGCGTTACTTCTGTTTTCCTTCTAATTTGGATACAGATTTAGCCCGTTGCTTAGCAATTTTGGGCTAAGACAGTTAAATGTGATTTCCTAGTTTTGCATTGCGTATTCCTACTGCGCACGAGTTTTGCGTCATTAGCTGGCGTGCGTACAAAACGTAGGAGATTTCCCTCAAACTAAGCTCGACAGCGAGATAAATGCCCCTTTTCTCTTAAACGAGCACGGTGACCCCCACTTTTTATTTTATAAACTTAATGAGAATAATATCCTCAATAACTGAGAAAACAATTGGCAGAAATCTATGGCTATTTTTTTGGCAAATGAAATAAATGCTACAGATAGAGACGTAACGGGCCCAACAGAGCAAGTCCAAATTATGTTTCCTTTAAAGGATAAAAATATTTATTAAAAATGCAGGGTATTTGAAACCATTTTTTCTGGGACGTAGATGAATAGACACTCTGTGTGATATAACACGCCGCATTGGGAAATAATCGCGCTTATTTGCTGGGCACGGAGATTACCAAAAGCAGTGTGGCGTGAAAACAAGCACGGTAACCCCCTCTTCTTATTACGTTTTGAATATCTCCTTGTCTTGTAACAACAACATACCAAGTTTCATCGGAAATCTATGGTGGGTTCTTTTTCTAGGGAATCACCTTAAGACGATTTTGTCTGGGGAGGACTCGCAAATGAAATGGGCTGGGACACTCGTAGAAACTTCTGAATTAAACCTCTAAAGGAGACCGATCTAGGCGTGGTGCAGGCTTTTTTGACTCCTATAAAAGAGACCATTTTAAAACAGAGACAAATGAATCGAGTAAACAAAACGGATTGAAAACATACATATCAAATAAATATATTTATATTTCTTTGCGTACAACCCTAAACGAGACCTACACGGCTAAATATATTGGCGTTTTGCCCAAAACATCCTAAGTAAGACCGAAATTAGACATTTACACCCCTACGTGGGATGACGAGTATCTCCAACCCTTTCATATGCAAGTCCCTACCCCCCCCCCTTGCGATTTGTCAAGATCGAGGATTATGCAACACAGCGCAGGTTATTTGAACTAGAAGAGAACACTTCTCAAAAGAGAAGGTCACTCCAAAAAGCGTATATTTTTGTCATCACCAATATGTTGAGTCACCAATAAAAAGTTGATGTAAAGTTAAGTTACTCGCCGATGTTTCAGCTTAAGCGCATACTATCCCAAGAATTTAGTCTGGAAAGAAGCCCAAAATTCAGCATCGGCAGCCGCCATTTTAAAACAAGTGCTCAGCGGCCAGTCCTTTCAGCGTGCATTCCGCCCAACTTTATGTGCAGCTGGCTCAGAAGCTTTAAGACTTTTCTTGTCTGGTTACTTGTGTTAAAATGCCGTCGTGTTCTGCCCCTGGTTGTTCAAATCGATCGGATAAAGATCCAGAAGTCATAATTTGCTGTTTAGAAACAAAAAGTTGGCCAAAAAGTGGCTAGACTAGCTTCGTCGGGATGCACGTGTTATGACGAAAAAACTTGAGAATGTCTACGTTTGTAATGAACACTTCACAAAGGATTGTTACCAAGTCAGTTACAGATACGAAATTACAGTTACAGATACAAATTTCTTTTCTCCCTATTTTTTCCCTATTTTTCTCCCTCCTCCCTAATTTTTTCAACCATTTCTCCCTTCTCCCTGAATTTTCACCTTTCTCCCTGATAAGTCTTAAAGAGGCTTATTTTATTTGCTACTCACCGCAGTGTCTCGTTTCCACATGTCTTAAGGTATCATGGTAGTTGGATTTTTATGAAAAATGCGAAAAATCTTTTTTTCGCTGTTCAAATTGAGAAGACTGAGAAAAATAATTTGCGAAAAGAATGGAGAGAAAAGTTTTTTTACTTTTTACGATAAAGAGAAAAACTGTTTTTGAATCCCATTAAACCTCTTACGGCGCGTTGACACTTCTTATTAAAATTCACCGCCAGTTGTCACATGTAATGCGAATAGACCCTTCCCCAAAATGGCGGCCGAAAATTCAAATAAGTTAAAATTAGGTGAAAACGCATACCAGCACTAAAAAGAACACCTTTACTTTAGTAACCCTGCTAAGTTTCATCATTTCAGGTTTCATATCAGTTGAGTTGAGAAAATGTAGGTTGAAAATCGAGCAATTTACAGACGTTTGTATGTTTGTATGTTTGTATGTTTGCATTATACCCCCAGTCATACAAACGTCTGTACATTTTTCAGTTTTCAACTTACATTTTCTCAGCTGATATTACATCTGAAGTGCTGAAACTTTGCAGGGTTACTAAAGTAAAGGTGTTCTTTCTAGTGCTGTTATACGTTTGACTTATTTGAATTTTCGGCCGCCATTTTGGAGAAGGGTCTATTGCGGTGTGATATTCTATTTGTGCACGCGAACTGTTCTCGATCTGGTTGTTTCATCGCAAGTTAGCTTTCGTTCTTGTCAAATTTTCTTTGTGTCATGACGAAAATCCGCAAGAAAACGTCTTGCCAATTTTCAAGAGGCGAAAATCTGGTGGAACCAGCAAGTTCAGCGTCGAACAAGATCTTTGGCTCCTGATCTGAGCGACCGTAGGTCGCATTGTTTTTAACCAAGAAGAATGGTTGAATGAACTCGAGGACACTAGTCTCGCCAGTGAAGCTGATGGTCAAAACACAAAAAGTGCTAGTCGCACAAAATTGCTGAAGAACAGAAACGATTCCGAAAGTTCCACAGCGAGAGAGTCAAGCACTGATGTAGATGTAGACGATGTAGCCCTCGAGATTCCCTCTTTCGGCTTCACGAGGCATGGTTTCAAAAATGTCTGGAGGACGAATAAGTCTAAACTCGAGCAACATAATGCCAATGCCGCCGGCAAAATCTTCTTTTAAGTAAAAGAAATAATCATGGCAGTTTAAATACAAACCTGTTTAAAGCTCTTAGTAGTTTTTGAATTCTCGGACGATTTCACTGCAACGTAGACGTCTGTTTATTTGAAGTTGTCATGATCCATTGTTGTGGTAAACCGACCCATGCCGACATCTGTCAGTGCAAAGGGGAGTTTTAACACCTAATCATACCAACCTCGTAAAAGGTTTTTCGTCTTTTTCTCGACAAAATAAAACTGCATATAAGGATGAACAGTTTTAGTTCATTTACGCGCGCCTTCCAACGGAATTAGCTGAAAATTGCCAGGTGAGTTCCAGGTTACCTCCTTCGAGAAAGAGTGTCGGGCTTTGTTTAGTTTCGCTTCCGTTTCAGAGTTTTGGCCTCTTTAGCGAAAGGAAACACCCGCGTTTAGAATATCAAACTTTGGGAGGGTGTAGAAAAAAAACCAAACGACATCTGGAAAATTGTTGACACTCTTTTTGAGGGTGATGTGTGAGAAAACATTTCCGATGTTTATCGCGACGCTCCGATAATTCACGCGCGGAAGCGAACCAATTTACGCGAAACAGTGTTTCTGGGTATTTCTGTTTATATCACCGCGACAATAACTTTTTAGAAAATTTCAGAAATATGATTGTATTGTATAACTATTAAGCTTTCAGAAAATGTATACGTTGATGGGGTTTTCTTTCAAAGCGCCAGCGTAAGAGCGCGATTTACAAGCACTGTCAATCCACCTACCATGATACCTTAAAAGAAGGAAAACATACGAAACAGAACAAACTATGGGAAATTCTCATTGAAAGCCAAAGATACCAAAATATGGAATGATCTACCTGATTATGTAAAAAAATTAAATTCGTATGCTATATTCAAAAGAAAAAAAGGAAATGATTTTGTTCAATATGTAAATGAACAGCTTTACTGTCTCGATTATTAATAAATTCAATTAGCCTATAATGGTATAATATGATTGTAACCTAGACATGTTATTATTTGTATATCTTAATTATCAATTAGATATTGTAAGCTAGGGGATCCCTTAAAATAAGTTTGAGAAAACTTCCCGTGAGATCTTCTTCCAGTTATATTACTCTGTAATGACGAGATCTGTATCAAACAATGGGGCAAACAATAAAATTACTGATGTCTCTTTAAATATGATTAACACTTGAATTTCGTTTACGATCACAGCCATAACAATGACAATAACAGTAACTACATTTAATTTGTTTCAGCAATAACAACAACCTCAAACAAGCAGATACGCTTACACCGCTGCATATGCTTCGGTGAATAAATTTAAAAGGACCCGACACAATGAAATTAGTAAAACAAGCTTTAGCTTAATCTTATCTTTGTAAAGATAGAAATTAGCGTTTTCTTGTTATTGCAGTCCAAAATTTATAAGGAACTTTTTTGACTCCACTTCCTGTTCCAGTCTGATGTCGGTGGCTTTCATGTAGTTTCTAACGTGAGCTCTTACCACGTCTTTGATGCATTCTGGTTATTTATAGTGAAAACTGTTCCGCAAGAACACCGTGCTTTTTCGCTCATCGAGGGTTTCACAACCTTCGTATTCGCTAGCAACGCTTTCTTCCCATTGGCGCAATCTTTCTTCTTGTCGTTTTATATTCCTGGTGACTGAAGTGCCTGCCCTTAATTTTGCCCACAACAACGTATCTTCCTGAAGTTCGGTGGCCTTTCTCTTTGGTTTACCACATCCTTTTTATGAGAGCTGGCGGCAGATGTCTTTTGGAGAGCCAGTGCAATTTGGTCTTGAAAGTCATGACAGGGGATGTTTGTCATCAACCTCTAACTTACTGTTAAAGCCAATTTAGAGGTTTGCTTACAAGATCGCATGACCCTCTCAACAGCGATCGCCCACTGGCTGTTTGTTATTGATTCCATGAAATTACATAGTGTTCCATTAGGGGATTTCTGGCAACAACCGACAACGACAACAGTGGAGCCAATCCCCAATTCGGAGGATTTTGTGTTTAATCCTTCTTTAAACTGAACCATAAAAGTAGACCACCAACTTCAGGCTCGTTTAAGTCCGATCCTGGTCTATGCATTTATTTAAAAAAGGTGAGGTCGAACTTAAGCATTTAATGTGTTAATTTTAGTGCTTTGTGTTAACAACAGAGAAAAACGCATTGTTTTGCTTCTTTCCCCCCCATTACAAGTGAATTTTTTGATCATAGTACCACTTTAAAGGTCGATATTCGTTTTCCGTAAAAAGAGCCCTTTATGGAAATAATGGCTTATAAACCAGTCAGTCTCATGATGGCTAAGCCAATAGAAACTCTTGAATTGCTTTATCCAATGATTTGTCTTTTTTATCATTGTTTAATAATGAAAATGGTGGTTATCTTGCTCGTTTTTGAGTTATTAGTACTTGAAACTGATACTAAGTTGTTTCGACAGGTTTTACAGTTATAAGTAATTCTATCGACTACTTTACGGACACTAAGAGCCTGAAAGAAGCGATTTCTCGTTAGCTGATATCAGATTTTACTTTTATCAAGGCAACATGCTTTTGGTTATGGGAATGGAAGATTCTGGGTTGAAGACGTCAAATGCACTGGAGACGAGGAGTCCATTGACAAATGCTCGCACAGGCCCTGGGGCCGACACAACTGTCTCAGGTACAACCAAGCTGGAGTTATCTGCAGAATGCATAGGAGTGACGTGATTATTGAGCCCAAACCTTCCAAAGCCAGCGGTGAGGTATGACTTTGTATACTCTATCCATGGAGTATCTTAATGAAAACCCCTTACTATGGACCTAAATTATGGAACAGCCTCCCCAACTCAATTCATTCTCATCCCCAGAACCCGCGCTCCTTTTGGTCAGCACCAAGAATCGCGACCTCTGGCCAGGTCCAATACCGGAAGTCCACGATTCACGGACTACCCGCCACTTTGCGCATGCCCAGAGTCAAGTCTGAGAAATCTGATTGGTGCTGGTCTCAATCTATTGTCTTTAGAAAGCCATTTAAAACCAGAATGTCGTTGGACTGAGCCAGAGGTCGCGTTTCTTGGTGCTCACCAAAAGGAGCGCGGCCTCTGGGGACGAGAATGCAAACTATAAAGCTTTTCAAAATACATCAGTTTACACCTGTAAACTAGCTGATGCGTCCTGTAAACTCTGCTTATCAAGTCTACAGGACAAACCATTACCATAACCAAGTGTGTTGTGCAAGTAAAATAAACTGTCTATTGACTATTGTCCATCTCCAATGTTTTCGTGCGTAAAAAAAATCAACGAAGAAAAAAACGTTCATGTCAGGAAAATACCTTTTAGAATTAACATCTTTTTGATTTCTTAAACTGAATAATCGTGATGAAACTAAAAGGTATCTGGAGTTTAGTTAACAACTGGTAGAGAATTTAGCAAGTGAAATTGCTCGTACTTTACGCTCCATCTAGTCACCTGGATGAAATACAAGACCTACGTTGCAACACCAGCTCTCTTTCATCTTCAATTTAGGTTTCAAAAGTCAAGATTAAGTTAATTGGCCCGATTGTCAATGATTACATATCGGAAGGTATCGTCCAAGTGGAACACGAGGGACAGTGGGGTCATATTTGTACTTCTAAATGGACACGTGCTAACTCGCACGTGCTGTGCGGTCAACTTGGATTCCCGGCCTCCGCTGAGTCTGACGCTGTGACCATTCAGGATGTGGAGCCCGTCTATTGGTTGGACCAGGTGACTTGTAAAGGATGGGAGTCCTCGATTGTGTCATGTGACCATGCGGGCTGGGGCCCTCATCAGTGTGATGATGGTGGAGTTTTAAGGATCAAATGCTTTAGACGAAAAATAACAAAGGTGGGTACGTTGGTATGCAAATTTACCGGGGTTTTTAAAGAGTAAAATTTGAAGAAACATTTTTTTACCTGCTTGTTCAAAAAGTGACATTTAAAGTGCTTCCACCTCGTGTTGTCATGGGCACCATCACCATTTTAAAGTTTTCATTAATTCCATCCATTAACCATCCGTCCGTCCGTCCGTCCGTCCGTTCGTCCTTCCGTTCGTCCTTTCTTCTCTCCCTCCGTCCTCTGCTCGTCCGTCTGTACCTCTGTTCGTCTGTCTGCCCGTCTCTCCGTTTATCCGTCCGTCCGTCCCTCCGTCCATTCGTGTTTTCGTTCATTCATTCATTAGTTCATGTTCGCAATGACTACCAAACATTTCTGAGAATTTGTTGATTCATATATAGACAGCGAGTAGTCTCTACTTTGCTCGAAGATCCGCGAGGGATGAACGCCGCAAACGAACAGCCAGAGTGGAAGCCACGAACCGCGAGTAGCCTCTGGTCGCTCGTCTTCCGAAGCCCGCGCTACTCGTGGCTTGCGGATTTGCAACTTGCCTCTGTTTGTTAGCGTCCTTTCCCGCGGATTTTCGAAAAAAAGAGAGGCTGCCCGCAGTTTACGCAGCTGATACTTAAGCCCCGGCTAAACGATCGCAACATTTCAACACAACATATCCCAAAATTTCTGGCGAAGGATTTGCAAGCTTCGACCAAACGATTGCAGCAATTGAACGCAACGTACCCCAACATTGTTGTGCGCAACATGTTGCGTGCGTTTGGCCAGCGTGTTGCGACGTGTTGCGACATGTTGGGTATTGAAAATAAAACTAGTGCACATGCCTGGGCGCATCATTGTTGCACGAACCTGGCCAAGCAACTACAACATCATGCATGTAACATCCGAGAATGTTGCATAAAGATTTGACTATTTTCAAATTTGAGCCGACAACACTCAACACCTTGCAACATGTCGGAACACGGTGGCCAAACGCACGCAACATGTTGCTCCCAACACTGTTGCGATCGTTTGGCTGGGGCTTTAAATACAATGTCAGAGATATTTTTTATTCTCGATTAAACTGCTATTGGCCACGTAAATTCTATGAATTAAAAAAAAAAAACCAACAACAACAACAACAAGTGAGAAAAAAACCCCGAATGCTTGTATTTATCCTCCAGCCATTAAGCGTGCGACTTCGAAGCGGTGCATTGGTGTCTGAAGGGCGAGTAGAGGTGCAGTATCATCAGTTTTGGGGCTCGATATGTGATGACCATTGGACATTGCGGGAAGCTAACGTGGTCTGCAGGTCACTGGGCTATGGGTCAGCGGCGATGGCAGCGAAAAATGCATACTATGGAAGAGGGAATGGACGGGTAAGAAGTAGAGCGTGTAGAACTTGCATTGTATTGACTGAAGAAACACTGAACTGTCTGAACTGTTTTGCTTCGGTTTCATCTTTGCTTCACTCTCTAGTTTCATATGGAGACGCGGGGGCCTCACTGTTAGTGCGCTCGTCTCCGGATCGAGCGATTCGGGCTCGAGACCTGGCTGGGGACATTGTGTTGTGTTCTTGGGCAAGGCACGTGACTATCACAGTGCCTCCCTCCACCCAGGTGTATAAATAGGTACCAGCAAATTTAATGCTGGGAGGCAACCCTGCATTTTACTAGCATCCTATCCAGAGGGATAGAAGAAATTCTCCTGGTCGCGTCATGCCACAGAAACTGGTATAAGCTCCGGCCTGATGAGTCACTTGGTTCGTATGCAGGCTTTGCCTACCTAGTTTCTTGTACCGGTACTTGCATGGCCCAAGTTAGTTTGTAGAGGAGCGAAACCAAATTGATTTCAAAGTTGGCACCATGGCAAAAAGACTGATTTATTGTTCGTTCTTTCAACTAGCAGAATAGATCTTTCTCAAGGCGGGATCATTTCTTTCATTGTAGCGCTTGGCGGCGTTGAATTATTGGCCAATGGGCCGGACTTTTGGCGGTTTAGTTATACTTAAGTGGCACTGGCTATTGCATGTCAGAAATTAAGAAACAAACGGTTCCCCCAAGGCTGCGTTCTTTGATTCGCCATCTTCGTAGGGATGTCAATCGCTACATTATCGTAACCGTTGAATTGCATTTTATGTTTTCAAATTATTTGCACTGTAGGTTTTACTTGATGAAGTTATCTGTAGGGGATCGGAGAAGAATATCTGGGAATGCAAGCACCGGCCTTGGCGCATCTCAGATTGTGATCATCATGAAGACGCGAGTGTCAAATGTCACGTGCCACCGCTTCAGGGACATGAGGTACGCAACAAGGACAAGGTTTAAAAAAGCACCAGTTTGTTGTATTCAGGAAAACTTCATGATTTTAACATGATTTATGCAAATTTACGGCATGATGTCCAGATGTTCTCATAGATAACTTGTATCCCCGATAATCGACACGAAAATTTTGAGCAAAAAGGTGCGACTTATACGCCGGTGTTTACGGTAGTTAATAGAGTTATGAAACCCGAGAAAGTTCTTTGCTGTGTGTTTTGGTTCTCTTTTTTGACCTCGACCGTGCACGAAACACATTGTTGTTTACTGCTGACTAAGGAACGAAATACATAGAAAAGTTTTGGTTAGGTAGTTTATGCATAGCCTATGAACGTAAAATAAACAAATGTGCACAGACCGTGAACCTTTCAATACAAATCTAGCCATCTTTGTTTGCTTCCTTGATGTTTGCTGGAGTATGAATAATGGTTTCAAAGATGATGATACCAATAGAGAAATAACAACAACATCTGTCCCATCTGGGACTCGGATTTTTTCCGAGTCTGCGTTTCTCCTAGAATTTATATAATGTCAAAAATGATGATGACTACGTAAAACTCCGAATTAAAGAGATATGTAGGCCGGTTTTTTCAAAGAAGATACGTCGCCCAGGCCCTTTTTTGAACTTCTGCTTATAGAAGTTCTTTTTTTGTAAGCACAGTTTTTAAGTAATTTTAAATTATTTATGTGACATAGGTTCGCATACGAGGTGGTGCAAACCCTTTTGAGGGTCGGGTTGAAGTCTTCCATGACGGCAAATGGGGATCCGTTTGTGCTGATGGATGGGGCATAGAGGAAGCTATGACAGTTTGTCGACAGCTGAATCTCGGCTATGCTAGTGACGCTGTTACCCAGAATAACTTCAGCGAAACGGGCCTTGAAGTAATCATGTCTGGAGTTAAATGTAGAGTGGACGAGATCTCGATTTACAACTGTGAGCATGATGAGTGGGAGAATACTACGTGCAGCAGCAAGAGGAAATCAGCAGGGGTCATTTGTGTCAGTGGTGAGTTGTGTCCACTTACAGGCCTGGACACAGAAGTTCTGTAACTGGAGGGAGCTCAGGAGCAGGAGGCAGTCTGGCCGAGTGCTGTATTTAGGGCGTTGATTTTGTAATCTCCACTTCCCGGGTTGATGCCCCGGCCACCTTTCCTCTCGCTGGATTTGTTCTCGGTAGTCTCGAGATCAACGCTTTGTAAATAACGAATTGGGCCGGGTTGTTCGAAGCCCGATTAAGCTAACCCAGGGTTAGCGGGAATTCTTATTTCAGTTTTGTACTTTTTTGGTTAGGTAATCTGTTTATATTGTTTGCCCTTCAGTTTTGAGCTGTAGTAAACTCAAACTAAACCAAACGTCGGAAGTGAAAAACATTTTTAACCCTGGGTTAACGTTAACCGGCTTTCGAACAACCCGGCCCTGGCCTCCCTCCTGTTGGAAGTGTTGGCCATGCGTGGCTGTGTGAACAAGTATTCATTGCGTATGTACGACCTGATCAGTCCAAATGTTCCGCTTTTCTGCGGAAATAAAATCTTCGTAAAATGTTCGAAAGTTTTCGCCATAATATATGTGGTTTAATGATCTATTAAAGGTACATATCGGATATTTCACTGGGGCGCTAAAATATGAATTTTAAGCTTTAAGTGTCACGACCAAGAGTAGCGGGTGAGTAAAATATCGTTTTCAACTGATAAAAAATAAAATTCATATCTTGAAGCCACCGAGTAATTTTCTGTAATCTTTTATATAGACAAACTGAATGTTAATACAAACAATCTTGAAAAGCGAGAAATTACGTCATCGATCTCCTCGCTGGTGAGGTAATGGAAAATACGCCTTTCGGGTCCTGGAAGTAGTTTGGTATGAATTTTACTGTTTGTCGATTTTCCAGTAAAACACTCATGTCTATGTAATTAAAAAATACATCAGAAGTATATCTTGATGCTTGCAAGTCGTTTTACGTTAAAACATTCGTGACCACTCGTAGTCGTTCGAAGTCACTCGAAATTATGCGCTTAACTGTCGCCTGTGAAAATATCTTTGTGTTCGAACGGCGACATTTCAAAAGAATGATTCTCGGC
Source organism: Catalaphyllia jardinei (assembly GCA_022496165.2). Lineage (NCBI taxonomy): Eukaryota > Metazoa > Cnidaria > Anthozoa > Scleractinia > Caryophylliidae > Catalaphyllia > Catalaphyllia jardinei. Next base: position 29,340,206 of record CM042747.1, read on the forward strand.
AGCTTTTAGAATTTACTAAAATGCAATCTTCCTTCCTCAGCTTTACCAGATCTTGTGCTTGATACTGATCTTCTCAAAAGTCACATGGAAATAAATCTGCTTCCCTTATTTAGCTTGAGGTGCGCAATGGAAGAAAATTGTCTCTCTAAAAGTGCGGCAAGTCAAATGAGGTAAATATGCGTTTTGGATCGCTTGTTTTTTTGTTTTGAACCCTCGTACTCGGGTGAATATCAGGGCTTTCCCATGCAAATGTTCGTAAGATGTCAGAATGCCTCTGTTATGTTTGTCGTTAACTGACTGTGAATTTCGCTTTTTCATTCATCACTGTTTTTTCCCTTAATGTCGACAATACTAAGAAACCCAATATGACGAATCCCTTTACATCGAAACCTGACATTGAAGTTCCTATGACAATTACGTCAACGACATACTTCGTCCCGCCGGGTCAGGTTAGTAAAGATGACATGAGGTGTGATACTGAACCTCAGGCATTGGAATCCTTGGCCTGGTTACCAAAGTCTCCAGGTACTTTGGCACCTCGTTATATCGGGGCCTCAATTAAATCCCCTTATTTCGGTTCCAGATATTCAGACGCGAACCTACGGCGACTGATGAGATTTAGCGTGAAAGTTGAAAATCGAGGACTGGATCACTTCAGGCCAAAAGCTGACAAGTCAACTTGGGAATGGCACACATGCCATAAGCACTATCACTCCATGGAGATGTTTTCTTCTTATGATCTCATTCGTAAGTAAAATAATGATGTGTCGAACGGACGGGAGAACAGAGACACGGAGAGAAAAATAGTGACTATTGAGAGTAACTGAATGGCTACATGAAATAACTGAACATGGTGCTGGGGAAGGAATGACTCATGATCAGGGGTGACTGGCTGACAGATTGACTGACTGACCGACCGACCGACCGACCGACAGACTGACTGACTGACTGACTGACTGATAGATCACATGACTCTTTGACTGACTGAATGCTTGACCGACTGTCTATTTGGAAAGCTAACAAACTGGCTAACTGATCTACTGAGAGACTGACAGACTAATATACACACATGAATGTTGTGCCGCGTAGCACTATGAACACAAATGATGTAACAGAGAATTAACTCTGAAGTGTAAATTTTAGTGCTTATTTAACCCATGAATAACCCACTGGGCGTTAGCCCTAGTAAAGGGAATCAGGGAACCACACGAGGTATAGAAAAAATCTTTTGACCTCGGTGGGAATCGAACCCACGACCTCCGGAACAGATCTACCGTTACTCTGCCGACTGAGCTACGAGGTCGGACAGAGAAAGTCGGGGTCGATCTAACGGTAGATCGGGGTCGGGTAACGGTAGATCTGTTCCGGGGTCGAGTAACGGTAGATCTGTTCCGGAGGTCGTGGGTTCGATTCCCACCGAGGTCAAAAGATTTTTTCTTTACCTCGTGTGGTTCCCTGATTCCCTTTACTAGGGCTAACGCCCAGTGGGTTATTCATGGGTTAAATAAGCACTAAAATTTACACTTCAGAGTTAATTCTCTGTTACATCATTAATATACATACAGACTGACTGACAGACAGACAGACAGACAGACAGACGGACAGACAAAGCAAGGGGGAAGATAACCATTACCCTTTCTCACGGACTTACCTTGCATTCTATTTAAGGCAAGAGCAAGATACGAAATCCTTATTTGGTATTTTGGGAGGTAGCTAATTAAAGAGAAAATGATTAAAAATAAAGCCCTTTGCAAATTTAAAATGGTTGAAATGATAAAAAGGTAAAGCTAAAGGGCTAATTTATACTTAACACAAAACCTTGTTAGGATATCAATATCAGTGATTTCAAGGGTTACCATACGTTGAAAAAATATTCCTCCTTTGTTTTGAAACCATCAGGTGGGTGAGAAATAATATACTTTGTCACTCTATGCTTCAGCTTGCGTTATATGCAAATGTAAAAAAAAATGTAAATGTAATTTGTTTACCCACGGAGCACCAAGGAGTTCAAAGAACTCGTTCAGAAATGTCCGTGCATTCCAGGATCGAATTGGAATTTGGAAATGTTGGTTTTTGAGGAGAGGGGAAAACCGGAGTACCCGGAAAAAACCTCTCGGAGCAGCGTAGAGAACTAACAACAAACTCAACCCACGCATGACGCCGGGTCCGGGAATCCAACCCGCGGGACACATTGGTGGGAGGCGAGCGCTCTCGCCACTGCCCTATCCCTGCTCCCCCAAGCCTGCTCCCCCATGCCTGCTCCCCCATGCCTGCTCCCCCATGCCAGCTCCCCCATGCCTGCTCCCCCATGCCTGCTCCCCTATGCCTGCTCCCCCATGCCAGCTGTGATGAACCTTGAGAATAAACACACCTTACCTTTTCACTATGTAGGTTTGGACAAAGGTGTTAAGGTTGCCGAGGGACACAAGGCCAGTTTTTGTTTGGAGGACACCAAGTGCGACCCTGGGTTTGAGCAAGTATGGAACTGCACGGACCGGGGAGATCAAGGGATATCTCCTGGGTGTTACGACATTTATTACTACAATATCGACTGCCAATGGATAGACGTTAGTGACTTCGTGCACGGTGGGTTTCACCTCCGAGTGCATCTTAACCCTGGCAACCAAGTAGCCGAGTCAGACTTCAAGAACAATGTTGCCAAGTGTTCCGTGTATGATTATGGTACTTACCTTATCTGCAACAGGTGTTGGATTGGTAAGTCTGACCTCAATAAACCACTGCTTTGTGAAAATCCCTTAAAGTAAGTTTCGTGAAAATAAGTAGATATAAAGCAGGTGACAATCTCGTATCTAGTTTATCAGTTCTCTAAAAATACTTCGTTATTTTCTGTAAAAATTTATTAATTTAAAGTATGTTTCTTCCATGCATCTTCTCAATTGCTAACTGAAAAGCTGTTTATGTTTATTATATAGAAACCATTGTTTTACTGGAAGATACACCACTCGTGCAATTCGCACGATCATGACAGTGACATCTGAACCGTAGTGGCGTATTTTCCATGTCCTCACCGGTAGTGAGGATATCATCGATCATTGGCGTCATTTACACTCATAAAAACATATAAACTTTATTGAAGCTCCCAAAGACTGTGGGTTTTCAGCTACAATCAATTCGCGCCATTGCATTGCCATAAACGGTATGATGGCGAGCGATAGGAAAGTTAAAGGGGCTCTGTCACGGTATATTGAGTTATTTTGACCATCGACAAAATTACCTTGAAATTGAAGGAAACCTGAAAATAATACTTTAGAAAGAAAGGAAAACACCAGAGAGATAATAATAAACCATAAAGGAACAAGGATGGTTAAGGATGGCGAAGATTGACACGGATTACAAACAACGAAATTGAAGTTTTTTCTTCAAAGTAAATCAAGGGAGAGATATTCAAGATATTCCAGCCACCAAGCTGCAGTTCATAGACGGTTTGTTTTTCCGATTCAGTTCGCTTCTGCAGTTTTGACTCTATGATATAACGAACATGACATGTTGGCTAAGAGATATGAGTTTTACTTTCTCGTCACTCAAAAATAAAATTCATATCTTCTCGCCACCGTGTAATATCCTCTGTATAAATACCTTGGACTATCTTTCTTGCAGACGACTGTGAAAGCGGGCTCGACACTCATGGCGGCAATTCTGGAGGCGGCTGTTGCGTATTTCCCTTCAAGTTCAATGGTAAACTCTATCACGGCTGTACAACGGATGGATACAGGATGAAATGGTGCGCCACGACCTATGATTTCACCAAAAACCGAAAATGGGGACTGTGTTTCGATTAGCGGAATATTATTTAGGCTGGAATATTTCTCCAGGCCGTTTTCTCTCTTTTTTTGCCCAGTATTCTGCGTTACAAAGAACTCTGTAAGAATGGCAGTCTCATGTTTTGTTGGTTATCTTGGATATGGCTAGTTTAGGCCTTACAGTTAATTAAGTATTTTCTCTTGTATAGGAGGAATTAGACATTGTTCAGTTTCCTCATTTTAAAACCGTAGTGAAAACTGTTCCCTTATAACGTTGTTATAGACGTAAGACATCCAAACTAGGATGCAATGAATAGCAGAGTATCGTTTTACGGTCCATCGACCTGGTAAACTTTGGTAAACCATTCCCGCAGGAGAGACTGGCTCTCGAAGTTTACTTCATATTACTACCCCCAAGAGTCGTGTTCTTCGCAAGCGCATTTAGAAAACGAGCGGTACCTGGGTACAAAGTCTGATTTTACCTATCATGTTATCCGTTTAAGTCTCTGTTTCGGACCTAAAAATGTCTCTCCAATTCATTTGAAATTTGAACTCTACAGGGAAAATAAGAATAAACAAAATTTAATATTGTGCTTTAAAAAATAAAAGTATTTATTTTTATTTTAATGCTTGGCATATTTCGTTCACTTTGACAACAATCTATTCTCGACTCCATGAATTATTTCGTGTTGTACATGTATTTTTTTCTTTTATTATAGTTTTTTTGAGTTCTTGCAAATAAGCGTTAAATAAAAGTTTTACATAGTGATACTAGTGCTGGGTGGCTGTGATTGTTCAGTCGAGGGGTGAAGTCACTTGTGGATGGCTGGCGTCGCGACAGCTTTGGCGCTAATCTTTAGATCTCAAGATAGAATATTAAGGCTAACTGCTTGACCAGACTGCTGGGCTAGTCTGTTCAGGTTTTCAAAAAGTCACCAGTGGCGGATCCAGACCTTGGGCTAAGTGGGGGAGGGGGGGGGGGGCCGGCCTTGATTTACTTGCCCTGCTGGCCTTTTTCCCCCCAGCCATTTCTTCTACTTTTGGCCAAAATAAGGTAGGGGGGGTGCGGGCCCCCCGGGCCCCTCCCCTAGATCCGCCACTGCTCACTTACCCAATCTTGTCCGGCCCAGAAGTGCCAACTCGTCTGGCCATCACTCAAAATCACGACTTCTTGCATGCCACGCTCGACCTTTTTTCTCATATCCAGATCGAACAGAGTGCCTAGGTTCCTTGGTCAGCGAGAAGTCGCCGCTGACCACTCCGTGATCAATGAGCCCGAGGACTGTTCGGGGCAGAGCTTGCGGTCTCTTCAGGTATGAAACAAATAATAAAAGCAAGTCACACACTCAAACACCAACCCACGGTCTGGCCAGTACCTTGCGCATGCGCACAGCCATATCACCCAGGCAGTGGCAGCCATGGACAGCTGTTTCGGACTAAAAGCCCTATGTGGCATGAGGGGTTTACTAGAGGAGGCACAGTGCAAGATACCAATTGATTGAGAAATTTGGTAATTGTTGGAATTTTTTTTAACTTTGGGTATCGTTTTTAAGGAAATAAAGCTGCAAAACTTCTGCGTGGAAATGCAATAATGATCCATACATGCCCTCAGCACCTGTCAGTAGGCTATTGCGTGACGATCAGTCAACGTGATGAAAGATGCCTTTAAGAATAAATCTTCACAGGACAAAATAACGCCTTCTTATCACATAAGCATTTCTCGACCTTAACAACTTTCCCCCACTTTATTACAGCGCTTTAGCACCTCGGTAGCTGTTAAAGCAGCAAGGATTTGAACGCAAAGCTCTAGAGAGGGCATTTGTTTTGTCCGGAACTCTCCTTTATAAGTTAATAGATAAGATAACTTTGACCCGTAGGAAATGATACTTCGGGGTAAGATAGATATCAATGGGCAACATTGATTCGAACATAACAGAAGACCTCTGTTCTCATATTGTTATTATCATCATGCGCATGAATAGCGCGGGTTAAAAAAAAAACAATCTTACTGCACATTGAAGCTGCTTCTTAGACGCTCCCCAGACACAAACGAAAGGGTGCTAAGGGAGTGGAATTCTGGCATTTCAACACGACAGAAATAGACTCAAGATGTCGTGTTTTCTGCTTGCTGCATTCCTGTTGGGATTAAGACTCGTAAATGGTTCTGAGGTGCGACTAGTAGGAGGAAAGCACTCATATGAAGGTAGAGTCGAGGTGAAGTACGACGAAGAATGGAAAGCGGTCTGTGATCATGGATGGAATATGAAAGCCGCCGATGTGGTTTGTCGTATGCTTGGATTTCCAGACGCCTTGCGCTTTACCAAAGGGTAAGTGGATGCCTGTAGGTCATTTAAGATCATCATCGGCGCGGCTGCTTGGTGATTCCAGTGTGTGACGATCAACGTTCACGCAAGATATCTCATGCTAGGAAAAAGGAAATATCGAATGTTATTCCACCGCCTAACTCTTATGAAATCACGTCTAAGGCAAAATGGATTAATTGACAAAACCACTAATAAGTGAGAAACTGCTTACGAAGTTACGCCGATTTGCTTCTGATATGAGCGAGAAAACAATTAAAATGGGATGCCTTGAATATAATTAGTGATTATGCAAACATTAACGAGTGTTGCATGCAGAATTCCACGTCCACAAGCGCGATCGATTGGCAACATTTACGATGAACCCTTCACTCATGAACAGTTACATCGTAGTTTTTCAATAAATGACCGGCATTTTGACCCGCAAAAGCCACATGCATTGCAATGCAGTCTACAGAATGTCTTAATGTTTATTTGAGTATTTTTATTAAGACGGGGGTAAACATGAATAGGATTGAATTTTGAGGTAATATTGAAAGGGAATTGTTAGGATTAAAATGGGTTGGAAACACTACCAGACAGTTGACTCCAACCAAAAAGACCCCCAGGTGGGTAGGAGACTGTTTGGTATCCGCCTACTAATTCTTCACTTCGGGGGAGCATTTTGCTCAGATAATTTTTTCGATTTTTTTCATTGTTGGATATCATCATTATTAATTGACTGTATCTGGCCCAGAAATTGGGATGTAGATGTCGAGAAAGCTCCGTAATAGTCAGTCATTAAATAACGTCGTATTTAACGTCGTATTTATCATGTTTAAAGACACACTGCTTTTGGTCGCGGTGATGGACACTTCTGGTTAGATGACGTCAATTGCGGTGGACGAGAATACGACATTGAACGATGTTCACATAGAGACTGGGGACGACACAACTGTCGCTCAACCAATCAAGCTGGCGTTATATGTAAGCTACATCGAAATGACGTGCTGTTTGCACCGGAGCCATCACCAGCCAGCGGTGAGGTAAGTCGAAGGAAAAAAGAGAAATGACCTTTAAAGGTTTTAAGCTGTTTTGGCCAGCATAAAGCCTTGGACAAAAAAATCCTCTATAAGTTTTTTAACCTTAGGCCCGATGTGGGCATATTGGAAAATATGTCTTAAATCACTGTGCAATGAGAATTAGACGAGAACTGAAAACGGAGATTATTTGCGAAACAGGAATAAAAGGGGAATGGGATAGGAATATAGAGATATTTATTCATTCTCTCTGCCTCGCCCTATTTCCATTCTCCTGCGAATTGAATTCCAAAAAGTTACCAGATTTAGGTCTCATTTGCATTATCTGCAACAACAATTAACGCTACATAAACTGCTTCATATGTTGCTTGTTTAACTCTGGTTTAACTCAGGTTCTAAACGTGAAATTAAAGTTACAAGGCCCCGTTGTCGATGACTACATATCTGAGGGTATCGTTCAAGTGGAACACGAGGAAAAGTGGGGTTACATCTGTCCTTCAAACTGGAAACATGTTAACTCCTACGTGTTGTGTGGTGAGCTTGGATTCCCGAATTCCACCGAACTTGAGTCTTACAAAGAAACACTTCAGGATGTGGAGCCCGTCTATTGGCTGGATCATGTGACGTGCAAAGGATGGGAGTCATCAATCGTGTCATGTGACCATGCGGGATGGACTCGTCACCAGTGTGAAGGTGGAGGTGCACTGAAAATCAAATGCGCGCGCAAAAATATTACAAACGTAAGTGGGATGTCATTGAAATGTCTTCTGAAGACGGACTGATAGTTTTCTTTTGCCTCTGTTTTAAAATAAAGCTCGGGTTATACCTTTTATATTTAAACGAGTTTCGTTTGCAAGAACTGTCTTTGATATGGAAGTTTGGAAATGAAAATTAAAAGAAGACAATTCTGTTGTTGAAATCAATTTTGTCTCCCCACTCGATACGATTGTCTAGATCCTCCCGAAATGTTTCATGATCTCGCATCCGCGGTTTTCGTGTGATTTGTGATGCCACTTTGTATGGTGCAGTTTCGGAGACCACGAAAAATGAAAGATCAGAGGCGCTGTTTGTTTTAACTTAACTTTTATATTTAAGACTCCAGAGGTGCGACTTCGTAGCGGGACCTTGGTGTCGGAAGGAAGAGTTGAAGTAAGGCTGCGTGACAGCTGGGGAACAATATGTGACGACCACTGGACCTTGAGAGAAGCTAACGTGGTCTGCAGATCCTTAGGTTATGGGTCAGCGGCAATAGCAGCAAAGAATGCGTACTTCGGAAGAGGAACTGGACAGGTAAAACGATCTTCAGTGGAAAAGTGTTTTAATTTTATCACAAAAGTGATAAAGTGTAAAGTGTTCGATTTTTGCAATTTGGTCTGGAATAGGCTATCATAAAGGTTGGAAAAGAGCTTTAGTGCTACTGCCTTGCTTTTATCTTTACAAAAATCGTTTAGTAAAGTATTCACTATGCTGTTTAATCTCTGAGCAAAAAACAAAATGTTTCTTTACATCATATTTGCTGAACAATACAATACACGCGATAGAAACAGCTCGAGAGATAAACTTCTACATCCACATCAAACTTTCGGAAAAAGCTTTACTATTCAGTTCTACGGTATGCTGCCTGGGGCTAATATCAAATAGGTTTAGAGGAAGGGTCACGATCAAAGAATCACAGTTACAACGAAATGAAAACTAAAACGATGCCTGCAGCTCGAATGTCTTCAGTAGTGGTCTAACTTTTTTTGGACTATTTAGGTCATACTACATGATGTCCGCTGTCAAGGAGTCGAGAGGAACATCAGCCACTGTAAACATCGGGGATGGCTCAGATCAGAGTGTAATCACTACGAGGACGTTGGCGTCAAATGTCATGCACCACAGCTCCAAGGTCATCCGGTAATAACCACTGCATGTATAGATCACGCAACGTTTTCGACAACACGGAATTAATGTAACAGTTTCGATGTCTCGTGACCGGCGACGGCTAACATGCTCCTACCTCCTGTCTCCCTTACCAAGGAAAAATGACGTTGGTTCCCCATTACTTGCCGTACTTAAATCTAAAAGTTTCTCCTGTTTTATCGTCTGTTACTTATGTCGGAGAGGTATCGTGCCAGTTTCGCGCGAAAATCAACACATCGACGTCAGTTTTTCATGCGTCTGTTCTGTTATTGATCATGAATTTCGTCATAATATTGTCAAAGTAGCTGTGGATCCACGAGGTGATAGCCTCGGTTAATGTTAGGAGAGCAGTCAAGGCTCCAACCCGGCAATTATTGACTAATTTGTAAGCTTTATCTGTTTTCTCTCAGGTTAGGCTCAAGGGTGGTTTTAACTCGTACGAGGGTCGTGTTGAAGTTTTTCATGGCGGCAGATGGGGGACTATTTGCGCTGATAACTGGCGAATAGAAGAAGCGATGGTGGTATGTCGACAGTTGAATCTAGGATATGGGAGCCATGCTGTCACACAGAACTATTTCGGTGCCACAAATCTCAGAGTCCTCATGTCTGGCGTGATTTGTCGAGTGGACGAGATCTCCATTTACAACTGTCAACATGATCCATGGCAAAGTGCAACGTGTAGTAAAAGCAGTAAATTAGCAGGAGTCATTTGTACGGACGGTAAGATGGATTAATTAACTAAATGAATTATAAACTACCAGAAGCATATGAAACTACTGATTAGGCTATTTTCATTGCAATAAAAAAAGCAGTTGTTTGTTTTCACTCTGTGAGGTGTTCACCTTTTTTTATTAGGGTAGATTTTGAAGGGGAGTGGCCATCCTGCCTCGAGGTATTTTTTCGCGATTTTTTTCATTCTAAAGAAACTGCTCAAAAATATGTCAGTCAGACGAAAACCTTATGCCAATAAATTAGCCGAAAAGGAAAAAGAGACATGACTGGAGGAGATTAAAAACGGAATTCACAACGACGATTTTAGCCAATACACATGCTCTACCCCTTCTCAACAGTTAGCCTACAAAAAGCCTTTCAATAGGAAAATAAACGGGAAAGGAATGGAAAGAAGAGTTTGTTTTTCCTTAAAGGAAAGCTCTTAGTATTCTTATGTAGCTGTAATTATAGGGCTACTTATGATAATGAATATTTACACTAAAGGGTTAAATTTTGCGCCATTGTGCGGACTGAAGTGCCAGTTCGATCAAATTTTCCGAATTTTATGTTTGTGCAATTTTCGAAAGTTTATGATGCCGTTACTTACCTGGCCAAGCAGTTTTTCAACCCAAGCACTGGAAGTCCGTTTTTTCTCACGGTATTTCTCGCAATTTTGCGTCCGCCATTAATCGGCCATGTTCCTACCGCGCAGTAGGAGTAATGGGGCTAGTGACGTCATACTCGTAACGAAAACCTTCGACTAGCGGTGAAATGCCTACTAAATCGAATGTTTCTTGCCTTTTCTTACCCGTAATGGGTTAATGTTGAGTTAAAATATGCCGGGGAAAAGATGTGTTGTGTATAGTTGCAGTAATATTGCTGATCTCAAGGATCTCAATAGTCCCGAACTAAAAGAAAGTGTGCGATATTTATGAAACCTTAATCTTGTTGGTGATTTTGCGATGTGTTCCAATACTTTGAAGTGCCTTGCTTTGGGCGTCCAATATAGCTGCCTGGATTTAGACGGAAACTCCTCCAGGGTCGATTCCGAAAATATGGAAAGGTATTGGAGAATAAAAACCAATTTCAGGAAAGCCGCTGGGCAGTTCAAGCGAACCAAGTCGAAATTAAGTGAAGAGGATCGTAAAAAACAAGTAAGCCATTTAAAGACAGAACGGAAAAATGAACATTGAATACTGACTATAGTCGAAGTATTTAAGAAAAACAGATGATGTATTAGGGAAATAACAAATAATTAAAAGAGAGAAAGGAAGATTTACAGTCGTTCGATTTCTATTCACGAGTTGAGTAGTATCACAAACGAAATCATCAAACAAGATGAGTCCGTTTTCTGATCTTTTACAGAGCATTTTCGATGGTGTGATTTGTTTACGTTAGATGAGAGTAGAATGAAAAGGCGAAACTACACAGAACAATTATTACTCTTCCCAGGAGACCGCGACACCTACGAATTTTTTGCCGCCTTCCAGAGTAACGTTTTTTTTTAAAATTCTCATAACATTAACAATTACACTACTTACATAACACAAACTACACATTTGCGTATCTACACATTACAATCTGCATATAAAATCCAAACATTACATAGAACCAGTTTACAGTACTCTACTTACAGCCTTAAGTGCGATGTTCACATACGCTTTTTACATTGATTATAATTAATATCTATTATTATTTAACTCTGGTATATTTGTTATTTCATATACATATCATGGCATAACCTACTTACACATTACGCTACTTGAGGACTTACATTAATACTGTTATTACTTACGGAAAAGAAAAAAAAAAGAAAAGAACTCGTTGCAATATTACTTCATAGACAGGCCTTAACTGGTGAGGAAGAATTTCCACTTCCGTCGAAATTCCCCCTCACTATTCACCGTGGCAGCAATGTATTTTTCTATTTCCATTATATCTTGCACCAATGAGATAAAATCGCTAAAAACGAATATAGTATTATTTGGCGCGTTGATGTATAGAAAGTATTTGCCTAGCATTATGAGATGGTTAAGGGTCAAGCGGTGGGTACAGGGACGAATAACGTCAAATAACACCTCTGGTTCAGAGAGAAGTATATTCGCATTACTCACAGTAGAATACCAAGTTTGGAACTTATCCCAAAAAGAAGATGCTTGGGGGCAGCTAATAAACAAATGATGTATGTTTTGACTATCAGAGGGACAGAATGGGCAGGACGGGGAGGCAGCCTTCTTCATTTTGTATAGAATACTGTTCGTGGCTAAAATGTTGTGTATAATTTTGTGCTGGAATATTGCCAATTTAACTTCTTTTGTGGCTTTGAACGGCAGAAGATAAATTTTATTTAAATTCTCCTTTACGATACCATGCGATAAGAGTTTTTTTTTCCGAGGTGGGAGGAGGAAGATTTTCGAGGGTTAACAGTTCGTCATATAACATCTTGCACGTGATAGTACTGATTGGCAGCAAGGGTGTAGTAGAGTCACCTGAGTGAGCGTGAAGGAGCTTCTTCCAACTTCGGGGGATCGCAGATACAAGGCCATGATATTGTAAAAAGTTGCAAGTTCACGTATATTTATTACGCAAGGCAAAAGAAGACAGGAAGCAATTTTGATGCTCGTAAAAGAGGTCTGAAATTTTCTTTATCCCTGCTCGGTGCCAATGAGGCAGATATACCATTTTGTTTTCAATCGTAATGAATTTGTTGTTCCATATTATCTGAGACAATATATCGGTCTTGCTGTGAGGTGTCGTAGACACAATTTCTTGCCAATGATGAAAAATTTGTTTTTAAAATTCCGGAAGATGGCTAGTAAGATCAAGAAGGTTGTAGTCGTAATTACATTGAAAGAGGTCAGTGCCACCAACAGAAGAGAGGTAACGTTTTTGATGCCGCGAATTTGTTTCAAATCAATCACGGGGTACATTGAAATGCACCACGTGAGGGCATTTTTTCTGTGAGGCGTCATGACTTTTTCGTACTACGTGATGTTCATTCACAACATGTTTATCTTCAAGAGGAAAGCTTACCGGGCGTTTTGCGTCTAAAAACCCACTCCGAATTTGTCCTGATCATATTTTATCTTCAGCTGATAAACAGCGGCCATGCTGACAGTTCTATGGCAGACAAAAACCACGATAAGCTTTCCTCTTGAAGATAAACATGTTGTGAATGAACATCACGTAGTACGAAAAAGTCATGACGCGACACACAAGAAAAATATCCTCACGTGATGCATTTCAATGTACCACGTGATTGGTTTGAAACAAACTCGCGGCATAAAAAACGTTGCTTTGAAGGCGGCAAAAAAATTCGTGGGTGTCGCGGTCTACTGGGAAGAGTAATAAGAAGAGAAAATGACTCAAAGTTACATGTAAATATATATTTTTTGTTTGAAGTCTGAACAAATTGATAAGATAAGAAAGTTCCGCGAAGTTGTATTGGCGTAGAGCGTCTTCCAGTGCACCAGCAGAGACGAGCACTAGCACAATTACTGGAAGTAGAAATACAAATCACCTCAAATCATCGTGTGAATCTCTGTCTGAAGGGACACCTAATTAAAACAATGTTCCCCCAAAGTTGTCACAAAGTCTTGAAGCAGACAGCTCTTTGTGTAGGAAGCTGATTTTTGCTATATTTTTTAAAGAATCAGATACATGTGAGCAGTTCAGCAGACATTGACATCACAAAGTCGATGGTGAGTTTTGTCACTTTTGACAACCCTGTTTCCAGTATCTAACTTCACAAGATCAATTGACATAACAAGTTGAAAATGTCAACATTTGTAAGATGTCCTGCCACTTGCTCACGTTTGGACTAGTGGGAGGAGTACAACAACAACAACAACAACAACAACAACAACAACAACAACAACAGCAACAACAGCAACAACAACTTTATTTGTACCATCAGCTGGGAATTGAATGAACACAAACAAATAAAAATATAAAGTATATGGTTGACCGAAATAACCCAAAATAAAATCAATGTATGGATTTAATAGCCATATGTGCCATGATGTTTGGTCAACTCAGGACTAGACATTTGCAATTTAAGATTAATTTTCTAACAATAAAACATGCATGTAACTACTTTTTCTTGATTTGTGGGAAGGAGTAATGAGAATAAGAAAGTTATTTTAAATAGATATTTTAAGTTAAAATTACTCTACAAGCATCTTCTCATCTCTTTTTAGTCAAGTATTACTAATATTGTGTACTATCACCTGGAAAGTGGGGTGGGGGGGGATACTCTGGATTTCAAGTGACAGGGATGATTGAATGGGGGCAAAAATGAAAACTCCAAAAAATCCCTAGGGTTTCAAACAAAATAAAACAAATCCTGGACCAAAATTTAACCCCCAAAAAGTCTCAAGCCAAATTTTCAAACCATAGAAATTTCCAGAAAGTATTAAATGATATAGCACAAACAATAGAATAATTTGATAATGAAAATTACGGGTAGAATCATATTTAAGACAACGTTTGGTTTCCTCATGACACCATCATCAGGTCAAAATATAATATTCAACAGATAACAAGAATATTAATGTTCAAGTTCAAGTTCTTAGTCCCTATCATGCCTGATAGGAATAGAATAATTATTATAATAATAGCAATGGAATGTTTGTGACTGTTTATTCATCACACCATCTGGAGTAAGAACCTTTTCTGCATCTCGTGGTCATTGTAACAACACTCAAGACACCCAAGAACATATTCTGTTACAACAGTAACATTATGCAGAATGACAACTCAAAACAAGACCACCCTGGGCAAGAATATTATGAACAACCCTACAAAGTTTTTTCACAAAATATTATTATATAAATAATAGTCCTGCTTTATGAACTATGTTGCATTCATCATGGCTTTGTTCACAGCATAAAATATATTTAATATCTTTCTTGGGTAATTACCCAGGGTGAATTGATGGAAAAAATGTCTGCACATATGCCTGTACTGATAAACATTAACTAAAAAACAAAATTGATGAATGCTTCTGCTACTGAGGAGTGATGCAAGAGGGCCTGAATCCCCACTTAAATCAAGCCTTGCCACTCACGTCCCTGCCCAAACAGGAGAGCCTGCTCACAAGCTAAGTTACCCATATTTTGTTCAACCTGGCCCTGTTGAGAGTTTGGTTCTTGTCTAGACCAAATTGGCCTGAGAAGACTGGTGAGTAGCACAATAGCAACTAGTTATTGTGGTAAGTTTCTGGCAGTCATTTAGCACTTTTAACATTTGGTCGGATCCATTAACAAGCGAGAAGCAGACAGAAGTAAGTATGTTTTAATATGATGTCTTGAAAGAATATGTAGTGGTGATTTGTAACAGTATCCGTGTGGAAATAGAGTTGATCTGAAATTATAGTCTCATCTCTGTTGAGAAACTTTATTTTAGCCAGGTTAGCCTTTGGACATCAAAAGTGGGGGGAGAGGGGCTGTGACTGTCGATATACAGGAGGCTGCCGGACACCCTGTGACAATTTCTATCTTGTTCAGTATCTACTGGACATAAAAGGCCAAATTTATAACTCCAGTAATAATTGCAGACCAGTTATTGAGCAAAATTTAAAATGGCAATTACCAGCAAGCTCATTTTAGATGCTCGCAGGGGGCTTAGAATCAAACTACAACACACTTTATTCAGATTCTTATTATCATATCGGAAGCCCTCACAAATTTCAACAGACAGGGAATTTTTGTTTGGGGACCGACAACAGGCAGGCGTCCCCGCCCAAACAAAAAAACAGCGAGTGAACATGAAACGCCCAACGATATCGATTGCAAAGCGAACGAAAGCCCGAATACAATCAAAACCGAACAAACAGACGGCGAAGAGCGCAGAAAACATCTATGCTATAAAACGGGAATAAAAGCCTGATCGCAGATTTACAGAGTAAGTATCACAACACTGAACGCTACTGTATACAGGGTGATAATGTCCGGACATGATATCAACACAATTTCACAATTAATCATTGTGCCAACGATTGAGTACAGAAGAAGCAAAAACAAGGTTGTACATACCACCCAAGATATCAACGTTTCCATCAAATCAGCTTTATTTGAAAACATTCCAGCTCCTCTTCTTCATACACTTACTGGAGCGATCAATCAGCAACCTCGTGTTTGATCAGTGCTGCAACAGGTTTCATTATTTAGTCGTTGGCGCATCGGAACCAGAAATCCTTTTGTAGACATTCAAGAGCATTGAGAATTCTTCTTTGGGCGTTAATACGAAAAAATACTATTTGAGTTGGGTTCTCAGCTTTAAAGCTTTTGAGTGTTTACTTTGCGAAACGTTACGAGTGCGACGTCATAACGCGATCTTCTGCTGTTAAATTGCGGGATCAACTGGAACCGGTTTCGTGCAATGGCAGACAAAAAAATCGCAAGTTTAGAGCAATTTTTTATTTTCTCCACAGTCATTATATTCAATTTTATTCACATCGAAGAATGTTTTGCACTAAAATTAGCTATTCTGAGTCAAAAAAGGCTGGAAAAAAAGATGTCGATTTTCGTCGAACTGGCACTTGAAGCTTTAGTCCAAGATCTGTTGTTCTGATTTCCACCGAGCGCCACTTTAGAAACTGAAAGGGAGGACTATAGTCTCGCTTGCCATGCAGTGGCCTTTGGGGACAAAACGAAAGATGAGAGGCCCACAAGGTACTGCGAGATAAGACTTTCCTCTCATTGATAAAGCTGCAAAAGCATTAAAATATCCAGTCTTTCCATTTACTATTTTCCTGTTAATAACAGCATTTTTATACACAGTAAACTTCTCACTGTGTCGGTTCATTCGCTGGTGTATTGCTTTCCCAATTTAAGGACGTTCGCGCCCAAAAACTTCCCACGTACAGATTTTTTTAAAACTTTGACTGCAGGTAGAAAGTGATAAGATTAGATTAAAAACGTAAAAAAAATCCGGGGCACCGAACTCGTTTTGAAGATAAGGCGTAGACAGACCATAGCATTTCTAGGATTTCCAGTCATTCGAGGCGATTCTAGCCGGATTCACTGATTCATATATTTAAGTTGAAGAATTAAATCTAAGTTATGTGTGTTTAACACGGCATATATAGGCCTATTTGATAGATCTTTGCCACATATATCATTAAATCAGCTAAAATTAGCCTTAAAAACTGCAACTTCTAAGTCACGCACACCTGTATCCATGTACAAATTTGACTCATACAATGAAAAGGATCAGAAAAGGAAGAGATCTGCCGAAAAAAAAGTGGGGGTCACCGAGCATCCAACTAAAATATTCGCACACCAAGTTAACGCAAAGGTCATCAGCTCTATATTTTGTTGAGTTTTCGACTCGGTGAGCGCGCTTAAAAATGACGTGGCACGCGCGTGGCCAATGAATAGCGTGCGCACTAGAGATGCGCAGTAGCAATGGGCGCGAACGTCCTTAAGGTAATTATAATTGACTTAAATTTATGCAAAAGATTCAGAGAGCGACGTGAGCACCTTGCTCCAGGTTCATTTACATTTTCACTTGGATCTTCGCACTGACTTTCATTACGAGCACAGAAACGTCGACTGTACATGCAATATGACATAGTTTGACTTGCCTTGAGTCGTAAGATTAAAGCTTCATAGTTGTTCGCGGCTCAGATGAGTTAATCTTGGGGAACTAGAGAGATTTAACTTTAAACACTGGAACTTAAGTTTATAGCAGCCTTAACTTCGGTCAAACTCTGTTAAGAGGACCAAGAGAAAAAAGTACGCTCGCATATTCGGTGTCCGCAAACTGAAAACAATCCAAAGCTTGTACAAGGTTTAGGGCAAGGGATAGCAGTGTGAGTGAGAGGGAGAAGGGGGTGCTGGGGAGGGAGGGAGTGGGAATTATGTAACTTCCAGAGGCTGAAAGCTGAGCTACACAACAAGAAATTTTCAACTAATTTCTTATATTGTTTTCGCTATCAGAATTACCAGATCTCGTAATTGACACTGATGAGCTGCAGAGGGACATGGAATTGCAGTTTCTTCGTTTACCCTCTCTGCAATGTGCATTGGAGGAAAACTGCCTCTCAATAAGCGCAGATGAAGTCTCTAGGTATCTAAAGCTTTTCCTGTTTTGTCTTAAATGAACTGTAGCAAAGAATATTTGGATCAAAGACGAAAAGGATGATACAAATTGGCGGAGATATCTCTGTTCATCATATTTGAACAAAATCTGGTTGAGTGTATGATGTCATCACTTGGCTAATTTGCATATCTTAAAAACTTGAATATCTTTGGAACGAAAAGGGATATTTGAAAGTAGTAAACAGCATTTTTCTTGTCATGCAATCCACTTTTTTTATGTTTCAAAATGGCTTAAATAGGAAAGGTGCGATTTTCGTCATAGTACCACTTTTTTTTCCTCGTTCAGTCACAAATCGCCGTCTGGTCTCTACAGCGCATGCGTCACTAATACAGCGTACGACACATGTAATTTACAGCAGTTGTCGTCGTGAAAAAGCTACTAGGTCGGATTCCATGATTTCTAGCGCGATGAAATCACATACAAACGAACACACCGTTCGCGGTAGACCAACACTAAAGGTTGTTAAACGTTTTCGGAAAAGGGTCGGTCTGCAAGGCTTACGAGAGATCAACAATTTACGAGCGAACGTTTGGACTGAATTCATCAAGAATCATGTTTAATATGCCAAAGGAGCTAGCTATCAACCGGGGCGATCGACTCTTCATCTTGATAAAAAGCATCTTCGGAGGCGTCATCGTATTTTAGACGTGATCGTGAACCAAGTAGGATCCCAGCACGAACTCATAACGTCTGAGCAACAAGAGCAGAAAGGTTAGAGAATATGTTTCTGTTGTTTACGAAGGTATCTGTTCGAGTACACCTAAGTAAAACGCTCTGAGAAATTTCGTAACGTGTAATTAAGTTAAAATCTCGAACTAAACGATATTCTCTCGTTATTTTCTTGTAACAGAGGTATGTGCCTTCTCACGAATGAAACCCATGTAGCGAATTATTGTACATTTAAGATAAAAGAAACTAATGTATGAGTTGACCCCAGCAAAACAACTCTTGGATTGCATTGTCACGCAATTCTGAAGCAATAAAAAATTTATTCGAAAACTCTTCGGTGGATAAAGTCAAGAAATTGTGATGTTATAGGAGATTAATAAAGATTACACTTCTCTAATTTTTAAATCTGCACTTTCCCAAACCTGAGATATTCCTCGAATTATTCTGAACAAATTTACAGAGCCCAAGGTGGCTCTATGTCACGCACCACCATAACTCTGAAATTCAAAATGTTTCTCTCGTTTGAGAAATGAAAAAAAAAACAAACAACAACAACGGCAAAGGCTAAAGAAAATAGACTGAAGCGTTCATAGGCTGATGTAACGATCTTGACTCATTTTACGTGCTAAAGGTCTGTGTACAAGTAATAAGCTATTAATCGATTCCAAGAAATGCAATCGAAGGCAGAATAGCTTGAGCACATCGATTCGATTGAATTTCGCACGACTTCAAATGCAGAACATTTAAGCTCAATTGCAATATAGCTAGTGCTTCTCAGTATAACGACTGCCTGGGTACACGCAGCAAGGCGTCTAGTTAGTAGAGAAACGTTTCTGAGTCAAATATCCATGAACTGCACGAGTATCTCGTATAACAAGACTCTTCATTATACTTAAGTTGAGTCCGTATTTTTTTAATCTATTCACGATCAGCCCTTGATGTATACATCACACATTTAACGACGTTGTACTGGTATTGCTGTCGTTTTTCTCATGCAGGAATGAAAATAACTATGCTCGCCGAAACAGTTTACGAAAACTATTGAGGTTTACAACTAAGATTGAAAACCGAGGTTGGGATCACTTTCGACCGGACTCGCCCAGATCAGGCTGGCAATATCATCAGTGCCATAGACATTACCACTCCATGGAAACATTTGCCAGTTATGATCTACTTCGTAAGTAAACTGACATTTCTCCTTACATCATACCATACAAGTTGTGAGAAATTTTGGTTAAAATAATCAAATATAATTTTGGGCGGAATCAAATTGTTTGGCTACATAGGCTGCAAAATTTCTTGTCGCCTAGCACTTGATTCTGCTTCTGCTGCGAAGTGTTGTTTCTTAGATGAAAACCAAAGCTTACTGTCTCGGTCTTGCTGACGGAGCAAGTAGGTTTTCGTTGTTGACAACAACAGGAGAAGTAGCCTAGAAAAGTATTTAAGTTACCAAGAAAATAAACTTAAAATGTTCAGTACATTTTGTTCCGTTTTACTAGGAGCCATACATTATATTATAGCTCCTGATATTACGAAAGTAGATGATGATTTTACTTCTGGAGATAAACTCGTTCAGTTTTCATGATCATTGTCTTGCTTTTTGTCATTCTAAGGACCGAGAAAAAGTGAGGCCTTAGTAACGAGGTTGCGCTGGTGGACCTTTGGACTTGCGGGACAATAGGGAACGAGAATTGGAACTCTCTTTGGCTTGTGTTCTTGTTTGAGTTGATAGACTCGACGAACAATCATTGGTCGTGCTTAAGCAAAATATCGTGATTTGTCATTGCCGAGCAGATAATTTGCCGAAGCTAAAGGCTGGGACAAATAGTTGATCTGCGGGACACTGACTTAAAACGGTATTACTCATGAGCAGAACATTATTTGTTGGCAGTCATTTACAAGTCACGTGGTAGGCTCGCGACCGATTAAACGTAAGAACAATTGCATCGAACAATAATAGCATTTATTATTTCAGGTAGGGATAACTATATGAGACGTGCACAAGGACATAAAGCCAGTTTCTGTTTGGAGGACACAGAGTGTGATCCAGGCTTCGAAAAGAGATGGAATTGCACCAGGGGCGGTGACCAAGGCCTATCTCCCGGATGTTTTGATATCTACAGTTCTAAGATAGACTGTCAGTGGGTGGACTGTACCGGAATTTCAGGCGGCTCCTTTTATCTTCGAGTTCAACTAAATCCCGGCAACCAAGTGGCTGAATCTGATTTCAAGAACAATGTTGCCAAGTGCACTGTGTACGATTACCGCAGTTTTATCATTGCTGACAAGTGCTGGATCGGTAAGTTATGTGTCAATAATTATACATTGCAAAATGAAATACAGTGGAACTCTGCTTTACCGCCAGCCAGTAAATATACCGCCATCACCTCACCTATTACAGTTAATTTTAGTAAAAAAAAAGTAGTCATTAGTCACTGTTTCAACTTAAACAAACCACAGAACATTTCATATCAGTTAGTTTTAAATCTTCACGAGTGATCAATGTCAATTTTCTCCACTCGAAGTATGCACCACGCCAGTTTTCGCGCGGCCATTTTTCTCTTCTCGCTTACTCGCTGCTTATCAGTGGTAGTCGAACCTACCCCGCGAGAGATAAATAACATCTCAGGTTATACATTTTCAACTTATTGACTTGTAGGGAATATTAAGGGCTGTTTAGAAGAATTTATATTTTGAGCATTGGTTGTTGTTTTCCAGCTCTTTTATATTCGAGCACTTTTTCTACAGAGACTTGTGAGAGTGGTGTAGACACCTATGCCGGAAATTCCGCCGGAAAATGCTGTGCATTTCCCTTTCGGTACAATGGTAAAGAGTATCATTCCTGCACCACTGACGGGCACACAAAGAAATGGTGTTCAACGACTTACAATTACACAAAAGACAAGAAATGGGGATTCTGTTTTAACTAGGTAAGTACAAGTAATTGAAAACATTTTAGCACTAGTTCGAAACTGAGTCTGTTGTTGGTGATTTGAAACAATATGCTTCAGAATGGAGGGTCGATAAGAGGCTGGGAAATCCCTTTTCTTCCGGCACTTGTTACAAAGGATATAATGTTTAAAAGGTCAGTCAGTCAGTCAGTCAGTCCCTCGAAAAAAGAAATTCCTTAGCCGAAACTTTCTAGCATTGGCGTCCAGCAGGAACACGAACCATGTAAACGTGCGTGTTTTATAACGCGCGAGTGATTTCCCTTCGGCGCGCTTCTTCCAAGAGCGTCCACGCGCGTTTGTGTGCATCTCAAAGTTCGGGGGTAATATTTACTCTTGAGCGCGATTTCAACGTAGGATCTGATGACTGTGACCTGTAAAAACTGAGATAGCTCAAAATGTATTGAAACGAAAGCAAATTAAAAATCGTATAGTTATCTTTTCTTTGAACCTTAAGTCCAAAAAGACCCGATAAACTGCCTTACCGATAGAAGTTATTTTGTTTTCTATTTTAGGAAAGTAGATGGCCCTGATGGTATTTCACTCAGAGTCAACCATCCTTGTACAAAGCGTCTCCAGTTAACTTTATTCGGTTTTGTTTCGGAGCAAAAAGCAAGTCGTTTTTTAAACAGACACATTAAAATCTGGTAAGAGTAAAATAACCCGTTTTCCGTTTGCATATAACTTTGCTCTTTCCAACTACAAAGGGAACTAAAACGCTCATACTGTTCAATTTATCCTTCCCCTACTTTATTTTACCTCTTATCTCCCAAGACCAATGACACCATTGGCGCGTGGGTCTAAAAAGGAACATCATTTTGATGATTCAAATAACATTTCAACTGTGTACGACATATTTATCTCCGTAGTTTTGTCTTCACTTAAATAAAATACTTGCATAAGCTACTCCGTCTTTAATGAACAAACGAAGTCTTTAGTTTTTTAAGAAACTGTTGGGCTGCGTTCACGGGTAAGTGAGAGCCTTAGCTATTTGCTATCAGCTTGAAATATCATCGCCTTAGCGGTTTTCTGTAGCTGAAGTTTTGAGCGTCAGTTAGTCCTTCACAACTCCCACCCCGTTCTCCCTTGGTCACTTCAGTCTCCGCTAGTTACTTCTCGGCCCTTTCCAGCCGCGGTTAAACCCTTCCAGCCAGTGCCTGTTCACAGGATATTAGGCAGCGCGGTTAATTTGTTAGAGCGGAGGACTAAAATCCGGAGGTCGCAGGTTCAAGTTCCGTTCTGACCACTAATCTGGAGTTGGTTCTCGGTAGACCCTAGTTTAACTGTCAAGTAGCCAACTGGTCTCCCTCCCGCCGGTTGGAATTTTCAAGCCTATTATGTTCATCTTAAATATATCTTTGTTTCAGTTAAGTGGTAGGCCTGTGAGCTCGCTAGGTGGAGCTAAACGCATTGTCCACCATAACAACAACAACCTTTGGAGCATTTTTGAACATTTCTTTTTCAAGTCGAGACAAGTTATGGACAATTTAAATCACAGTACAAGTGATGATCGAGATCATTTATTTACTGCTTACAGACCACGCAAGTGTAAAGTGATGGGACTGTGACCCAACCCTTAACGGACGGGTATCACGGCCCTAGAAGGGCGGAACCGTACGGGGGACATATAATCCCATATCATCATTCAACTTATACAATCTATTTTATTTGTTTTTTGTTGGTATTTGGAGCACGAATGATCTAAATGACTGAATAAATGAGAGTTGCATAACGCGATCTATCGTTTGTTCTTTCTTAATGAACGGTTTACGATCGTTATTACGAGATGAATTATGTCTTCCGACTTTTAAATACATTGTACAAAGTTCACTTTATGGTTTCTTCGTTACGCTCCCTGGTTGAGAAATGAAGACAGCTCTGATTGTGGAATCTGCGGTTTCGGTTTAAAGAATACTCTACAGAGCATTCTTACCAAAGCTCTTCTTATTTCGGCGTTAAACAAGAATAACAACGTGGGGTCTAACGCTGAGTTAGTGTACATGACGCAAAGGAAAATGTTAAAATAGATCG
The DNA here is from genome assembly GCA_022496165.2 of Catalaphyllia jardinei. Lineage (NCBI taxonomy): Eukaryota > Metazoa > Cnidaria > Anthozoa > Scleractinia > Caryophylliidae > Catalaphyllia > Catalaphyllia jardinei. Next base: position 29,363,674 of record CM042747.1, read on the forward strand.
GACTGATTTGTCCTTTGCCGAACTTGTGGACAGTCTGCACAATGAAGAAAGGAAGCCAGCACAGAATGAAAATTCCACCAATAACAGCCAGGACCGCAGCGGCTTTTAAGTCCTTTCTTCTCTTCCTGGTTTGCTGGTACAGTGTAGTGGCTTGAATCTGGGAGTCTATTTGTAACGCGTGATATCGCGCAATCAGGTAAATTTTCACGTACGACACGCTCATAACAATACAAGGTATCACGATCACGAAGAGCCACAACGCAAGGAAGAAGTACAGCACTTCGGACGTGTAGTGTTCTTCGGAGATCTTTCCGCTGCGGCATATGGCCTCCTTTTCTCTCCACATCACCGGCGGGATCGCCAAACAAAGACTTCCAAACCAAATCAAAGCTAAAAGGGTTTTAGCCAGGTACGGCGGCATTCTGTCCGTATAGTTTAGCGGCGACGAAATGACGAGATATCTGTTGATTGCAACCGCTGACAAGCTGAACACGGACGCCGCGCCAAAAAGCACCCCTAGAGGGGTGGTGAAATAACAGATTGTATAACTCGGGTACCAATTGCGATCGAAACGTCCAAGGATGGTGGTGGGTATCTTCAACAGACCGTTCAAGAAATCCGAAGTTGCAAGACTCAATATGAAATAATAATGAACTTTTTGCAGGAGTTGTCTTTTGATAATTACAGTCACCAATAAACCATTACCACCCAGAGCTGTGACAACTATTAACGAAAGATAAGCGACGAGGAAGATACCGCTGACTGTCAAGGTGGAAGACTGGGCAGGAGTTGATGACGTGGAGTTGTAGTCCGCCATGACTTTTTTTTGATGTCAATGTTACAAACTGTGAGAACTCTAGGAGGAAATGGAGAACACGAGTTTCAATTTTATGTTTAGAAAATCTTCCCTTTTGGGGCAAAACAAGGTTCAACTTATTACACTCTTATTAAATGACACTCCACTGGGAAATTTTGAGTTTTACTTTTGGCACAGATTGTATCTCACGTATAATATATCTGCAGTAGGATGCCGATGTGTCAACATCCCAACCCCTCCCCTCACATTCCGTCTGATTCTACAGCTATGCATAAAGAGAGAAACGTAAGGAGAAACGGGCCTGTTTTCATCGCTTCCAACGGCCTTCAGATAATTAGCTATTCTCTTGAGCTGAGGGTAAAAATCCAAAGCAAGAAATTGCAGCCGTACCCAACAAGACCCATTGTTCGATAGTATTGCTTTGATCTTTTGTAATTGCCTTTTTTGTAAAGAGCAGTCGAAATGCGACTGCCCGACCTGGTAAGACACTGATTGATAGGTCTCTGAACAGCTGCAGCTGCGGCAATTAATTTTGACGTATTGGCTATGTCATAACTGCTCCTCTTTTTCATGTAACACTCTCTTGAGAATAACTGCATAATCGTTTTAAAAAGATGCACAGATCAACAAGATTTTGGTGCTACTGTTTGCTTTTTCAAGTTTAGAGACTCAAATATGACAACAACAACAACAATAACAACAACAACAACAAATCACAAATTATATCATGAAGAGACAGGACTTTTTAAAATGCGCAGTCGTCCTTAAAAGTTCAGGTTCTGCAGCACAGAAGACAGGTCCTTAAGGCTTTTTATATTCTAATATTGGCGAATATTTGCAAATGAGCTTCGAGAAGCTTCGGCAGTGTTCATGTTGGTCAGTGTTTTTATCAATCAAGTATGACGCATCTCTTGTCTATTCTTGTTCTTGACATTATTTGACCTGGTCCGTACATTTGCAAAGGCAAAATAACACACGAGTTGATTTTCTGTACGTCTTGATTCGGTTTGAACCGATTTTTAAAACTCACCAAAATCCCACTTTAAGTCTTAGCAATACCGAATAGTAAACACATCTAAAGCTTGAAGTATCAAATTCCGGATCTTCTGTTTACAGATTAGATAACTGTGCGGCTGACTTGGAAATGGGGGAAATTGCCAGGGTTGTTTTGAAAAATCGTTATCTGGAGGATTTAGTCGTTGAAGGATGTACCAGGAGTTCAACTGAGTTTGTAAAACTCTTCAATTTAGTTTCACAGAGCAGTAATGACCCCGAAGGCGCCATTTGCAATGCTGCACAAAAACAGATGGTTCTCCGGCAGGCCTCAATGTTCATAGAAGAAACCTCTACCCGGAGAAAAGCCGAAAAGCTGCAACTCCTGGCTCGGTATACGACATTCACTCTTAAAGACACTGCCCTAAAATATGCAGTATTTTGAGAAAACTTAGAACTGTTTTGTATCATTACCACGCACAGAGAAAGGCAAAAACGTACACTGAATTTCAATTGCATATTTTTACGTCAACACGGGCAGTTTGAAACACGCGTATTAGTTTTCTCACAAACCTCATCTGCAGAACTTTTTGGAAGGAATACCCGAGGTACAGTTGAAAGTATTTTCTCTTTGGTTTCCAAGACTTATCTTCCGTTCACCAAAATGACTTGTATTTAACAGAGTCAATTTATGCCTTAAAATTGGTCGCTTGAAAAGGTGACACGCTGGGTAGGGCTTTCCTTGTCAGCGGGCACATTCATTTCAAGCTGATATCATCTTACTGCACAATGATATAGTTTTATTGAATGCCCCTCGGGGAGTCGATAATACCATTTTCTGTAGCGAAAACTATCTGCCTCATAATAGAACCCTTCGTCTTCAGACAAAGACTGAGAGAATATAAGCCATAACTGAAAGAATATTGCTTTAAATTGATTGTGTCGGTTCCACTTGGTCTGACGCATCTGTTGTGTATTCTTGTTCTTGTCTTCAACGGTCTGTGATCTCATTAATATCTTGCACTGAGCTTTGTTCTGGAAATTTCAATTTGAACTGAATACTTAATATTCAAATTATCTATATCCGTTTTCACAATTTTCCCCGCAAGTTCTCGACCAATTCTTCATCGCTATTTTTTTACTTCTTTTTTATCCCCAGCGAAACTTAGCATTTAGTCATGAATATCAAACGTCAGTTTTCATTCGTCCCCACAGAAGTAAAAGCTTGACAGTATTGTTGTATAACTTTTCTATTTAATCATGATACTTTTTTTTAGATTTGAAGTTTCGCGGCACGCAACAGTGTTTTTCTAACGACGTTTAACTGTTAAAACTCGTTATGCCGATTGTAGAACGCTTACAGTCCTTAGAAGATCTAGCCTGTTCTCTCCCTGACAAAATATTCAGAGCTGTTGATGTAGAGCCCTAGGATTGATAAACTCTATTCAAAATGTTTTTAAAAGCAGTTTCAGAGCCAGGTGGAAACAAGTCCTTACGTACCTTTAAAGTTCCAGTGATTTATCGTAACATAGCAATCATAAAGTAGTTTTGAAGCAAGGAACCGAACTTGCTTACGCCCTTCAAACTCTGGAAGTTGTTTCTGGTTTATTTTTAAGACACTCGACAAAAGGAAATGATGTGAAACACTTTAATTTTGAACCCAATTTAATGTATGAGAAAAAATATAAGCTGACCCAGGTGTTAGCACAAAGTTCATATCCTTGGTAGGGCCAGATAACAATGAAATAATGGACTTTTTTGAACAAGTATGTCGGATGTATTTGTTTCAATTCTTTTTCTCCCAGTCGACGAATTTCAAATTAACACGATGATGGCCATTAACTAGGAAAAAGATTTTGTCTTTGGAAATGACGGGGTTACGAAGGTTTAAGATATTTTGGACTTCATGTTAGCTTCAAGGAAATAACGTTTGTGTAGTGAATTTTGCTTGGAGTTTATTGCAAATCAAATTTATCACTCTTTTGTGAAACATTTAACACAGTTTATATCAACACGAGTAATTTACAAGGAGTAAAGCATGAAGAGTCAACCATGAGTCACAGGAATAAGATTTTTTCAGTGCGTAAGAGGTTATTTTGGTTTAAGTGCTAATTTGTTTAATGATCTTACGTTTCGCTTCGCTTAAATAATTTATAGCTGATGCCAGTTTTCTGCCTGCGTTTGCACGAAAACTTCACTGGAAACTCTGATAAAAAAATCTTGAGAATTAGTACAGAATTGCAGAGTTAAAATAGCTTAATTGACATCCAGCGTTCATTTTGCAATCGAGAACACAGAAAAACGACAGTAAACTGTCGAGGTTAATTTCAAACTTACTTCAAATTTTGTCAGCTCTTCAGGAAACTATCGTACACCCGCCTAGACTCGCGATCTTTTATGGAACATGTGTAAAAATACCCATCCGAATGATAGAAAAATAAAAAAAAGCAAAAATCAGTACTCATTAAAACAAAATTAATTAATTCATATACAAACAGTTATTCAAACAGAGGCTACAGTAAAGTTGCCAAAAGAAAACAACCGTAGCTCTTTTCGCCATCAAAAAGAAAACATTAAACTTAACAAGAATGCATTTCTATTTTTTTACCACCAAAATAACAAACCACAACATCGAGCAGCTCTGCTTATAGGCCACAGTAAAATCGCAAGGAATTAAAAGTATTAGCTCTGATACGGTTTCAAATTAAACTGACACCAATTATCTTTCGTTAGCGAATAAATCTTATTCAGTTTTAATTTAGAATAGTAAGTAAGTCTTATATTTTTGGGACAACAATTGTCTTTTCCACTATCAAAATAAAGCATATATTGCAGCCTCGAATCCAGTTATTTCCGATTAGGTGAAACGAAACTTTTTGCTATTGTCCAAGTTTCTTCAAATTTCCTATGTTTTGACTGTTTTGTTTACTGCTTTGGCAACATGTAAATGTAGTAACTTTTCTTCGTAATCGATTTAGGGACGTTAGAGGCGCCATTAAAACTGGTGCCATTAAAACTGCCAAAAAAACAAGGCGTGATGATTTTTGGTTTATCTTTAAAAGTGGACTGAAAAAATTTCTGACCCGAAGCAAAATAATAACGGTTTTTGATATTTACTGAACTTGTCAGGGCTGGATTTCCGCTACCCTCTAAATAATCAAGGCAAATAGCACTTCCAAGCTTGTCTGTGTGCCAGTTTATGACGATTGTGGTGAAGATTTGCGTACCACGGCAAAAAAATTTCGGTCTCAGTTCTTGCTTTCTAACTCGTCTTTCAACGGTTAAATTGTAATGAGTTTTTATGTAATGTTGCCCAGTACAGTTTTTTCTAGTTTCTGTGATTTAATTTTGCTTACTCAATTTTTCAGGTAGTTTCATTAAAGTGCTCGACAGATGTCATTTAAGTTCACAGTAATCTGTAATTGCGATATTCGCATTGAAAATATTTGTTGTGCGCACTCCTGAAATATATATTGTGTTTTTTTTGTGAATTGATTCTTCAGTAAATAACTGTGTTGCCAGAAACAAAACCTTAACCTGATCACTAGCGGCTCAATTTGTGAAAGATCTGAGGACTCTTCTTTGGTTCGTATAAGCGGAGACAACGTTAACGATCAAAACTAAAATGTTTTTGTGAAAAGAAAATTGCAGCAACCTTGCAATTTTAGGTGGACAAACTGGTTCACATTAGTTTAAATCGGCGCTTATGAATTCGGCCGTTTATCGATATCCAAATCGTTTAATCAGCTTAGCTTAACACAGGATTGCAAAAACGAGACAGAGAGGAAACACAAATCCGGCATATCACAGATAAAACTGTAATACAACGACCTAAAATCACCTGTAAGCCTACCTGAGTCGCCTTTTTCAGCCAATCTTCCGTGCCAAAGGCATACCGTCTGGAGAGCGGGTACTTTGTAATACTGAAATTTCTTCAAACAAAACAGCCGCATGTGATGTCACTCAAATAATGTGATTGTAATTTTTGTATAGCTGATAAATTTATCATAACAAAAATCGTCCATAAATCTATTCACTCAGCGCTCATCCAAGCACTTCCTCTGTTTATGAAGACTCGTTTTCTTTAATTGCTTGTTTCATTATTAATGCAATGTATATATATTTGCCAGGAAGATATTTTTTGTCAGTACTTTACAACTGCGCATCCAATGTTCGGGAACAAGCATAAATTTCCCAAGTTGTTTACTTTGTTCGTTTTAGTCATTTAGTTGTGAAAAATGTATTTTTATTGGAAGCTCCCTTAAATTCGACAAGAAGCTGGAAATATTTTTCAATCCTTTCGTGGTTGGAATAAGAGAATAAAAAAGCGCATTTTTTGGTTGTGTTCATCATGTAGTCGACTTGGTATTACATTTTTGCTTTGTCGTCTTTGGTTGCTATTGAAAATTATATTGGTCTTAACGTGAGCCCATTTCTGACATGCTTATTAACGGAACCGTCTGAAAGGTAAAGTGTTTGGTAACTGAGAAACAAATTCACTTACGTCTTTGACAAAGCTGTCACTCATCATAACAATGAGTGACCTTGAAGTAACGTTCTTTTCCTTATATTGACCATTAGGCAGTACTTAGCCTTTTATGCGAAGAGGAAAAAAATGCTCTTTGCATTATAAATTTCCTCAAGTTTAAATTCCACCATGATAATCGTCGAATTTGATCCAGCGCCCACTAGATGGTGGGTGTACAATCAGACAATTTTTCTCGACTAATAGAAGTAAGGCTCGGCGTGACGTTAGTGTGGTATTTCTGGATTTCGAACTGACGTAGGGTTTCGCAGGCAATTACTTCGCCGGTTGATAAAAACAGTACTTTCACCATATTAATATTGATGCCATTCACGACTGCTTGTTTAATGATGACTTGAAAAACCTTTTGTTGACTTCTTTTGTGAGAATGCAATAATCTGTTCACTTTTTACACCTCACTTCAATTTCTTTTTAAATTTCCATTTCAGGGAAGGGGATGGCCTTTTACATGCTCGCAACGAGATTTCTACCGGCGTGCGCTTTAATTTCCAGGGTGCCAGATTCGTTCAATCAACTACTTGTTTGGCGAACACAAATCACCTTAACGTCTGGAACTCGCTTTGGTATTAAAATTAGATAACCCATAAAGATTTGTGCAATGATGTGATTCCAACAACAATTTTAGCGAAGGTTTTTTGCCCGCGAAATATAAACACTACGTCTATTTAAGGTTGTCACATGCTGAGAATCCCTGAAGGAGAGAAAAGATTGAAAAAAAGGGAACAGGGCCCAAGAAGAGAGATGGGAAGGCGGGATAGATTATTAAAACAAGGCAAGTAAAATTATTGGAAGGCCAAAAAAAAATAAAGCTTTTCGTGTTTTTGATAAATACTCGGTTATTCGATAAGTTGTGTTTCAAGGAAAATTTCAGCTATCAACCATAACGACAGGGCACCATTTTGCTCCTTGTTATCAAATATTCTCCACTCAATATTTAACTGAAAAAGGCTATATAACAATAATCAAGTTGTGATGGCAAATTCATACTGAAAGAGAAACTTAAAAAGACAACAGTTTCTTACTGATTGTATTTATAAATTACTTGCTTCGATGCAAAGTTCTGTCTCATGCTCGGGTTTTACTGAAATATGCATTACATTCATGTTGAACATTGAGCGAAACAAGACAAGGTTGTGAAAAAACACGTTCATGGAAAAAGCGCAAAACCTCTCACTCACACTGTCGTAAAATTCTGAAAACAAATCATAAATAACTTACGTTTTTTGTTTCGTATTTGCGTAGCGGCTTCCCTCTCGTTGAATTAGCCCATGAACACGAACCAAAACCTCGAATTCAGTGTATTGTTTCGACCTTACTGATTCCGGAGGCGACTGAAGCTCTCTCCAGTGTGAAACCAAAAAGTGTGATATTGTTTTGTCGGTGCCGTTCTGCAAGAGGTTTCATGATGGGAACTTTAATTCATGCGTGCACTTTATTATTCGATTCAAATGTTGTATTGTTATCAAAATTAACAGTATATATTATCGATATTAATAAATCCGACATCATTTAAAATTCCAACTCTTTCTTTTATCCTCTGCGTGTTGAAGTTGTCAGTTCAAGCGTTCATTTAACCTCACTCCTTGAAATTAACGAAACTTGATTAGTTTAAAAATTGATTCAATTATTGCTTTATTTTTCTCAGTTTCTGTAATAAAACGGTCACGTTGTTCGGGATTGTTGAGTTAATTCAAGGGATTTATTTTTTTTTGTGGTAGGCTTAACCTGAGAGAAAAGGCAGAAAAAACGGTGAAATAAGTTATTGTTTACTATGGTTCGCCATTGTCTTTGTACCTAAGTGTGATTCGCTTTGACAAATATGATGTTATGAAATACCTGAAAAGCAAACGCATTCACCCAGAAAGTGAAATAATATTTTTAGACTAAAATAAATAGCAATAATATTGACAATTATTTTGGAGAACGCTTTAAGAGATTTTTAAGTTATTCTAAAGCTAGGAAATTAAATTCTTGTTGATCACTTCGAATAAGAATTGAATACGTGCATGTGAGGTGATTCCAAAGGTATTAACACTAATTAATGTAATGATTGTCAACGTACCGGCTTGGACAAAGAGAGAATCTTAATTAAAAGAACTGTGCGGTCAATTAGTAAAGCACTGCAAATTACCTTTCAACTAACATGCAATGAGAGTTTTAATTAAAAAGAAATTAATACTGAATTCGACCAAAAAAACAAACGTCGACGGCAGTAATAAACTCCAAAAATACAGAAGGGGCCGCTATTAATTATGTTACAACTGATGGAGTAATCCTGATTAAATTAAGCTTAATTTATGTTATTACTAAATATAATTATAATCTAACATTGTTTTTGAAGGAACATTGTACACCAATCGTAATCCCCTACCAATATAATTTCTTATTAATTTCTGAACCTTAAATGAAAGAGCTTGGTGTTCCTCTTGATATTCTTTTAATTTGCTTTGTCTACCTTCAATCAAAGTAACATGTTTTTGGGTAGGCAAATTTCAGTCAGCTTTAAAATAGTTCAGAGTTCAGAAGTCACGTGGTTCAGGCGCAAGAAAGAGAAACCCAAATTTAAATGGCTGTCTACATTCTTTTAAATTATCATTTCGTCTTTAAGGCGTCACCACGAGATTTCTCTTGTTCATCGATCTGGTTTGCTTTTGACTATGTGGCATATAGCGGCTGTGGGCATTTCTACTTTCCCCGAGTCAATTACGAGTCTGTATCTTGCAAATCAAATGTTTTCCAACATACTGTCTCGTCCTGCCTTTTTTAGGACAGTGGGAGGAAATTAATATGTTCAATAACTCAAGGGAGAACCTACAATGGTTTTGGGCTTGAATTCTATGCCCACCAAGTTTCCCACAGAAAGATAGGCTTTAATTTTTCCCTCAATTTCCGCCAAGAAGAATAGGTTTGTTGGCAATCTTAAATGAAACACCAGCAGGTGAATTCACCCCTTACTTTGCCAAGCGCAGATGATGTTACGTCTTTCAGTCATTACTTACCCCGTGCCCCTGCGTCGGTTTGTAAAAACTAAACTTGAACTGCGCAGTCTTAAGTTTCTTGAAGCTTCTTACTTTAAAATGCTAATGACTCCGCAAATAAACTGACTCAGTATGCCTGTACATACTTTCACGTGGGCGGTTGAAACAGTCGTAAAGGGAAAATAACGGAAAAGGAAAAAACTTTGAAACAGGCTGTCTTTGTCTTTGGTCTGTATGTGAGCCATCAGATGGTTATATAACTTGATTGCTAATCTAATGAGCACCACTTGAGTACGTGTTTGTATAGGTAATCATACGGTTTCGAGTTCAATTTGAAATTAATTTGCACGAGTGAGTTTTTCAAAAAGCTGAAATTGCACGAGCTGCTTCGGCGAGTGCAATTTCGCTTTTTGAAAAACTCAAAAGTGCAAATTAATTCCAAATTGAACGAGAAAAACCGTATAATTACTTATATTATATAAACATGAAAATTTTGCGCGAAGGATGTTTTGAACTTTACGGACTCTGAACTCTCTTCTCAGTTTTTTTTTTTCATGTATATTATTAGGCTTAAAAACAAGTTTTTGCACTCCTACGCTATTTGGAAGAAAACGAGTTACATAGAAGACTTGTGTTTGTATCTTCGTGTTACTGATATTTTGATATTTCGTTTTCCTTTTCAGGCTAAATCACCTTTGCTGTGTCGTTTTTTTTTTGCCTAACCTCGACAAGTGAAGTTTGTTCTTGTCGGATCCATTGTTTTCTATGCTCATTCGCTTCGTTTTTAACGAAATAGCTGTTACTATATTCCGGCCAGTGTAGAAGGAAATAATTTTAACTCGCGCTAAACCAGTAAAAGCGAGGATTCAGTTTAATACTGGATCACCACAACTTGCTTTGATTGAAGCACCTGGTGCCACAGATTGTTTTCTGAACACTGATCTAGTTATGTAATAAAAGGACCACAATATCGCTCTGAGCACAGGTGACCCGAGAGCTTTTGGACTACAAATGTGTCAAAACAGGTTATATGGATCATAAATTCGATCACAAAATGTTTACTTTTTTTCGAAGAAATATGTAAGCAAAGTGAATACCTGACTGTTAACTTAGTTTTCAATTTGTTGTCTTTCGCTGTAATATGTTTCCCCGCTCATATATAATATGGGTGGCTCCTGAAATCCGTTATGGGCGAGTTTCTTCCCACTACTCAACGTGGTGATACAGTTTGCCTGGTTTTCTGTGCATTTATCCAATTCACTATGCATCCAACATTTTAAATTGACCGACATTTTACAGAGACTTCAGTGGCTGCTCAGCCTCCGAAAAGCAATACAATATTCTCACTGTCAACTTATGGGTAATAAAATAGTAAACTATATGCCTCATGTTCGCATGTCACCTTAATGGTGACAGCCAAAACGGCAAAAACTTAATTTGAGAGAAATAAATGACCCAGGTTTTTTTCGACGGAGACAGCTAATTTCCCGTTCAGTGTATCTGCAAAAAAGGGTGCACGCACACAAAATATAATCACACCACTGCAGAGTTTATGCTTTGTACATGAAGTATGTGTTGCCTCTGCAAGATAACGCGGACTCAAAAATTCAAATGAAAACGACGCTCATTAATAATGTTTAGATGATAACAGAGGAGTTTCGTCTTATTGGGCGTTGTTAATAAGTTGATTAGCTGATATATATGTATAGGCAGTAGATAAGAAAATATCTCAATAATGCCTTTGGAGTTTTCGGTAAATAAAACAACTGACTTAGGGTGGGATATGGCTAGAATTTAACCGGAAATCTCAGTCACAGCTAAACCTTGTCATCCTTGATTAACATACAGAAAGTTCTGAATATAGGCAAAATTATTTCCACCCATTTTCTGTTATGTTTTGCAGTTTAAGCTGTCGAAAGAAAATATTTTCCTTATTTAGCTGACGAAAACAAGCAGATCTCTACGCGCTATACGCGGCAGGGAAAAATATTGTTAGACAATAGTGTTGAATTTAAAAACGGCAGGCCGCTTATACAGAGCAGTGCTGTAGTAGAGTCACAGAGTAATTCTGCGTGAAGAAATGAAATTCACATATGTGCCTACGTATTTGTTACACTTGTGAGTGATAACAAAAATATTCTCTTGCGTCGTCCGCGCAAAACACTCAAGGTCCATAATAATAAATATTTACCTCTGATAATTTTTTCCTCGGCAGTAAAACCGGAGATCCTGACAATGTTCTCAAATTGATCGGTTCATGTGTTTTTATTCCGGAGCTCTCTTAACCGATCTTAGCTGAATCAACCTCACTAGGGAGGTGTTTTGTCTTCAGCAAAATCGTAACTGAATGTTTACCTGGAAGGGTTGATGACCAATTAGGGCATCGCTTAAGAAGCAGGTGTAACGTGAAACTTTGGCTTTTAAAATGAGCAAAAAAAGACAAAATACACCTGGAATTAAATATGGACTTAAACATTAACGAAATTTGGCCCGAGGCGGTTATTTAAATTTGTGGAATAAAAGACTTCATTGCTTTTCATGATTAAATAGCACTTAAATATAGTGTGGCCAATGACAATTTATGATCTCTTCTCTTATGATTATCCTGCTAGATAATTGAGAGAACATGCAAATTGAACGAAGCAAAATAGAAAATTTAACTCTTGATTAAATCTAACATCTCTTAATTTTAATGCCAGGCTTTTGGCACGAAAGATAGGACTTGAAAACAGTGCTTACAAACGTGGAAAGAAGCATATCTTTCTCTTCAGCGACTGTACAAAGACCGAACTAGATGACCTTGGAATGGAGTTTATATTACAATTTATGCCAGGATGCCTATATCATCTGTTAAGTGACAAAAACAGGGTCATTGCTTATTGCTTCGAGTCACAATGTCAAAAATATATGGTTTTTAAAGGGACATTGATAATATTTTAGCGGCAAGCGGTAGCCGGTGAAACCATAACGAAGACTAACGAAAGCTCTATTAACAACTAATTAAGGCAAAAACCCTAACCTCAAACCCCATATAATAATATAGTCACAATTATGCAAGTTTTAATGAAGCCGGACGTTAAGGGAGCTATTGATGTAGTCTTCACTTAATCAATGTCACTGGTCAGAGCTATTGATGTAGTCTTCACTTAATCAATGTCACTGGTCAGAGCTATTGATGTAGTCTTCACTTAATCAATGTCACTGGTCGGAGCTATTGATGTAGTCTTCACTTAATCAATGTCACTGGTCGGAGATATTGATGTAGTCTTCACTTAATCAATGTCACTGGTGCCAAGTTCTCTCGCGGATTAGTTCCCACCTGCGTTACGCGGAATTTGACGCGGCCGGGAGGATCAAATAGCGTGTTAAGCAATTTTGGCTGTCCACCTCGCAGGTCGCCCAAGCTCACAATGCGAGGAGTTATTATATTTTTACTTTTATATTAATGTTCAGCGAAACGTGACACAGTGCACATACTTACCGAAAACATGACTTTCTCCTGGCAGCATACGGAGGTGTTGCGTTACAATGGTTTGACTTTATAAATGTTTGTATGGGAACGCAACGGTTTCTCTTGAAAAGTCAAATTATTCTAATAGTTGTTGAATAGAATCTACTTATCCTGTTGCTGTGTTGTATTCTTTGTTGTCTGCCAGCTCCTCACCGGCCGATCTAACGCGATTTTAGCGAGTTATCGTTCTGCAGTGGTAGAAAGAGCGGCGGACTGTCAAAAAAGTTTGCGAGGATGTCGGTGGTTGGATTTATTTGTAAGCATGATTCTTTTTTCGCCATTTCACAGTTAAGAAAACAAGGTTCCTCCTCAGTACTAGCTGAGAGGCTCTCTTGCTCTTATATGTGGGTTGCTTGTATGAATCAAAAGAAAATGAGATCATGGTCTTTTGTATAGATGCAATATGTAATTAAACGGGTTTTTATTTCGTATCAAAATTTCTGGTGTACCGTGGGAAATAAAGCGGTCGGAAACCTTCTTTAGGTTAATTTTGTCCGAAAAAACGATTCTCCAGCAAAACAATACACCAGCTTTCCATTATTGGCGTGAAAATATTGCTGCTTACCAGGAATTGACCTTAAAGGTTTGTCACTCTTTTTGTTTATACGATCGACGAAGTTCCCGCCATTTTTTCAAACTTACTTGCATTTGGAGCTAGCGCGCAGCCAAAATTCGCGCATGCTTACTGCGTTTTTCCGCTCTAAAGCCGATAATATTAAAAGCGTCGACCCGATTGTTCAAAGGACTGCCGTAGTCCTTCTGAATAACCTCTATCCTTTGGATGGCATAGTCTGTTAATTCATCAACACTGATCTACTGAATAGCGAGTTATCCGAGCATTATCTATCCTGTGGACAACTGGGCTCTGTGTTCCAAACAATAGGGAGCTTAAGCACGCGCGTTTTTG
>CM042747.1:29382425-29397338 GCA_022496165.2 Catalaphyllia jardinei
TTTAACCCTGGGTTAACGTTAACCGGCTTTCGAACAATCCGGCCCAGAAGATTAACCATATCCGAAGGATATTGCCGAAGACGTTTCGGAGATTTCTCAAGGCGTTTCGAACATACCCTGTTCGTACCGCCAAACATCAACTACTCAAACGAACACCAGCGAAAAACATCTGACACACCCTGTTATACCGGTATCTCTCCTTGACGATCATTATCTCGCTGCATGCGACAAATAAAAATACTTCGTATATTGATTGACATTTAGTTTATAGGCATTTAAACATCTTGAAGAAAGGCCAACTTCATAGCCCGGATTAGCTGATCCCTGTTCACTAGAACTAATAACTTGCCATCAAACAGATGTTTCTGTTTTACCTAGACATAATTTTTTCCTTTCGTTCTAAACGTCTTTGACGCGTGGACAGAGGACCGTAATGTTTCACAAGCCGCTGAACATTGCATCTCCCGGGAAGAAAGGAGAGTGCTGTCGAGTTGCGTGGAATTTTTCATCGATAAAAATCATCGTTCGATGTATTTTTTCGTTCCTTTTCAATGGCCGAGAATACTCTACGACCTGCAAATGTCTGCCTACAGATAAAGGTCTGCTCATGCTAATAGTGTCTGAATGTGTTTTTACTGCGATTAACATTCTGTTCACGTGTAATTTTACCCACGCTCTCGTGCGGAAAATCGCAGATCGCTTCTCTGAGCTTGAGTGATTTATGCAGCTGTTCCGAAAAGGTTGTGTTACAAGCGGGGAAAAGCTCACGCAACAATGTCGAAAGTTATTATGGGTAATGGTAGTTTTTACGGTTGCTTGAGTGAACCTCAAGGTGTTTCGACGTGGAGGAAGGAAACAACAAAAAGATGTATTCGTTCTTTCTCGTTACTTGTTACTAAATCACCTCGAACCTCAATCAAGCAAAGCCAAACTCTTACTACCCATAATGCTAATCGGCATTGTCGCGTACGTTTTCACACTTTCGTGGGAGAACTTTTGTCGAAACAGCTGTATATGGAAAAACCTAGTGATCAAATGATAAAACAATTAATAAATTCGACTATCGCAAAAATATCCTGATTTGTCAGTGTCTATCAGATCAATTATCTTCCTTAGCCTTCGGCTTTGGGCAAATAATTGATCTGCTCGCTTCTGAAAAATCACGATATCTTGCTAAACCTCGTCCAATAGCTATCACTAATAATTATTCTGCCTCAAACACACGACAGTTACCTGACGAAACGTCTGACGACTAATATTTACCTGAAAGCATCTTTGCTATCTGACAATTTCTTTTTAAAAAAGGTTAAGGCAAATTGTATTATTCATTGCTTTGCTAGTCGCGTGTTTTACGGTGATAGCAAAATTTCATCTAGCGCTTTTTTTCATGTTTAAACAACTGAACCAAAGTCTTTCAGAAAATTGCTTTTTTTCTTGCCCGTGAGGAAAACTGTCTGCATGTCACAATTATTCGTTTGATTGATTAAAGCTATGGAGAATAGCATGCACAAATACTATACACGGCACCGAGTGTATGGCTGGCTGATTGAACTGCTTTTAGTTGTCTGCAAAAAATGAAATCAATGTTCTCAGTTTTTAAACTGAGTAACCTACAGAACAGGCGCATTTGCGGGGCAGAGCGCGAAACGCGAAACACGAGCGCGGAGCGCAAACTTGGCCACATTGGTGAGACTAAATCGTTTTAACGCGATTGTCAATCAACAAACGAAATATTTTTAAGGGCCTTCACGCATCTTTGTTGCTGACCAAAGAAGCAACTGCTGTATTTGTGCAGGTATAGTTCTATTTAGTGGATACATGTTTCCGAAATGACATTGCAGGGGATTTAACTTATTTTCGTTGCCCATTTGAGCATGTTTTATTTGACTGCTTATAAATTCTAGGTTTCAATGAAATGAATTCTTTAAAAGAAGCTGTTGCACATTTACGCTAAAACTGTTCCTTATGGAAAGGGGGTCTAGATGGAAATATTAGCATAACAGGCTCCTGCAAATAAGGTTCTTTTAGAAAGGTTTTCATCGAAGCCCTAGAAAAATCATATCATTATTTTCAAGGATTAATTTTCAAGGATTAATTTTCAAGGAGTGCGTTTCTTTACCGTCCTCTGCAAAACATTAGGGAGCTTAAGGCCCGTTTACACAGGCGATTTTTGTCGCGGCAACTTGATGCAATTTTTGTCGCGCTAAAGTTGCATGAAGTTTCAAACATGTTCGAAACCCCTGCGACATCGCGGCGACAAATCGCGCTGAAAATCGCACCTGGTTTACACGTGCGAGTTTGAAGTTGCAACTTAAGCGCGACAAAAATTGCATCGAGTTGCTGCGACAAAAATCGCCTGTGTAAACGGGCCTTAATTAGCAAACCACGACGAGGACGGCAACGAGAACGTCGCTAAACAAAAGGTTTAACGAGCAAAACAATAGCTGTGCACGTGCGTTATAAATCTTTGTACATTTCTACCGTCCTCTGCAAAACAACAACGTGAAATGACCAAGTTCTGCGTCGTCTATGGAGTGTGGACGACGACAGCTAATACTTCGTATTTCCATCTGGAATTGAACGTTGTCATTGCGTATTTATCTTCTGCACGGTTTTTGAACCATTGGCGTACAGGACAGATCTAGACAATCGCGAATTTCGCTTGTAAAATATAAATTCATTTTTAACTAAGCATCGTCCTTGTCGTCGTCGTCGTCGTCGTTGCTTAAGCTCCCAATAACGTGAAATGCCCAACTTCAAAGTTGTCTGGAGAACGTGAACCAGGATAGATTTCAAATTTTACGCTGTGTTCCATATTCAGTTAAGAAACAAACTAAATGACTTCAGAGTACAGCGAATTCGTAGGTAAAATATTTAATCATTTCTTTAATCGACGTCGTCCTTAGTGCTCCCGTCGTAGTTACTCCCTAATAAAAGTTTTCCGGCGTTAGGAAAAGTTCAAGGCACCAGTAATACGTTCATTAGAGTCGCTCGGCAAGGCAAGAGAAGCAAGAGATGCGTGAAAACGCCACTTTTCAACGTTCTTTATGGAGAGATATTCCCTCAAGTAAACAAACTACGTTTGAGATCAAAATCATTAAATGGCACGTTGTTATTGCTTGCACATTATCTATGTATACTTTTCACTGAACCGTGTGATAAATTGAAGGCAATTCCGTTTTTCTTTATCTTCTTGCACACTTCCCTCCCCCTTCATGTCACGAATGAATTAGCTATTAACTTCAAAGCGAGCCACTCCTAAACTAGTCTTTCTGGAGGTAAATATGACTTTACAAAATCATTGTGCCTGAAGACCTTCTGGCTATGGCTTCAGATACATGACAACAAACGAGAAAAAAATCTTATAATGAATATACAACAAAAATGTTGCCGACTCGCAATTTAATGGAGCAGGTTGTTATCATATATCAACAAACTGGTTCCCACAACACCCCCACCTTACCTAAATGGGTCGATATTTCGTGGTCTATAATGACAAATGTTTTTAGGGATTTTTTTCATTTTCTAACATGAGGTGAGTGCCTAATCAACTGAGAACCCGACCTCAAACTATATCTTAGTCAGCAATGTAACATCTGCTGGAGTGCAGTTTTCATAAGGGGAAATAGTGAATTTGTTAACTGAATTAACACAGCTAATGCAATTTTGTTTGCACTACAAAGGAGAAACGGGACAGCCAGACAAAACTAGCACACTTCCACTGAGTTTAAGTACGTCCCACTAATTACAGGGCTAATGTATAGCACAAAATAAATGACCACATTTTACCATATTACTTGAAAAGGATGTGTTTTTAATCAACTTTTGACATTAAATTATTCGCAAATATATTCTTTGCACGTACCAGTGAAAAGCACTTCCTTTTAATTATTTTTATTCAAGTTCAAACTATCTTTCTATTCAAATTTTTTTTTTACAACGGCTGTTAGGACGTGAGAGGGCTTATGTCTGAGATAAATTGCTCTAATTCCCAAAATTGTCAAAAAAAAAATCGAAGAAGCCAAAAACGACATTAAAAGGAAACTGTTGAGACTGTCAAGAATAAAAAAAATCATATATCAACATTTCATAACATAACCATATGGCT
The DNA here is from genome assembly GCA_022496165.2 of Catalaphyllia jardinei. Taxonomy (NCBI): domain Eukaryota; kingdom Metazoa; phylum Cnidaria; class Anthozoa; order Scleractinia; family Caryophylliidae; genus Catalaphyllia; species Catalaphyllia jardinei. The sequence goes on from CM042747.1 coordinate 29,386,534, forward strand.
ATTTTTCTGTAAAATATGATTTGTCATTTGGAATGAGTAGAACAAATTGTTTATTTTCCGATAAGCTAATCTTGTATTCAGCGGTGACATGACGTCAAGGGAAAATGGCTTTTTCAAGTTTTTTTCCTGCTTTTAAGTTTTAAAGACACGCGCGTGTATTTAGTGCAAGCCACACCAATTTGCGACACCAAAGTCAATCGCTAAAATTTATGATTAGCTATCGGCAAGTATGAAGCGAATTTAATGCAGTTGGCAGAATATCCTCGTAATACAAGTGGATTTAAAAGCGATGATACAAGGTAATGATTCAAGTAGACTTGATCTTAGGCAGAACGCCTCCTCCAACACAAGTCTTGAGCTATGCGGTTTGCCTCCTACCTCCAAGCACCTTGCTCTATCTGCCACTCTAATCGGCATATGTATAGTAACATTCTTAGGCAACCTGACGGTGTGTGCCACCGTGTTTATCCACCGTGCTTTACGCACCACAACAAATTACCTTATTGCGTCGCTGGCCTTCGCCGATTTGTTGGTATCCCTGTTTTCCATGCCGTTCAGGATTCATTTCATTTTACGCAACGACCACTGGTGCCTTGACTTGAAAGCTTGCGCGCTGTGGGTCTGGATAGACTTGGTGGCTTGTAGCTCATCCGTTGGCAGCTTAGCAGCTGTGTCGATCGAGAGATTTGTTGCCGTGAAATACCCTCTGCGCTACCCAGTGCTCATGACACGAAAAACCGGCTTGAAGATGATAGGTTTCGTTTGGCTGTACTCGACAATCTGCGCTTCCCTAGGCAACTACAACTGGACGTTTAAAAGAGTCGAGACATTCCAAGGTTGCACAAAGAACGATCCATTATTTTACACGGTTGTAGCCAGCCTGGTGTTTTTTTTGCCCGTGGGAATTGTCATAACAGCTTATACTTACCTCACCAAGATTGCTTTTCTACAGCGCAGGCGAACTTTAACCAACAGTGTTCGGCCAACAACAAACCAAGACCACAACCGCAAGTCGCTCCGTCGATCTCGCGTCCTGCACGAGCTGAAGGCAGTAAAGATGATGGCTTGTGTTGTTGGAATATTTTGCATCAGCTGGGTTCCATTCTTTATCCTAGTGCTTTTAAGCTTTTGGCACGACCTTCAGAGCATGCCTCCTGGCGTTCGCGACATCTTTGTAGTTATTCTACCCAATTTAAACAGCTCTGTAAATCCTTTTCTGTACATGGCATTTACACGCGAACTAAGAGAGCACGTCGGCAGGATGGTTAAAGACTTGGTTTTGAAACCGTGCTGCAAGAAATCCCGAGTTGCTGGTGAAACGTCGTGGCAAACTCGGTCTATGACCGTCGGGGAAACCGACGTCCGACAAAGTATTAGAAACCGCGAACTCCACAACTAAAACAGTGAAAAATAACAATTTTAAGTGCCGTCGACAGTCTTAAGGAGATAAAAACCTGCACAACTAAAACAATGGAAATGAATATACACTTTCGCAGTCTGTGCGTTATTGAACCAATTTAGAAACTACTGAACGTATCAATATTATATGAAACATCGTGGCTGTCTTTGTCGATGACCCTCACGTTTAAAGTAATGATACTGGACAGCGACTCAAAATGCCGCTGGACAGTCTTAAAGAGACGGTAAAAGAATGATGAAAAGTAAAATACAACTGAATATCATGCATGTACACTTCCGTGATTTGCTGTGTTGCTGACTAACCGTACAAACTATAAGTACGTAAAATATGTACAGCTGTAAGAGCAAATTCATCCAAACTTGTGACCTTGAATAAAGATCTTTTAAGAACTTGGCGATACAAGACCTGAATCTGTCGGATTCAAGACCATGTAGCTGTCGGAGAAAAATAAATTCTACCTGTCTACGAAGATTCACAGTTAGAATCCTCCAGAAGTATTATGCAAACGCGAGATGTTTTTAAAAAGGTGAATATTGAATATGAAAAAAAAAACAGAAAAACATTTGCCACAACATGGGTTAATTTGCCTCCAGCTCAGTTGAAAAATCTTCTCAAAGCAAAAGACTCTATGTTCTAGTTTTCTTTCATTTTATTCTAAGCAATCATCACCTTTTCAAAGAAAATATACCTTTAGTACGATAACTAAACCATAAAATTTGACAATATTCGTTTTCACTCGGTAGAATTGTGAAGATAAAATTGATTGGCATTGTCTTTTTCTGTAGATTATTTCGCTTTAAGTGAAGTTACACCCCCGCAAAGTCATTAGTTTTATTTTATTATCTTTTTGGTAATTATAACAGGAAAAGGTAGCTAGGGGACTGATTTTAAATTGCATATCTATTCAGAAAAGTCCATAATTTATTTAAGTTGCTCTTTAATCACTTGAAAAGTTTTAAAACCGTCAGCTGGTTCAACAATGAAAACAAATTACACACAAAAAGAATCCTTGTATCTTTTTGTGATTGTTTTCATTTCTCACTATGATATGTCACTCGAATGACAGTTCTCTCTTGCAAGCAACAAAATTCGAAATTTTTTCAAAATTGAGTAGATCTCAATACAGTGAGGTGAAATGAAGCTCATACGGAAATAATAAGCTATAAAAACTACAAATGAAAGACTCTCAGAGTGATTAAAAGCGCAGAAAATACTGAAATGACTTGCAGAAAGCGTCGTTTGAGATATTTCCGGGAAGAAGGAAATTACATGCAAGTACGTGCATGTCATATACAATAACAACTGCCGCAGGATATTTTTAGCAGGTTTTTCTCATTATAGACCTAAAATATAATCACTTTTCGCTTCAAAACCCACGCTCAAGCTCATAAACGTGATGTATTTTACTTGTCTCTATCAAGGCCTGTGAAAGAGCAGGCAAATATTCATTTGTATTCCCTTTAGCTTACCGATCAAATGATAAGTTTTTATTTCTTCCCCTTAATTGCTTAGGGGTGAAATTAAATTAAAGTTGAAATCTTGATTGAATCTTGGATAGGTAAATAGAAGAAGCTTCCATTAGAAGCCTGTGTATTCTGTACGCAATGCAATTATCATACTGCTTATTCTTGCGTTTGTACGGCATTGTGGGAAGGACTAGACGAGGCCGTGCAGCATCCTGGGGTTATCCTTCCCAACACTCCAGGCGCCCGTGTACTGAATTAGCAACCACGATTCAAAACGATATTAATTATTGGGAACAAGTCTGGATGATTCCACTGTAACAGAGGAAGAATTCTCTAAACGTGTCAATACCTTTCAAGGCAAACACTACCTAGTTTGATTATTTATTTTTAAAATTGTAAAGCGCCATAGAGCTTTTAGGATATGGCGCTCTAAAAATCTATATATTATTATTATTATTAGTCAGTCGGGCATCAAGATCGGTTTATGTAGCAATAAATCATGCCACCTTTTTTTTTTTCTCAAACCAAGCCTTCGGCTGCAGCCAGGTTAAATAGAAAGTTTTCCACAACTGCTGTTAGTTTTCGCTGTTTCAATGCTTCTAAGGTGACTCTGACCTTTCCACCTTCCTCCGCCCCCGGCTCAACCGCCAGCTTTTTAAGGTTGTTAAGAAGATCCTTTGTTTTGACAGACAATTCCTAAAATTGAAAAAAAAGAGGAACTAAATGTTAATACTGTACATCATGTACTATAAATTGAGTATTATTTCACTTTTCGAAACGGTTTTGATGTAAGCTTTCTTTTTTATAATGCAGTTTGTGTTCTGCACGCGCTCTGATTGGCTAAGCTGCTATATAAACTATAGCCTAACAGATAATGTCCGCTGACCGAGAAGCACTGTGAGCTACGAAGAACAGTTCATGTCCAAGGCCAAATATCCGAGAATATTTTCGCCCCAAATGGAGGCTATATTGTGTTTATTATGCTTCAAATATTTTTCGCGGTCACGTGACGTGATTAGACCAATCGCGCGCGAGCGAAAATATTTGATGGATTATAAGTTATATAATCAGAGTATACAGTAAAATGTTTTAATGTTCTGCGCACGTTAAATCTATACCATAAAGGATATAAACAATATATTATCTAACAAATCGATTCCACGTTGTCGTGCATCTGTTCATTAATGGATCACTGGTGACGTCAAAATGTGCTAAGAACAAAAAAGTGTCACACGAGGCGATAGCCGAGTGTGTCACTCATGTCCTTACCACATTTTGACGAATTCTGTAACACGAGAATTATTTGACTTATTATATACACTGCCATAAAACACTCCAGGAGTTCGAGAACACTTGAGATAGCAAATATTCGCCTGTGGCTGGAGCTGTCTATATTTTACCTCAAAATGGTTATTTCTTCTAAAAAGAGACAATCGAACAAACCGGAATCCGGAGAAAATTCTTAGTTTTTAATCTAAGATTACCTTGACAAGCTTTTGATCGTTGTATTCCTCGTCTTTAGCAGCATCTACCATAAACATGGCAATGTCCTTGTGAATTTTTCCCATCTGGAACGTTTCTACGAAAAACAAAAATACAAACCCGGAATTAAACTGCTCAGTTTAAGTCAGTCGGGCTTCTGATTCGGGAAGGAAATATATGTCTCAGTCTCAAGGAGTTAACTTTTTAAAGTTGAAACTGATAGAAAAGAGCATCGTTTGTTGAGCTCTCTAAAGGCTGCTTTTCACCAGAGACCTTATGACCTAGTGAAAATCGAAAATCGGAGTTGAGAGTAGTGTCATAAGCTGGACGGAATCGGAATCGGAAAAATCAGAACGTTTCCATTTCTTCCGATTCCGTTTACGACTCCGTCGCTTATGATCCAGTGAAAACTAAGTCCAGCCTTTGAGCTGCAATCTAGCTTTTGCGCTGCAATGGGTTTCTGACAAAGCTATCCATTCATCTAAATGGAAACAATGTCAAAGAAATTAATTACAGCGTACAAGCGTTACACGAAATGATCTGCAAGCTACGTTGGGATTCATTTTTATCTTTAGTTAACCTTTATGTTTCATTTTTAACTTATTACCTTGCAAAACATATCTAAAACAAAAAATAATAAGCCGGAAGCAGATATAAATTGATCTTCAACAGCTATATAAACCGGTCAAACAAAGCATTGAAGAATGGGAAAAAACAAAGACATGGATTAAATCTAACAGGCTCTGAGATCGACCTCTTTTGTAATGTCGGGGATGACAAGCGAGCACGGCACAAATGACGGCTCGGCTGCTTGAATGCATGCGACCCGAAGATGATCAGTGATCTCCATCCGATTCCCGAGCGGGCCGGCATAACTGTCGCGTTTGAGGGTCTTTGTAAATCGACCGCTCCTTTCTGGCCACAAAAAAATCAAATGGTGCGTCTGTAACTGTTCCTAATAATGACTGAAGTGGTCCAATGCATCCTTGACAAACCTTTTATTCGGAAATTGATTTGTTGTAAACGGAAGGGGTTTAAAGTAGGAATACAAACACTTAACGCTTCACGCGTTCACTTATTGCCAGCTTGGGGCTTGATCTTCAAGCTGTGGAAGGGACACGACCCTTTCTACCAGGATGTTTTGGCGTGTCTGTTCGGACAGTCAATAAAACATTTATGCCTCTTTACGCATGACGGTTTGTAGTGGTTAAGAAAATCAAGCAATTTCCCTTTTTGCTGGGCTGTCACAACAATAAGGGAGCAAATTCGTATGCCATTAAAATGCGGACGATTCTCAAACCTACATTCTCCGTTTTGATTCCCTGGTGTGACAAGATGGGGCATTTTCTTATATCTTCGGCACTCAACCACCCAAGCTTTTTCATCACAGCCTGGTGTTCCGGTGTTCCGTAGTTCCGTTCCAAGGAGCACTACATTCCTTTTGAAATGGGAGCTTTACGAAAACGATGGTAGTCACGATAATGATATGAATTCCGTGACTGAGTTTTCCTCAAACACAAGTTCAATTCGACTGGTGATTGTTGCCTGTTTTAAATTTTTCCGGCGTGGTATGCACGAAAAACATTTGATGTGTTTTCGGAGTGAAACCTCTGCTTTCAAATTCCTCCGGTGCAGTGTTAACGGGACCTGTGTGATTAGAAAAAATCGTGCCTTCTTATCCAAAATAAGAGCCTAAGCCAATCAGAGAAAAGATAATGACTTCACCCAATCAGAGGCAAGACAAAACGAATAGTGAATTGGTTTTCGCGCGTTTCCCGCGCTTGGCACTGTCTGCTTGTTCTGGCTTCGAGTTCTGTTAATTCACAGCCTTATTTGCGTTTCTTCTGATTTCCTTTTCAGACGCGGTTACTTTTGTTTTGCTTTTTCGATGTCCTGTTTCAAGCACTCGGTCAGTCATAGAGTGGTGCGAAAACGGCGACAGAAAAATGAAAGCATTATTCACGTCGCAATGCTGACTTATTTTTGCTCTCGACATTTCCCACTCTGATCCCCAACTAACAGAAGGCCTGAAACAGTTCTTTTGACATAGTGGGTCTAACACGACCTTAATCATAAAGATTCATTTATGAGTATAAATTGTATTTCTTGCTTTTTTGTTTTTACATGTGAAACTTTGAAGGTTTCCAACTTTTTTCTGACTTGGTAATTTTGTACATTTTAGATAAGACTGTCTATGGAGTAGCGTTCTACAGAAGAAAATGAATATCTACTTTTTTTCACCTACCTCGTGATTCGGGTGCAATTGAAATTTCTCCAGCTGCAACTGCAAGGTAAGCTTGTACATCAAATAAGGAAAGCTGCAAAGCATTCAAATATCCATACACCCACCCTCCAGTCCCTGATGCAAAGCACATACACCCACCTCCTCAATCCCCAATGCAAAGCACATACACCAACCTGCTTCCAGTCCCTAATGCACAGCACATACACCCACCCCCTCAGTCCCCAATGCAAAGCACATACACCCACCTGCTTCCAGTCCCTAATGCAAAGCACACACATCCACTCCCTCAGTCCCCAATGCAAAGCACACACATCCACTCCCTTAGTCCCCAATGCAAAGCAGATACACCCACCCCTTAGACCCCAATGCAAAGCACATACACCCACTCCCTCAGTCCCCAATGCAAAGTACATACATCCACTTCCTCAGTCCCCAATGCAAAGTATATACACCCACTTCTTCAGTCCCCAATGCAAAGTACATACACCCACTCCCTCAGTCTCCAATGCAAAGTATATACACCCACTTCTTCAGTCCCCAATGCAAAGTACATACACCCACCCCCTTAGTCCCCAATGCAAAGCACATACATCCACTCCCTCAGTCCCCAATGCAAAGAAAACAGACGCAACTCCTTAGTCCCCAATGCAAAGCAAACCCACATACCTCAGTCCCTAATGTAAAACATATACATTCCCCCCGTCAGTCCCTAACGAAAAGCACATACAACCACCCCCTCAGACTCCAATGCAAAGCACATGCACCCACCCTCCTCAGTCCCTAATGTAAAGCACATACTTTCAGTCTTGTTAGCCAATGAATGTTGCCTTGTGTTTACTCAGTTCTGTGTGTTTTTTTTGCCACCAGATCATCAGCAAACCAGACATTTTACACAATAACAGATGTGAAGGAAACTGAAGAGACTGATAAGCAATGTAGAACTTTAAGAAGTCTCTGGGCCATTACCTCCAAGGGATCATGGCAAAAAGTGAAGTGGTTTTACAGAAGGTTTTTGAAACTAAGATAAGAGTACATATGCAACTGAGAAAATTAAAATTTGTTTATACTCAAACTAAAATTCAAAGGCCATTACATAATACGTAAATAGACATAGCCAGGGACTTCTAAACACGTACCATTAACAAACAGGTCATACAGCTCAGTCCTGCTTTCAACTGATGCATCAGTGAAGCCAGCTACGTAGGTAATGCTTGTCATAAGCCTCTCAAGCTCTTCATCCTCAAGATGAACATAGGGATGGACAATGCTCCAGTTCTGACGATGCCAAACCAATAGAGGTAATGCCCTAAATAAACATCAACAATTTGCCACTTAGATACACTATTTACATGTTGATGTTTTTACTCAGGCGAGGCAAGTAGCCAGATTTACTTTTGTTTTCTCTCTCTACACAGCTGTATAAATAAGTACTGACCAATTAAATGTTGGGGGTAATCCTTTGGTCTCCACCGTGGGTTATCACCTTGACGTGGTGGTGAAGCTTCCAAGGCTCAGTGACCTTTTGAGCTATGCCGGCTGGGACCCTGGCCCCTGGCAGGTTAAACCTTGCCGGATTGGTCAAGAGGTAGAGTCCAGGCAGAGAATAAGCCCTGTTCCTGTCGGTAGCAGGTTGAGCTTGGGGCCAATCACCCCTTCTTATAAAAAAATGAGAGATTATGGAAACCTTATGGCCTTATTTCCCTCAGAGGGAAAAGGACATGATCATGATGAATCCTTTGGTGGACTTAAATCCCATCCAGGGGTGGGAGGGGGAGTAGAAGTACTCCTAGTTGCTTTATGCTACAAAAACTAGGATAGGTTCTGGCCTGGTGGGTTACTTGGCTCATATGCATACTTATCCTTTACTTATGTAACAGTTGTAGGGTTACACAAGCATTGATGAGCCAGTGCTTTACCCCAAGCACTAACTTGCTGGTATCCATTAATACACCTGGGAGGAGAGAGACACTCAGACTGAGAGTAAAGGATTTTGCCCAAGAATTCAAAACAGTGACTGTTCCTACTTTATTTTAAATTTCTAATCAATTATTCCACTTGGACTCGTTGGCTATGAGATGATTATCGGCAACTTTGCATTCAATTATGCATCCCATTGGCTATCTACCATCCCATAATATCCAATGCACAGCTGTGGAATAATTGTTAACTGTATACAAACTATACATATGATTACTTACCTACACATATCCAAAATAGTTTCAATTTTAGGACTGTACACGACTACTTTCTTCTTTAACAGAAGTGCAGTGTAGATCAGAATTGTTTCCACTCCAAATATGTTAATCACATCTGTTAACATCAAAGTATTAAATTCATGAAATAAGCAAAATTTAAATTTATATCAAAATAGGAGTTAACTGGAAAATGGAACTTTAAGACATGTATGTGTACAACACAATTCTCAGGAAAGGCTTGCTAGTAATGCCATTTCATTACCTATACATATTATTTTTAATATCAAAAACTTATCACTTGATATTATCAAATTATAAATACCAAAAATTTTAACAATTTCTCTCTTATGGATCGTTTTCATGTGACATCATCATTTTCTAAAATCCAAAACTGAAGAGCCACTAAAGTTTTTACCCTCATCAGGCGTAAGAGGCGGCAAATTTATATCTGTTTGCAATTTTAAAGCTCAATAGCGTGTTTTGTTTGGAAACCAGAGCATTTTGAATTTCTGAGTTGTGGCAGTGCATGACACAAGGTGACGATAGAGTTTGTTGAAAAATATTATATACTTATCTCATGATTTTGAACCTCTTTAGAAGTTTAAGCATTTACTAGGAAAAGTGCTTAGGTAAATACCTGTTTGCTCAGCACAGATGATCACTGAAAGTAAGTTCCAAATGTTGACACTATATTCCAGCTACCATATTGGTGCACCACAAATGTGCACCAACATGGCGTTTTCATACTGAGCTCTGTAAATTTCTGCGAAACATTTCGACGAAAATCTGAAGTTTGAGGAAATGTACAGGCCTAAAACTTGGAGAAGTGTCTTCTTTATTTATCTTTAACAACATCACGATTTCTTGACTTTTTCCACTGGATGGTTTTCGATTATTTTTTTTAATTGCCTGACTGTGAAAACGATCTATTTGTGATGCTTATCATAAGTTATTTGAATCTCATTAGCATTCAGTCTTTGACATATCTGCAATTTTCAAGTACAAAATTTAATTTTAAGTACGTCTCACACCATACACCCATTGTCAGATCAATAAGTGGCCTGTGTACAAAAACACACCAAATTGAACTAACTGCATGTAATACAAAATGAGATGAAACATCGACAATCTAATGACAGTTGAAAGTAAAACTAAATCAACAACTTGCCTGAAATAGGAGATGCCACATATGACAGACGAGGATCAAAGTCCTTGACTAAAAAAAACCCATTATCATCATTAGGGCAAGAGCCTTTGGTAACCACAGATAGGTATGCCTCCAGCATGCCGCTGGCATCTCCTGTTTTGATAAACTTGCTACACATTATCTTGCAGAGACCTTTGTACTTTTCTGGACAAAAATCCTGCCAAGAGAAATCAAACAAAACTTAAAAAGAAATATAAATACTAATAACAATAAATCAGGGGTTTCAATAAAAGTCAGTTACCGGCGGTCTACCGCTGCCTGTAAGGTTTCTTACCGCCGTCTGTTTTGATTTCATTAATGAAGGGCCTTGCAGCCACTTTAGTAGTCAGAACCACCTATTACATCTTCAATGGCCACTTATAACTAAAGTTATTGAAACCCCTGATAAATAAATTATAATATATGATCAAATATTATTGTAGGTAGTAAATTGTAATAAAATGAATTGATGACATTCCCCCTTGCAATTTTGTGGCAAAATTCATCATTGATTATTATTTTTTAATTCCAATTTAAATTATTTTACATGTGAAATGAGCTACAGTGCAAGCATCTGATGATCCATGATCCATGAGTAATTATTGTCTGGTTAGTGTTAACAAGAAGTGTAAACTCTATACAGTCAGAAATCCTAAAAACTGTATATTTACCTTAGTTATCAGTGTCAATGCAACATGAGTGACCTTGAAAATAGAACAATAAAGCCATTATTGTACTAAAATAGAAACCAAACATTATTGGGATATGGTGATTCTAAATCCCAATACTGTACAGTGACACTAAAATTTCC
>CM042747.1:29400144-29463944 GCA_022496165.2 Catalaphyllia jardinei
CCCCCCCCCCCCCCCCCCCCCCCCCCCCCCCCCCCCCCCATGCTTATAGATTTCTATTCAATTTCTCTAAAGTGACGGAGAATGCTATTATAACGATAAAACTATTGATTTTTTTCCACATCTTCAGTGATGTTGCTATCGGGTCTGAAAATTCACCATCACTAAATTGAAATATCATAGATTGTTATGTTATACTACTGATATCAACCTTTAATTACTATGAATAAGCCAGAAATTTTGCTTGAGCTGCCTTGAGCACAACGCTGTATAATTGCTGAGCAATTATTGCATGAGTATGATATGAAGAGTTATGCAGATCGAGGGGGTTATCCGCCAAAGCTTAAGGCTTGAGCCCGGTGGATAACACCCTCCGAGATCTGTATATCTTCATATCATACGAAAGCCGAGTTCAATAATTGTTTAATTATTCATTCAAAATGTTTACACGGCAAAACAAAACGGTAACTGAAAATAATTTTATTAGTGAATGATATTAATGTTACTGTACATCATTTACTCGAAAAGTGCCAAAATTATGCTTTCTGTTTGTGTTGCAGTTGGTAAATTCGTTTGCGATGTCAATGGTGGAAAGCCTGTCTGTTCTTTCTTTGTGTCTGTTTAAAACTGTCAGGTTACTTAATCGTTCCTGGTTCATTCTTGAACAGAGCCATGTTTTTAGCCTCCAGGCAGTCAAAAAGGATCTTTCACCGGCTGCACTGGTTGCTGGATTTATGAGAATCAGCTTACATAACGTGATAACTTCTTTTATCATTTCCCGTTCTGGGTTGGGTAGCTCTTTAATTTTTACTATGATGTCGCAAAACAAAAGTAATCACCATCCTTCAGCAGCACTTGTAAAATTTCCATCTGGGCGGTTAACACTGAAATATTAACATCATCGTTGTACAGTTTTTCCATAAACTTTAGCTCTTTGGATTTGTCCTGCGAATTGAGGGTCTTAATTAAGAGAGACTCCATCTTTGCATGCGTATCAAAGCTTGGCTGGTCAAACCGCTGGTCAATAGCATTCATCATCAAGTCAATAGCTTCAAAGTATATTCGCCTGTGATAGTCTTGTGCAGTCACAGGATATGTTGTTTATCCTGTACGCGCCAATTTCAATTCTTCTTGGCGTGTGAGTTCTCCTTGGTAACATTGGTCCAGTCATGGAGGGATAGCTTTTACTTTTCAATAAAACTACATCATAAAATGATCTGAAGCTCGTATTGTTTCGCATCTTCTGCAGAACGTCTTTTGTAAGACAAGCTACTCGTTTGCCACTTATAGTTGACATCTTTGCTTGCTGTAAGGTTCTTGATAATAATTATCTGTGTGAGAAAACAGCTGCTGCCTTAAATTCAACCTGTACAAAGGACTAAAAAATATTTTCTCGGTAAGATGTTAAAGTGTATTTTAAACATCTAAAAAAGCCAAGGGAACAGTTTTATTAATTTGAGAAATTTCTGCATTATCTGCTAGCTGGCATCTTTTCCGCATAATCGTCACTTTCGTCCGCATAATTTTGCCGAAAATTTCCGCATAATTTTCCTTTTTATTTCTGCACCCTATCAGATGTCTTGCAAAAAAGTTGAGGGGGGAAGCCCCCCCAGCCCCTCCCTCTGCGCATTCCCTGGCTGATGTTGTTACATAATTACGGCCTGCAGCTAAAAACAGAAAACGTGAAGAGAGACCTCACAGCAAAGTTTGAGGTCTTACCTGAAGTACACAGTCATATAACAAATTGTATTTTTGTTATGCACCAGTCATTTAGAACTCCCCACCCCCCCCCTCCCGAATTCAAGCATGAGCAGGCCATTCACTTTTTATGCAAGTGAAAGCAAGTGAACTCCCAAGTCCCCAGGGACAACAGTGAGTGGTGCTTTCCCCTGCCCCTACTGTTCCACACACACATGTTACTCCATAATTGAAAAACAACTTATTATTGCCAAGCATAAGGCAGCCATGAACTAAAAACTTTGATTTTTGTGTGGCCAGAAAATAAGTTGCAAAGGCCTCTCAATGTACAATGAATGTCACAATGTCTTCATTATAGAAGCAGTTTCATACACCTTATTCCAAAGTGGCGGTTATTTTAGTATTCTTTTATTTACTTGCAAGTTAGCCATTGTTGCCTCGTGTAAGGGAAAATACTCTTTTGAATTTTGAGTTTAAGAACAAGGAAACAAGGGCTAATTTGCAAGTAAACAAAACAACACTAAAATGGTGGCCATTTTGGAATAAGGTGTATTGATACTCCTGGATAAATTGACTATGAAGCACAACAGACAACAAGTAAAGTAATGTTAATTGTACAAATAAGAGCAGAATTGAAATTGTTTCAACTGATTCAGTTAATTTATTTTGGTGATTGCATACAATGTGATCTCACTATAGAAGAACTGATTTGACTGATCAAAGGGTGCAGAACCCTAACACAATTCATGTGTGCTAATCGTCGATCAAAGTCGTCAATCAAAAGTAAAAATCAGTCCTATCCAGATGTATGTTCCACTATAATGAATAAAAAATATTTGCGAGACAGTGATACCAAATACTGACAATTAGTTATAGAGTATACGCTTTGCAAAATGTGTGATAAGGAAACTTTACAAAGCATTTTCAGACAGAAATCCATGATCAAGGTGCGAAAATGAAAACCGCTGACCATGGAGTGACTGCCCTGCTTATTCCCCCCCGGTAGGGGATACAAAGACTGTGACTTCCTGCGAATTCCTCACCTACCGGGGAACCAACATGGAGTATATCTGAGGTGAAACACCCCCCCCCCCCAATTCCCTGCTAAGGTCCGAATTGAGGGGAGGGGAGGAGTGGTGGTTTCAAATGACTGGTGCATTATGTTTGTACATTTTTCTTCCTAACAGATAAAGATGGGAAAGAAAGAACATCTTCCAAACTGGGTCTTCCTTTATCATATGATAGAAGGTATAAAATAAATGTTGCCCTTTTATCAAAGGATGTAACAGATGTGACTGGGTACAGCACTTCTGGAACAAAGAAAGGTATTATAATATATCTGATTAATTTATTTGAATTAACAAGTAATTGAAAGGCCCGCAGGCAAGAACTTCCCCTAGATTTTTTGCTAAAATCGAAAATGGCCAAAACAGCTCCAAACTTTGCATGCCAATTTGTTTATACCTGCCTTGCACTTATTTCCCCTCGTTTCTGTTGCGTATTCCAGAAATAAAGTATGCAAAAACACTTGCATGTCACAGCCTGCATCCTTTGGAACTGCTTTGTTACACAATACTATTAGCATTGTTTTTCTTTTAAGTTTTTTCAAATGCTGACTTTAACTACTAGGGTTAAGAGTTCCCAGTTTTATTAGAGTTAGGGTTAGTGTTACTGCTTGAAACTAGGGTTAGCATTGAAGGTTAGGTTTACGGAACAAGGTTAGGGTTAGAGTTAATGTTCAGTGTTAGGTTTATTGCTTAGGGTTAGGGCTAGCGCTTAGCGTTTGGGTTAGTGCTAGTGGTTAGTGTTAGGGCTAGCTCTCAGGGTTAGGCTTATTGCTTAGGGTTAGCTGTAGCACTTAGTGTTAGGGCTAGGGCTAGCACTGAGCGTTAGGGTTAGTGCTAGCGCTTAGTGTTAGGGCTAGCTCTCAGGGTTAGGTTTATTGCTTAGGGTTAGCGCAAGCGGTTAGTGTTAGGGTTAGGGCTAGCACTTAGTGTTAGGGTTAGCGCTAGCGCTTACTGTTGGGGCTAGCACTTCGGATTAGGTTAGAGTTAAGGTCAGGACACACTAGGGTTAGCGCACTGTCTGGCCAGGGAAACAATGTCGGCTTTTGAAATCTATTGCATGAATCGATACCTAAATCAAGTCAATGAGTAGTGCCCAGAGATAGAGGTTGAAAGCTTTTGCAAATCTGGTATGTCAGTGATCGATTTAAATGTTTCTATGTGAAATTATGTTTTTTCTTGGTACAAAACTGCTTGTTCCGTGAAATGATTAGTTGTGACAACACAGAAAGAGGAAGCCTTAAGCTAACACGCTGCTCATGCCGAAAAAAAGCGCATCAAACAGAAAATTTATCAGCAAAGGAACGCTGAAATACAAAGCAAAACTTAGATTTCAGCTGAAGTTTTCTTGCTAACCTGCCTTGTCTGAGTCACGCTATAAGTCGCACGCGCAATGGTCACAGCGCTTTATGTATCAAAGATTATTATGGGATATCCCAGAAATTTTTGCAGCGAAGGATGCTGGATGGCTGATTTCAAGAAAATAATAACAGTCTAGAAAGCAGTTCTAATTTCCAAAACTGACACACGCTGAAGTTTGGGAAATGAGCCATAAGTCCATGACAGATGCTTTGTTTTGGAAGAAGAAGCGTTTCTAGACTCTACCACCTGGCTCACTTGTTCTTCAATGGCTAAGTTAACGGCCAACTTAAACCATGATCTTGGAACAAAAACACACCTCAGTTCTTTGAGGCATGCTGGTGACTCATAGAGGGTCAAAGGCTTAATGATGCCAAATTCCCTACCAGACAGGCGCAAATATTCCTCGAATAAGCTTCGAATATCGGTGGAAATAACAAGAAAACTCTGCTTAATTAACAGGTAAGCCAGCTCTGACTTTGTGTTATCGTTTACACACCAAAAGCGTACGACACTGACAATGGCAGCTAAAAAACATACCATCCCAGATCCCTATGAGTAAAAACGACAATTCAGTTACAAAGACACGGAAAAGATTTTTGAAAGAAGAAAAACAGAAAGAAAAAAGAAAGATTTCACTGACCTCGAATCGAGTCCTCAAGTGTCACAGGAAACCAAATTCGAATCAGCTTCCACTTATCCACTAGAGCTAATGAAGCAACAGTGAGAAATCATTCATCCTGTAGCCAAACAAAAGGTTTGTTTTGTTTTTTGTTTAACAATAGATCTCCAAAAGATGGCGCTTGGAAAACTGAGTCAGTTTTGCATACGTTATTTCTAGACAACGAAGAGAGACCCTGCGAAACAAACCTCAGAGCAATGTTTCTCAGGTAAAACGAAGCCCACATGCCAAAATTCAGCTACTTTTGAGCACTTTGAAAATGGCCAAAAAATCTAGGGGTTGTTCTTGCACGCGGGCTTTCAATTGAATGCTTGCTAACACACTTTAATTAGGTTAGCTCATGGTACATAGGGTATTTGTGTATACAAGTTTGGTGGGTTGCAGAATGATAGGTATGTGGAATGACAGGGATGTTTATGGCAGGATGCAAGATAAGAACACTTTGGCAGGAGCAGTGTTTGTTCATCTTGACTAGCGGGTTGAGGGATAGTTTTAATATTGATGTCAGGATGCATGATTAAAAAAAAGAAAATTATAGTTCATGGCCGTTACATGGAGAACTAGTACTCGAACAATGCACGATCTAGATGAATATTTTGACAGGGATGGAAAGGCAGGACTGAGCCCTACATACTTGTAGCTACAGGCTGTGGATTTGTAAAGCCTTTGTTAGACCCTCTCGGTAATGTAAGACACACCTTTTCAACATATACTTATTCATGGTTCTGGCTTCAAAACCACAACATTTTTAACCTTCCATAACAAACAACTCTCTTTCAAAGAAAGGACACTTTTTCTGTTCTCCTTAAACTTCTTGGTTAACAGAAGATTTTGATAACACAGTGCTCCTCCAAAAAATCTTTTAATTTAAAATGTTGACTTACTTTGCAAGTTGTATGGACATTGCATTTTTCACAAGAAAAAATAAACTCCTGATCTCTTTATGGTTTTTCTCAGTTTATTCCATCTCTGACAAGCATGGAAGACATAATTCTAGAGAGCTATCCAAGGAAGATTTTTTAGAATTCAAATCCATCCTTTTGTATTATATTGATTTCTGTCAAAAACAAAAGGTATGTGTAATATGATCTTTTGTAAAGTTGTCTATTAACTAACTTCTGGCTTTCAGCATCGCAAATTAACAGTTGTAAGCTTGGCTTAGTAACATGTAGGGTATCTCTCGCCAGTTTCCATGAAAGCATTATGCACCAAGATTAGGGTGTACATAAAGAAAACTAAATTTTTGGCTTGCCTTTTTTAAAAGCTCTAACTATGATGTACTAGCCTGAAAGTCATTCTCACTAATCCCAAACGTTCATCTCTTACATTGTAAACAGTACTTCAATTTGTGATATGAATTTCCCCAAACATCCCCCTAAGAGAGTGATAGACAAGTGATCTTCAGAATTCAATACCAATGGGTTATCTGACTGGTCTTTCTTTGCATGCACGCACATCTATTGGTGTTATGCTGTGAAATGAATATGCATCATTTGGTTGCACATCCTCTAAATGTGTGGTTCCTGCGCAGAACATACATGTATAGTTCAAGGACACTGGGCAGTGCAATGCACTAACCATTTTATTATGCCACTGCACTTTAAACTCAGATGGGTTAGAACGTATTTTATGTACATGACTACGTGTATTGCCTACTTGTCTTAACAGTTCTCCAAGTTAGTGAAGTTGAAGAAGGATCAAGCAAACCTTCCCATAAGTCATTTCAGGGAACAGATTGTTGATGCAGTAAGTAATAATCAGGTGGTGATTATTGCTGGAGATACAGGCTGTGGAAAATCAACACAGGTATGGTAACATTCTACTATTCAACAATATCATTACTGGGCTACAAGCCCCAGTAGAAAGCTAGAGTGAGCATCCTATTGATGATGTTTTTATTAGTAGACAATGTAAAGAATTGCAGCAAAAACCCCCTGCAAATTACTTTGTTTATTTAAGCCTAACATGAAAAATTAATTTAAGTTTCAAGAGCAGTGTATGCGTGATTGTTGTCTACCAGCAAATACATGTAGAAAATGATGAGAGAACCAAATATGAATTGATTTATCAAATTTATGGATTTCCAATGGAACACAGCTGAGTGGCTGCTAATAAAAGTTATTTCCTGTTGTAAACAATGTTGCTAACTAACATATGCGACAATGCTTGTCCTAAATTTTCCCTTACTGGTTGTACAATGCAGTGGTTTGCAAATTTTGTTGATTCTCCAATTTACTGGATTTTATACTCTACTGAACAGTCATCAACAGAGCAGTGGAATTACAGTCACTCTATTTTTCTCAGTCTGGCTGTGACAAACAACTATTCAGCAGCAAGTGAATTAAAGGAAAACATCATGCAAAATTCTTCTTCCGCTTCACATGACTGCTAAATGTACCATCCTGTACATTACCAGTTCCATAATAATTTGCGTGTACATGACTGTTTGGTCAAAGTGAGAGGTTGCTACTTACAATTTTGAACAAGAATTTGCAGAATTGGAATAAACAAGACAATTCATTATGTACAATATATTTCTTAGTTTATATAGAATCAATGATTCATTCATCTTTGTGGTACCTCCCAACTCAAATATGTTTTCTGATTGGAGGAAAACATGTCACTAACTGACTAGGACAAACAAAACTCCCAAGAACATGAACTTTCGCAAGCAGGTTGTGCTCCTTGAAACCACGGCAAATTTATGAGGCAGCCGGCATAAAGCAAAAAAATTTTTGTGCAGTTTTTCTACTTTTGAGTTGGGAGGTATAACAAAACACTTTATGACTGGCACCACCAGAAACAGTGAATTTTATTTCCCTCCACCTCAATTGAGGGTCTTGGGGAAACAAAACATACTGTTTCCCTTGGGGCCAGTCATAAAGTGCTTATTGATAAATCTTTGATTCAGAAGATACGTAATACATGTA
This sequence comes from Catalaphyllia jardinei, assembly GCA_022496165.2. NCBI lineage: Eukaryota > Metazoa > Cnidaria > Anthozoa > Scleractinia > Caryophylliidae > Catalaphyllia > Catalaphyllia jardinei. The sequence continues at coordinate 29,407,875 of CM042747.1, forward strand.
TGTGCAGACTATACATGTTATGATGCAGATCCATTCTTACAGATCCTGCAAGGTTATTGCAGAATTGTCATAAAGTGTATACTGGCATTATTTCAATAGCCACTTTTATGTACTGTATGTGTATAAAGTTTCAAATGCTTTTAGTATGTCCTGTTGGCAAATCACTTTTAAATATACTATATTTCCTTTCTATCACTGTGGCAGGTTCCTCAGTACCTATTACATGCTGGCTTCATACGGATTGCCTGCACTCAACCACGGAGAATTGCTTGTATCTCATTGGCTAAAAGAGTAGGCTATGAAACTCTGAATGAGTATGGATCTCAAGTAGCATATCAGGTAATTCGAAAATAATGAAATTGATCATAATTGTCTTGCCTGTTAAACATTTCTATATAACTCTGAATTACTTAGTGGCATTTCTTGATTATTTATCATCTTCGAGTGATGTCTTTCTTAATTGACCTGGAATTGTCACTTCCAAAAGTCTTCACGTTTTAAAATCCTGTTGTGTTGTGGATAAAAGGCTGATACTGAACCAACTAGAAGTACAATCATGTACTGTATCTCTTCTTTCTCAGATCAGAATGTATTACAGACAAACCCACCTCAAAGTTATTTTTGTCAGGTTGCTTGAGAATTTTCTGGTATCCATTTTAACATGCAGTTTGAGAGAGGAACTGGAAGAGTCCTGAAATCGTCTTAAGTTTTCTATAGTCTATGAGCAGTAAGAATAGATTGTACTAGTCTAGTGAAAAAGGCCAATACTTAAATTTGTGGCTTTTTTATTCACAAAAAAAGATCAAAAATGGTTTTCAGTTGAATTTACAGTATTGATCTTTAGAGGAGCTCTGTGTGAATGATTGAAATGTAGCAAAATGCAATTTTTTACAAGGAATTTTTTCAATCGATAGATTCGATTTGAAAGCAGCAAAACTCTGGGAACAAGAATTTTGTTCCTGACAGAAGGTATGTTTCTCGTGTCAAATTATAATTATAGTTCTTTTTCCTTTTTTGTTGATTCTTCAAAAAAAAAAGCATTTATAGTACAAATGCTCATACCGTAACCTTAGTTTCTCTCTCCCATTGGGCACAACTCAACTTGTGACTACAGCAGCTGATTTTTTTACCAAACGTTTTTTCATCTTTGGTTTGCTACAGGCCTGTTGCTACGCCAGTTATCCACAGACCCCACTCTTAGTCAATACAGTGTTGTCGTTGTAGATGAAGTACATGAGCGGCATATTCATGGAGATTTTTTACTGGGCGTGTTACGTGGTTTAGTGCAGGCCCGCGCTGATCTCAAGCTGGTTCTCATGTCGGCCACTATAAACATCAGGTACTGTAAGTGGGAGGAAGGGAGGGGTGGGTGAGGCTACTTTGATTATGTCAAATTACGACAAATTGATACAGAGTGATTATTTTTTAATCACTCTGGTTTTGGTGTGAACAAAAGTATTAGTTTCTAAAGAAACTGTTAAGCTGCTCTCTCCATCTCCAACTATTCTCCAAGAAACGTGATTATTTTTTATATTTCCCTCCATCAAGGCAACACTGAAAGCCGTAAAAATTTAGAAAAGAAATTCGTTTTTGAACTCAGCACCGTGCCTTCCTATCTTTTCTTCATTTATCAAATTCATTCATGCATTTTTCTATGGCCATGCTTCTTCCCTGTTACACTATTAAACACACACACTACCCACAAGCCCCCACTTTGCTCTGACTAAGCGCTAACGCTCGACATGTCGGCATACCTTTATTAACATCAAGTTAACAACTAACTGTGTTTCTCTTTGTTTTAGTTTGTTTGCGGGCTATTTTACAGGTGCACCAGTGATTCAGGTTTGTGTCTATCTGTAACGCAATAGAAAACTGCTCGTCCCTGAAAATTCTGCGCTTGTTGCTACTCTGTTCCCTAATTTGTTATAAAAAAAAGGTGGCCTGCTATCTTTTATCAACCAATCAGGAGTTTGAGCCAGTGCGTTCAATGTTGCGATATCCTCTGCCCGGATGGTTTCAGGAGCGTGAAAATGAATAATAGAGAACTTTAGAGAATTTTTGTAGGCCAACCCGGAGAAATTAAGGGCCTCAGTGTTAAGACATGCATCGTAATTTTAACAAAGGCGGCGTATAGCCATGCCTTTACATCACAGGATACACTCTATTTTCTGAATATATATCACTACAAACAGCTTTAAAATTTGTTTTGTCTTTGCTCTGCAGATCCCAGGTCGTTTATATCCCATTGAAGTTCGATACCAGCCTCCTAAAGTTGAGGTACATGAAAGTCGTATGAATTGTTTTGTGGGATACACCATAAGTCTAGCAATTATTAACGACATACTGTAGATAGGTTTTGGGTTCCCTTGGTCATGCCTTTAGGTAACCTGGGTAACTGGAGGAGAGAAGGAATAATGGGAACTTCTTGAAGTTCTTTCCATTCTCCGCTCACTTCTTCCACCGCTCTTACCAACGTGATTTTCTGTCAGGTTTAATAGTTTCTAGGATGAGAATACTGATTCGGAGATACTTTTCAGTATTTTTGAAGAAAGGTCAACGTTGATCGAGCTGCTTATTGTATACGAACCTTATAACCCCAAATAAACTACTAGTAGTGCCTCTTTCGCTTAGTCCGTGGTGCGTGAGGAGAAAGAAATGGCCGCGAGAAAAAAATGGCCGCGTGAAATCCTGAGGGCCTGACGCGCGCATGCCTCTCAACCTCAGGAGTTCGCGCGGCCATTTTTTCTCGCGCTTTTCTTTCGCGTCACGTCACGATGAACTAAGCGAAAGAGGCACTACTAGGTTATCTCGTTTTTGTCCTCTATCCTCTTAATGTTTTGTAATGTTGAGCTTATTGTAAGTTGTGTGTTTACTATTTTTTTTAAAAAAATGTTTTCATTTGGCCTCAGTCGATTTGAAGATAAGGACGATTTGAAAGAAATGTGACGTGGCTCCCATTTGCAGAATTTTGGCAGGATTTTTTGCAGAAATCCTCTTTTCGCTAGTTAAATTGAAGCTATCAACAGTCTATTCCTGTTTTGTTCAACAGTTCTCGAGCAGTTCAAGACGCTGGGAGAAACTGGACCCTACTCCTTACGTCAGAATCATGCAGCTTATAGATCACAAGGTTAGTCGAAGTTCGTTCGTACGTCCGTTCGTTCACCGCTCGTTCGCTCGTCGTTCAGCCAATTCTCTTTTCCTAGATATGATGGAACTACATTTTATGTTCAGTTTCCTAAATTGCAAGGCAACAGCTTTATCTATCTTTCCTTAATTTGGAGAAGTACAATATGAGGCCTTGGAAGTCATAGCGAAAAGTATGGTCAATTTGATACTTTTAAAAAGTCCATCGATTTTGTTTTTCTTTGGTCATTACCCGAAATATGGCACTTCTGGACATTCATGATTATTCTGTTGTATGGTATTTCGTAAAATAAAAGAAGCACTCACGTTTTACTTGAAATGTAATATCGATGGTCTGGCTCGTTACAGCAAAGATATTTTTACAATGTTTTCTTGACTGAATAAGAGAGAGCCTTAAAAAGTCTATTTTATTACGGGTTTTGAGGCAGGCGGATTCAACATATACGGACTCTTTTCCACTCTGGTTCGTAGTAATAGTAATAATTAAGTAGTAAAACGGATGCTTGAATTAAAAAAAAAGATTTGATGTGGCAATAAAAAAATCTCCTTCGAGCCGGATTCGAACCAGCGACCTAAGGATGTCTTCACACTCTCTACAGTCCTCCGCTCTACCAACTGAGCTATCCAAGGAACTATTTCCGGCCTCGGTGATTTTGGAATATAAATACCATCCGGGCTGTGTGTTTCCTGTCTAAATGGGCTTATTTGATCTTGACAAGTAACAAACAGATGAGAAGTAGCACAAAAAATCACTACTTTGTTTTGACAGCATAGTTAACAATGCTATCGATTTTATATTTGTAGTACCCGTCATCAGAGCGTGGAGATGTTTTGATGTTTCTCAGTGGCATGTCGGAAATCTCAGCGGTTGTTAATGCTGCTATGGAGTATGCGCAACAGTCTCGGCGATGGATCATACTTCCGCTTCACAGTTCCTTGTCAGTGGAAGAACAAGATAAGGTTGAACTTTTTATGTGTTTGATTCTGCCACGGTCTAGTTAATTAACTAGCTGCATGCCACTAGGTTTTTAACAGAATACTCATTCGGCTAGTCCTGTTCGAAGCCGTCGCAATTAACCCTTTACCAAATCGGGTCTGGCGTAGGTTGTTAGAAAGATGGACAACGCTATTCACCCGGTAACTCACTATATCCAGCGGTTAGCGCGTTTTTTTGTAAACTTCACGTAACTACTGAATGGTGATTTATCCGGTGGAGAGTGTTATCCAGACTTCGAACTACTGGGGCTTGGTCTTTACACAATCTTCTTCCATTCTAGAATTGTGTGACGGTAGCGGACACTCTCGTTAGCGGACAGCTCTACTAACAGACACTTTTTTCAATTCCCCGTTTTACTTCCTAGTCAAACTCTGTATTTACTCATTCGCGTAAGCGATCACTCTCTCGTTAGAGGACGGCAGGCACTTTTGAAAACGAAAGCACTATTTGTTTACGCTCTCTCGTAAGCGGACATTCTTTGTATAATAATCGACTCTTGGCAATGAAATTTATCTTTTATTTGCAATAAAAATTTGTCTTTTATTTGCAATAAATCAACAAGTTTTAACATTTGACATCAGCAAAGAGTTTCAGTTGCTATTTTTGGCCACACAATAAAACAGGTAATTAACACCCGCTAGTTAACTCTCTCGTAAGCGGACATCCACTCTATACTTCTTTTGTGTCCGCTCATAAGAGTAATCCTCCTAAGCAGACAGCTCTACTGACGGATTACCTCTTCCAATTTACTGTTTTCCATATATTAAAATTCAATTTGGCAGTCAGTAACGCTATGCGGACACAAACAAAGGAAATTGAATGACTTGTTTATTCATTTCTTTTGTTTGTATCCTCTAGAAAGAGACCTATTCTCGAGGGTGTCCGCTTACTGGACAGATATATTGACTTTGTACCATAGTGGAAACTCGTTAATTCGACCACCAGTGGACCACCAAAATCAGTTGAGTGTTCTCTTTTCTACGATATAATATGGAGTATTGGCGTAATAACGAATTAGTTATGTGGCTGAGTTCTACTGTATTCTGTTAAAATCTTTAAGGTCGGCACACACGAGGGGCCTAGTCCCTGCAACTAGTCCCCTGAAGAGTTTACACGAAGGGACTGGTCGCAGGGAATTGTCCCACGAACAGTTCACACGAAGCGTTTTGAGGAACAAGTCGCAGGGACTAGTCCCAAAAATTCAAACTGGTTTGAATTCGTAGGACTAGTCGTAAGGATCAAAGTTGGTCCCTGTGACTAGTTTACGAAGCAAAATAGCCAGCTCACACGATGGGACTTGTCCTTGTGACTTGTTGCAGGGACTAGTCCCTTCGTGTGTGCCGACCTTTACTATCGTGTTGTTCAGGACTGCCAGACTCTCTACGACTGAGATTCATTAAGGTGCACCGTGCGTAGACTATAAAACAGACTTTGAAGTTTCTCATTGCGTAGATTTTTTTTTTCTGGCTAGGTTTTTGACGTGGCTCCTGAGGGCGTTCGAAAATGTGTTGTATCCACAAACATCGCCGAGACTTCCATTACAATAGACGGCATTAGATTCATTGTAGACTCAGGAAAGGTACATATCACTATTAACCATTTAAAATTCCTCGATGTTTCTTTCATTCATGTTTTGAGATATTGTGATTTTCCCTGTTATTAGACTGTAGCTAGTCTCCAGAAAAACTCACACCCGACCAGAATCGATCTTATTCCAAACTTAGAGTCTTTCTAGACAAAGTACGATACCATAATTGTTTTATGGATTTTTATGCAAAGGAAAACTTTCTGGATTTTTGACTGAATATGTGCCTATATGGCGTCGTACTATTCCGTTTGGACTTAAATAGCGCGTTCACTGGTATTTGAAACCAGCACGATATCGTTATTCAACATTTTATTTTGAAAAGGTTAAAGGAGCCCAGTCGCGGCATTTCGAGATTTCACGTACAAAATTGCCTTTAAATTGACGGAAACCTGAAAATAGTAGTTTACTTAGATAGAAAAACACCAGAGATAATAAACCATAAAGGATGGAGAAGATTGACACGGATTATAAATGACGAACTTGAAATATTTACAACCGAAGCAGGTAGATCGCGAATTCAAAGACAAGCGTGACAGTTGACTGTGGCGCCAAATGTCAACGATTTCGGTCACGTGGCTTTGTCAAATCGAAACGGTGAACGCACGTGGTCACATTCCTTTCTCCTTCTGACTTCAGTGAAACAAACTGATTCGAAAGTCTAAACCGATCGGCAACTGAACATCGACGAGTATCTTCCTGAAAAAATCCTGATGCCGGGTTTCCGCCTTCCGTGATGATGGAGTAGGAAGGCGTTTGCCGCCGAAGTCAACCGTCACGCTTGTCTTTGAATTCGCAGTCTACCTGTTTCGGTAAATCGAAGTGGACTAAACTTTTTAAGATGCGCAACTCGTGACTTAACTCCTTCAAAAACATCTCATCTGTTTAAGCAAATCAGCTGAACAAGGTTTGGGCTGAAAGCTTTGTCCCGATAAAACATGGCCTTATACCAATAAGAGACCTTTAATATCCTTAGGTAAAAGAGATGAGCTTTGATCCTGAGGCTAAAATGCAACGACTACGTGAGTTCTGGATTAGTCAAGCCAGTGCTGAACAGCGCAAGGGAAGAGCCGGTAAGTTGCTTTTCTTCCGTCAGTTATTTTGCGTCATTGTTTAGAACAGTACTGGTTCATGGAACGCGCTTGTTTGGCAACCAATCAGAAGGGAAATCAAATCTGTGACTTGGCTTGCGCGCGGCAGTTTTCTCGCGCTTGGCGCCCGTTGCATGTTATCGTTCTGATTGGTTTATTGCTTTTGTTGTATTCGCTTTGATTGGGCAGATGCCATAACTGTGAAATTCATTTTACCGCACAGATCAAACAACTACAATAGGAGACCAGGTAGATTTTGTAGACCAAGGCGGCCTATTCAACAAGCTATAACTAACCGACCTGTTTTGAGATGTTACTGAGTCTCAGCAGTGTTTCTCCAGGGCGATTTCCCTGTTACATTCTTCATGTACAAGGCAAGGATGTCTTAATCCTTTTGTGAATTAGATCTCTGCCAGGAGTTACAGTGGTTTTTTTTTAGGCAATGCAGTGTATAGTGACAGTGCTTTCTTGGTGGATGTTGTTGCGACCACGGCACACAAATTACAAAGGCTAACCTGCTATGGAGTAGCCTCCTATGTTGCGAAAAAAACAGCAATTGTTAGTCGCTTTATGCAAACCAGCTAGGTACTAAGCGAAAGCTTATAAGTTACACTCTCTGTGCTAGATTTCCCCGAACCTTTTATAGTGTTTACATTTCTCAGGCCACATATTTTCCTTTCGCCAATAGTTTTTGGTTGTATGTTTAGGTCGCACGGGCCCTGGTGTATGTTTTCGTTTGTATTCTGAGAGTGATTACCAAGCCTTCTCGCAGTACACCACTCCTGAGATTCAGCTTGTTCCACTAGACTCCATCATTCTACAGATGGTTGCCCTTGGCATAAATCGTATCCGCGAGTTTCCCTTCATAGAGCCGCCACCAGCCTCCAACGTTGAAAATTCAATTCACACTCTTAAACAACAAGGTGCACTAACTGACGATGAAACCTTAACTCCGATTGGTCAAATGCTCGGTCTATTGCCTGTTGATGTCGTCATAGGAAAGATGCTTTTGATTGGCTCAGTGTTTCACGTCATCGAGCCCGTGATGATCATAGCCGCTGCTCTTAGCGTCCAGTCCCCTTTCACGCAGAAGATGGGGTATGACTCGGTTGTGGCGTCATTAAGACAGCCTTTAGAGTCCGACCATGGAGATCTGTTTACGCTACTGAATGCCTATGATGAGTGGCTACAGGTTAGTTCAAAACAATTAATCTTCGGGTAAAATTAGTGCAGCTCTCTATTTTATGCTGCTTGCATGCTGGCTCGATCTTTGTCCGTTTGATAAACCAATCCATTAACAATCAGTCAGACATTTAGTCATTCAAAAAATTCATCAGTACTATCAGTCGCTCATTTGCTCAGTCGGTCCGTTGGTCGGTTGGTCGGTCCGTTCGACCGTCAGTCAGTCCGTCCGTCCGTCCTTCCGTCCGATCGTGCTCCGCCATTCAGTTCAGTAGTCCTACCGTCCGTTCGTGTGTAGTTCTGCCCGCCTATTCGTCTCTCAGTCAGTCAGTCAGTCAGTCAGTCAGGTCGGCCAAGTTGTAATACAAGTGAAGGTGTTTTCATTTGCAAGAAAACTCGAAAATAAAATTATGGCCTTTGAAAGAGAACCTCATCTAGTTCATTATGCTTCCTAGGTAAAAAGCCATGGCAGTTCTTCTCGGAAATGGTGCAAACGCAGAGGTCTGGAAGAGCAACGCTTTTATGAAATGTCGAAGCTTAAGCGTCAGTTCGAAGCGTTATTACGGGATCATCTCTTAATGGATCCCGAGGAACGGGAAGAAGACGAGGATGAACGGGATCGTGAAAAAGACAAAAGACGCAAATTAAAGAAGCTTAAACGAGACCATCGCAAAACAGCGAGGAAAACTAAAATGCTAAAGCTAGATGACGACGAGCAGAGCGGAGGCGAGGAGGAACTGGAGGAGACTAAGACCGACATCCGGGATCTGGAATTTAAACTGACTCATGATTTAGACAAGCTTGAAGCCGGAAGTACAGCCAGGCGTAGCTTTACGCTGCGAGATATTAATCTACTAAAGATTATTCTTTGCAGTGGGCTTTACCCAAACCTCGCCTTGCCGGATGAGAACAATACAAATAAAAGGGACTCAGAACAGTTGTTTCACAGTCAGTCAAAGCAGTTTCTTCAAGTTCTTCCAACCAGTGTGTTCGCTAATCGTCCTCAGCTGTTGCAACTCACGGAAACTCCAGTTAAGTATCAGTTGTTGGCGTATGTTTCTCTTCTGGAGACCACCAAACCGTATTTGGTAAACGCAATGCGGGTTCCAGCATTGCAGACGCTTCTTCTGTTCGCGCAGAGTCTGGACACTAACGCTGAATTAACCCGCTTTGTTGTGGACTGTTGGCTTGAAATCACTCTCCTGGACAACGCGACCGGACAAAAGGTAGTGACTGCTGTGCAGCAGTTACGCGCCACGTGGGCGCGCTTGTTGAAGCTCCGTTTTGAAGAGGTAAAAGACGAGCGAGAACGGAATTCAGAAACGCGACGGAACAAAGAAGTTGATTTGGAGAATCAATTGGCGAACAAACTGTCCGAATTTCTTGACAGCGATGTTTCCTACTCGCTCCGTCGCCTTCTACCGTCTGAAAGCCGGTATTTGTACCTTGGACCCCTGGGTCAAACTCAGAGCGATGGCGAATTTGACAACGCGTTCCCTTTCACAGGGGGCTCGGAGCCACACCCAACCAAAGGGGGCGTCTGTGTCAACGAGTACCTCACCTACAATTGCCTACAGGACACTGTTATGGCGGAAGCTGCCTCAGCGGCTGCACAGTTCATTTCTAAACACTGGCGCTGTGACAAGTGCGGGAAGAAAATGTTGGTGACTGTTTTAGAAAGATTGCAGCATCAAGAAGAATGCCAACATGAAGAGCCCGTAGACCCAAACCACCCAGCTGTCGCGGGCGTCGCGCAGTCGACAGACAAATCAGCTAACGTTGTTGATTCTTCGATCGAACGATTAAGAAAGCCATATTTCTGCAACACCTGTCAATCACAGTACTCGTTTACGAGTACTGAAATTTTGAAACATAGAAAGTCACATGTCTCTGGCTCGTTGACATAATGCAGGTATTTTTCTATTTTGCACGAGACGATATCTTGTATGAGAGTCAACCGCAACCGTCCATAGAATCATTTTAAAGACCTTTTCCTAGGGTTTCGTGCCACATGTGCTCGTTAGGTGGTGCATGAAGGCAATTTGTGATTCGTACTATCAAATAGTAGCTACCAACAACAGCCAATCGAATCATCGTTTCTTAAACTACGTCATGTCAGATAAGAATTGAGGTTCGGCCATGTGACCATCCAGGTGGTTCACTTTGCTGTTATAAATGTTATAATTGATGGACTGTGTCATTACACACTGTTGTTTTCAGTATTTTGTACTGAGATTGTTTACGGCAATTCAGTGCAAAAACAAAAGTAAAAAAGATCAGACACATTAAAGGACATGTGAAAAGCGGTTTAACTGTTCTGTTTCAAGCTGTAGGCACGTTACTTTAGCTAAGCACTGGCGTGCATTAAATTGAAAAGACTTGCATACATTTGGAACCTTCACTGACAGCCACCTCTCTACAATGGTCACGCCTTGTTTTTGTCCCGGCGGCGAACAGTCCATACAATCACTCTTATTATGGCCACCTTCACAACGTCCAACTGCCAAGATAACTTTTTGACAACGGTCACTCAATGGCGTTAATTAACGGCTGACGAACGGTCTATTGTAAAAGTGACAACAATTGATCCATACCGCGCATCGCCAGTTTCTGTTTGATTGTGTTACGTATTCACATGCCACATGAAGGATTTTTTTAAGATAAAAATGTTGCACTCCCGAAGAAATACAAGTGTTACATTGCACCCCTACCGCCCCCTAACGGCTGCCAAGAAGCAACGGTCACTTTCCTCTGTCCCCAAGGTCGCTGTTGTGAAGAGGTTCGATTGTATTTTATATTGTTTTGCTATATCCACTCCTTCGACGATTGGCCGCTAACTTGACTCAGGTGATAAATTATGGCAAAATTTTAAATTTGTTAGTTAGCTTCCTTTTTGTTTTACAAATACCATAATCCACTCAGGAAAAATCTACACGTCGCAATTTAATCGTGTGGAGTATAAATCATGTCTCAGAAATTAAACTCGCGGGAATCGCAGCAAATTAATCCAATAGGAACTGCCTAGACAAACAGAAAAGTTCTCAGTGATTACGACCTATATAATGTATTAGCTTATTGCAAAATAGTGGAATCAACTAATCGTGAGATTTCTGCGGCTTGAACTACTTAGCCTTACATAAATCATCCTTTCTGTGCACTTAGTCTCGAACTGCTCGAAGTAAATTTGAAACGTGGCGTTAACTTGAAGAATTAGCTGTGATCGACACCAAGTTTCTCCTTGGCAAGTCTATATTTGAATCAATAGCACAGGTCATGAGAATTTAGTCAGTGGTCACCGATGTTGTCATGATAGTCAAAAATTCTCCAAACTAATACTATGAGAAACGTTGTCAGACTTCGTCCTCTTGTTCACTGGGACTGCTTTTAAGCCGGGCTGTTGTCCCGCGTACAGTCTTCCTTCCTGTCTGTGGTGTTTCACGCAAAGAGTGCAGAAACGTGTTCGTATTTTTATAGGAGCTCCTAGAAAACAACCTCCTTAAGTCTTCCCTAAAACTGTGACTTAACGCTGTGTATAAAATGGGATTGAAACAGCTGTTTGCAGTGGTTAGAAGTCTTGCAAACTCGTACAACTGTCGAGTGAAATGCGATGATAACAAGGCCGGTTTCACCATGATACTCAAAAGTATCACTTTTCCTGGTAAGATGCAAATCGCGTACACCAAAACCAGGCCGGTTAGTAACTTTGTTGTTTTTCGGTTCTGCTTCCCTCGTTTTTCGGCCGCATCCACGCTGGTGTAAATCCCTCGTCTGGAGTTCAGTTTGTGAGCTTTTCGCAGGTGAGAGACAATTCCGACGTAAAAGAGAATGATGCAAAACGCTGGGATTACGAACTGTGGGACGATCAGCGCCATGATGTAGGTGAGATTGAACGAGAGCTGGTTGGGCCACCAGGCTATGTCAATCAAGCACCTTCCACTGGGTTCCACGGTCAAAGCGAACACGAATGGTACCTGCAGCACGCATGAATAAACCCAGCTAAACACCACCATCACTAGAGCCTTTCGCTTGCTCAAACGGCTCGTCAGCGAGTACACAATCGCTTTGTAGCGCTCGTAGCCGATGCAGATTAACATCGATCCTGAAACTGTCACCGAAAGAGAGCTCAGAACGTTGATAAGCTTACAAGGAACAAACCCAAAAGGCCATTTCGAGTGGTTCTCTAAGTAAGCGAGGTCGAACGGAAGAAACAGAAAAAGAACCATCAAATCGGACAATGCTAGGTTTAGGATGAAATATCCTTTGGCAGAACGAAACGTTTTGTTCTTTACCCCTAAGACTATTGTACAGACTGATAAATTGCCCATGATTCCGATGAGAAACGTCAAAGGGTACAAGACAAGCCGCACTATGCGAACTGCAACATGTTCGTCGAAAAGAAACCCTTCATCTGCTGTAGTGTTGTTCATGATTGTCTTTCAAGTCCTTAGCTCCTTTGTGGCTTCAATTTTGTTTCTGAAACCAAGTAAATGAAAATAGCATCATTAGGCAGCAGTGTTTATATTTTCAATAAATTACTCTAGTACCCATTGGAGAAAATCGTTGGCTACCTTCACCCAATCGAAGGCGATCAATTAAGGAAAACTGGTATGTACGAAAATTGCTTTATCTCATTTATAATTTGTCGGCTTTTAATTGAATACTCTTGCGAGCTGTCGAAAGTTTCCGAAGTGAAATTCGTTTTGGCACCTTAGACGTAAAAAAGCTACTTTGGATCTTGTGAAAATTTAATAACTTCACCGGAAAAACTGTTCAAGGACGTTAATTATACCAATCTTAAAATGAATTAACTGAAACACGTTTCTGTGAGCAATGAATCAAAAAACGAGTGAATATGTTCCCTGTACGGACCGTTTGATCTTTCACACCTCCGCGTCTGCTTTTATAAATGGTGTTCCCTCGGTTTCAAAGTTCAAGTCTTCTAATGACGGCCGTCTAGGTGGAAATTAAAAGAAACTTTAAATTCAAATGACATCTTTTCTCAACTGAAAGTTGATCTAATTCGGATTTATTAATCAGTCAAAGAAGATTCGTGAGCAGTATAATAGACCTTACGAGATCGTGATCACCAAGAAATGTAATTTCTGACGGTTGTGTGACTAAGGAACGAATTAGTCAGAAATTACTATTCTGATGGCACGATAGAGAGGTTTTCTATTAGGACACATTGTTGTTGTCGGATGACTGACTGACCATTCCTCAATAAACTATTTCACATTGAATGTTTCGTGATAGTGTAGTCAGAATCAAACCTTACAACAACTGTCATAAGCCAGCTGTAAGGTAAACATTGATGAATAGCCGGCCAAGCGCACATGTCAACCTTAGGCTTCCGAGTTGCCACATGAAAAATATGCCCTTGATGGTAAAAATTTCCTTGAAATCGAAGGCTCAATCCTGAAAATGATATTTTATTACGAACTGAACTCTAAAAGGCTTTGCTTGCTGCCCTATGCGCCAGCCGGCCCGAAGGATCGGTGGGTGACGATTGGAGATTTACAAAAAACGAACGACAGCATTAAAAACTATATATGTTAACGCCTATTTTTTTGAAACACCTTTCTCACATTGCTTCTTAGTTAGGGGGCATTAAAATTATGCTCATTGGTCAGTTATCAATGAGGAGGGTTTGTTCAGTGAAATTTTAGTCTTCTGTGCAGTCTGTGTAATCTTACGTACTCGAATCCGACGTTTCTTTGTGTAAACAGGACTTGACTTTAAGAGAAATTCTCCCAAGGCCTATTATAGACAATACCTAAAGGAGTTAATTGAGGGAGTTTCTATGTTTTAAGTATGCTACACATTTACTGGTGTTAGGTTCAAAAAGAAAATATCGCTGCAGGTTAGTTTTGAAAAGACCGCTTAAACTTCAGTTGTAAGCTGGGTTCATTTGACCAACAGAAAAATGGTATTGAATTTGCATATAGGCCCAGACAGATACTTTTCAATTTAGTGCACATGGATACTAATTATGGCTTGGGGAAAAATTTTCCAGCGATCCCCAAAATTACCACACCACATAAAAATAACTTAGGGTCTACTAGTCAAAGAGAAATGTAGGGAACTTAACAGTGAAAATAACTCGAACCATGAACACTTGACATTTTCTAGGGGGACTATTGAATTTGTGCTGTCAAGATGCAAAGAGTATTATGTATGTACAATATCATATATGCATATGTAGAAAGAGGGATCTTCATACTGAAAAAGTGTTTAGTCCCGTTTTTATACTGTAAAAATGCTAATATTGCACATCATATGAAGAGCTTTAATTACTTCTATAGTCAGCCAAAAAAAGTGTAGAAAATACAGGTGTTGAAGATTCGCGTGTCCTTACTGTCGAGAAATCTCATATCATTTTTGTGTTCAGCGCAAAAAAGCCTATAATCAATTTATACTTCCCTGTATACCATTTACCCCCAAACCCGAGTAACCACTCAGTTCAGAACGTTTGGTACTATTATGTTTTGTGGAGGTCTTAGTTCTTTCTAGCCAATTCAATCTATTAAATGAAATATGCAATGCTGAAAAGCCGTTTTTAAAATTTAATTGCCGTTTTTAATGGAGGAAAAATGCTTATCTATATAAAAACTATAGCTTATCGAATGTTTTCTTCATTACTGCATGTTAAAAGCCTGCGTATGTTTTTTTTTTAAAGAGGAAATTATTTGTTTTTAATCAGTTACCTCGTCCTTTCACCGCTTCAATGTGCAGTTGTATTACCTTAGCTTTGGCGAAAGCAACTGAAATGATGCAATGGCTCCAACCCAATTTGTCGTTCTTCAGAGAAGAAGCTAGGCTATTTTCACGTTGCGAGCAATCTCTTTGTTTTGACGAACTGCGAGATGAGAAAGTGTAACTTCTCAAATATTCACGACATTTTATTCCTAGCTCTTCGGCTTGTCAAAGAAGTTTTCTTTTAGCATGACACTGACACATTGAATAAAGCAAACTTGCCGACAAGAGAACAAAGCGGCAAATATTCTGAGAAATAAAAAAACAAAGCAAAATGAAACTCATATCTTGATTTGATTGTAATTAGTTTGGAAGACAGTTTATGCATAATAGTATCTTCAGGCCAAACAAAGTTACCTCTCGAGAGAACAAAGTGTAACATTTAGAAAGAAACAAAAACTTAAAGCTGAGTGAAGTAAACTCGAAGGCCTCATGTGTCTCATGGCGCGACAGGACTGATGATGAAGTAAAATTATCATCTGATTGCAGCATTATTAATATTTAGTAAGGAGACTGCAGGGGACTTGCGTCTATCTTGCTATTATAACTAAAACTAACTTGAGTAAGTCATCTTACTTTGTCCAGGGCTAGAACAGTTTTGAATTTGTGACTTTGCATTCACAAGGGAAGATTTTCACATAAAAATTAAGCTGAATCTTGACATGTAGCTGCTCTTTCAACGAACAATGTTTAAGGCGAAAAAACTGAACAAATGATACGAACCTCTTGTGAAGATGGATAAAAGAACTATAGGTTGACCAAGACAGATTCGTTCAGTACTGAATTATTATTCCCGATGGAATCAAACCTCAGTTGGTTCAGAGGAGATGCTTGTTTTTCCCAAAGTGTTTTGAGAATTCAAAGTGTTACCTGAATTGAAACATAACGAGTTGATAATTCCTGAGTCATTCTTTGCATTTCATTGGTTGCTCCCTTTTTTGGTGCGTAAGGTGTCGACGCACTTCCCCTCAAATAACCGGTTTATTAAATTCACCATAACAATAAATACGCGGTGTTTTATCGCTGTGATGTACAGAAATATTAACTTTTATCAGACACTTCATGCTGCGGTTACTGTCTACATATTTGTACGAACGTCAGTTAAGACAAATAGCGTATGTGTTAATTGTAAGCTGTGACGTCGTAGGCGTAACTATTTTCGCAATTAATTTTAAAGCAAAGGTGGGATGATTTTACTTCTTCAGTTGATTCTTTGTTTAGAAGAGAGTTGAAAACTTTTATTGGCATTCTTAATTTTACTAGAAGTTGAATTAGGAACTACACAAGGAAAGCCATACAAATGGAAAATGAAATTGACACTCGGAAAGAAAATTTTTCCGACGTGATAACCATTTCAAAACGCACAGTGACTGCATTGCACGTCAAACTGAAAACCGCTTCCTGAACTGATTAAGGACATTAAGTGAAATGCATTTTAAACGAGTTTCAAAGTAATAAAACGAGATGAAATGGAGATTTCACAGCCCCAAGTAACCAAACACTTTCTGTTGTAGTAAGACCTTATTATGGTTTTCGAGGCCATCTTGACGGGTAGGCAAAGCGGTCAGAAATTATAGTGTTTGCATGGGAATCCGATGGCAAATACCTTTTTCCAAAATTGAATTTTCTAATTTTTCTAGCTTTCCATACATTTGTCTGTAACACTTTTCCCGCGCCGGAACCGCCTCTACCCAGCCAAATTCACAGACAAATGTAATGAAAATTATAAAAAGTAAATTGGCGTCTTCTAGTCAAGCTATATACTTCAAACTTGGTCAATACAATCTTCCACCCAGTATTTTAACATAAAATCAATTTTGCAAAAAGTTATTTGCCATCGGATTCTCATACAAACGCAGAAATGTCTGACCACTTTGCCTACCCGTCAAGATGGCGCCGGCCGAAAACTGTGGAAAGGTCTATCGTAGTCAACCTAACCTTTCGCACTTTTGTTTAAATTAATTTGTTTGCACTTTGCGTCGGCGCGTTTATGATCTAAGCATAAAACACACAAGAAAAAAAGTTAAAAAAAAGTGTGACCAATAAGATTGACAAACTTCTCCCATTGTCGTTTTTCCTAAAGAAAAGAAGAGGGAGATATCGATTTATCAAGTAAGATTATCTTACGATAAATCAGCATTTATTCCAGTCCCTGTCCTGACGGGCGGAAGAGAGCTGTTGTAATAATGAGTTTTATAGAAAATGTGACTAATTTTAGACGAACATATTTTCTTTTCTGTAAATAAATGATTGAGTTACCAGCAGCCTAAAGGCACTTTTTTACTTTCATTTCCGCCCAGACGATGTAACCATGCTCTTTTGATGTAACTGTATGTCAAAATGAAACCTTACTTGTTCAAAAAAAATAATTAAAAACTGGTAGGATCTTTTGCACCAGTTAAGTTGTTTAGGATCCAAGTGATATCAATTTCATGCAAATAGAATTGCGCAATGGATGCAAAAAAAACTCTTACATTATGCGACATTCGTCAATCAAACTACTCTATTATGGGCCTCGCTGACGCAATCAAGTACTCCGGGAAAGCCACCAGGTCCCACGTGCACACATCAAGCTCAGTCATTTGGTATAATAAAATGGAATGGACGAGGAAATATTAAGACGTTTGGTAAACGGTATTCTCAGTCTAGGGTAGAAACAACCGTGAAATCATCTCGAGATTCTTTTTATTTACCAGATGTAAAGGTATTTAACGCCATATACGAGATGTCAGGAAAGTATTGACGGGTATAATACATTTAGCATACATCGGCAATGCACAGAACACATTTTTCCTTGATCGCATGGATGTGTGGGTGCGCTTTAGTAACCATCCTACTTCACACACTAACAAGGCAGAGTTCTCAGTCTTTTTTAATTATATGGCCGTTTAACAGGGGAAAAGGAAATAGGAAAACCTTCATCGGGACGACCAAAGGTGGCCGGTTAATGAGGGTTTCGTTTGCAGTATTTTACTGACAGTGATTTCGGGACTTTGACAACTGGCTGCTCAAATGTAACAGAGGCTCGACTGTATAAAGGAATACATGTCAATCGATGCAAGCTTCTTCAGAATCAATGTTATTAACTAGCTGAAATACCTAGACAAGTACCAGAAAAACCCATCGAGATAGTGCGCTTACCGTACATCTGTTGCAAATTAAATTTCTTAAAATGTTGACTATTTTCGTTCACTGGCGTCAAAACGCAGGTGGGCGGGCATTGCGGAAGAAGCAGCTTTTAGCAAAAAAATGAAGGTTTTTTTTACACACTTTCGTTAAGTGTCGTACGTGTTATTAAACACCTCATTATGCAGGTGTTAATGCACAATAATCGTTAAAACGAAAACACGCAACTCGTACGGCCGGATACCGTATACAATTTACAGCACAAACTGCAAAATGGTAACAAAAGAACAGGAAAGTAAAACAAAAGCTTGCGTGGTCTTGAGATTGTTTCGCGCGCTCAGTGATTCTGTTTTTGTTTATGGGGACACTCAGGGTGAAATTGTGAACGTTGTAATAGAAGTTTTCAATCTATCATGTTTTCAACTTTATTGCTGTTCAAGCTAGCAGGATAAAACCAAGTTTTTTTCGTTTTTAACAATATTCGTTTTAGCGAATACCCTTGTCGAATAAAATAAACAAAGACTCGGATGTTATTTGTGAAATTCAGGAACAAAATAAGGCAACATGCAAAAAACTATGACTTTTTAATGAACTTCTGTAACATAGTAAATGGTTTGAACCCAGGAGTATCAGTAGTTCGTATTGTGTGATCGTCCAGGTGAGAATAGTTCTGAAAAGAACTGTTGTTGGTAACTGACGTTTCGACAACCTTAGCGGAAGTCATCTTCAGAGTCAAGTGAATAGTGTTTGTCAGTCGGTGATGTTATAAGTCTGGTCCGTTGATAGTGATTGGTCAGTTAAGCCATGATGGTATTGGCTGGAAGACTCATGTAAAGTTAGTCATCAGTCATTGGTCGGTTTCGATCCGTCTTTTGTTAGTCAAGTTGGTCTGTTAGAGTCCGTCTATTGTAAGTCAAAATAATTAAGCCGGTCTGTTAGAAGTCCGTTTGTCGGTTTCGTTTTCGTCGCGGATAAGTCGTTTGTAAGGTGCCGGTAGTGGTTGACATCTGTTGAGAGGCGTTTGTTCTAAGTTAGTGTACCAGCTTTCCAGAGTCAGTCGTTGAAAATAGTTTGTACTGTAGGTTAAGCATTGAGCAGAGTCCCAGTCAATGTTGTGGTTTGTCAGTTGATGATGCACAGCAATGTGATTGTTGACATCACCATTTCTCGTGGCTCGTTTGTGTTCAGTCAGTCTCGTGTTAAGGCTTCTGCCAGTCTCACCAATGTAGGAGGCCTGGCAGTCGGAGCATTTGATCTTGTAAACAGCTCCCTGTCTGTTATTGGGTTCGTCTCGGTCTTTAACGTTGGTCAGTAAGTGCCGTAACGTAGTTGTAGGTTTGTGGGCTACGCGGATGTTGTAGGGCTGTAAGATCCGTGAGATAGTCTCAGAAGTTCCCTTAATGTAAGGTATAGTCACTGTAGTAACAGGTGTCGGATTCTTGATCGTTGCGTCAGTTTCAGTAGGTCGGAAAATGTTTCGTCTAATAAAGTCAGCGTTGTAGTTGTTTTTGATAAAAACACGTTCAAGGTATTTGTTTTCGTCACGTAAGCTGTCCGGTGTATCGCAAACTAGTTGCGCTCGCCTCGTCAAAGTCTTTATGGTCGTGGCTTTGTGTGAAGTCGGGTTGTAGGATGATTCGTCAAGTAATCTGTCGGTATGCGTCGGTTTTCTGTACACTGTTGTTCGCAGTTCGTTGTTGTCACGGCTTACCAAACAGTCTAGAAAAGGAAGTTTTCCATTTTCTTCGATTTCTTTGGTAAACTGGATGTCGGCGTTCTGTTCGTTAAGGTGGTCGTGGAAAGCGTTGATTTCGTCTTTGTGAACGGCGGTAAAGGTGTCGTCAACGTAGCGTACCCAGAGCGGTATTGTTTGTCGGCAAGTTGCAAGGGCGCGTTCCTCTACGTGTTGCATCACAATTTCTGCGACAACAACAGAAACGGGCGACCCCATAGCTGTTCCATGCAACTGTTTGTAGTGTTTACCGTTGTACTGAAAGTCGATGTAAGGCAAAGGTTAAGTAAGTCCATTATATAGGGAGCTTAAGCACGCGCGTTTTTGAGGCGCGGACGGCAACCGGAAGTGAGATATTTTCATTTTTAACTTGCCCTCACACAACCACATTTACATTGATAAGTGTCTTTTCTCCATTAGAGATAAGTAGTATGAAAATCTAGGAGAAAATACCGGCCTAGCACGAGAAATGTTCCCTTCCGGTTGCCGTCCGCGTCTCAAAAACGCGCGTGCTTAAGCTCCCCAATGTCTTCTGTCGGCAACGGTAGTTAAACTGTGGATTGTTGTACAGCGGACTCTAACAGACCAACTTGACTAACAAAAGACGGATCGAAACCGACCAATGACTGATGACTAACTTTACATGAGTCTTCCAGCCAATACCATCATGGCTTAACTGACCAATCACTATCAACGGACCAGACTTATAACATCACCGACTGACAAACACTATTCACTTGACTCTGAAGATGACTTCCGCTAAGGTTGTCGAAACGTCAGTCACCAACAACAGTTCTTTTCAGAACTATTCTCACCCGGACGATCACACAATACGAACTACTGAACTTCTGTAACTTGGCTTTTAAAAAGTATACAGTTAACCTAGAAATAACTAAAGAGACATCACTACCTCCTGTCGTGGTTTAATTTTCCTTAGCGGCTGGGATTACCTCTTTAAATGGAATGGTAGCAAACAAGCTATTGCAATTTTTGCCTCTCCCTCAGTCAAACAAACTGGTATTTATATTAATATGTGGGAAGGGCCTGCATTTAATTAGGAAGGACGAGTGTGATTTTTCAGAATTTAATATTCTTCTCTAGGCAACTGATCAAAGCATATTCATGTAAATCCCCCTTTGTCCATAAAAAACCTTCCGGGTGAAGGTCCATTTTTATACGTAGGAAATGATGTTCCGGGTATATTAAGGACGTTCGCGCGAAAATTTTCTAGTCGATAGAATATTTTTAAATTCTTACAGCTGGCAGATAATGAGTTACTTGTGCCTGAAATGCAAAAAAAAATTGGGATCACCGTCTTCGTTTCAGAGATAAAGCGTGTGGTAAACTATGCTGATTTCGAAAATTTGTCCCATATAATTGAGCACGGTCTACAGGGGTCTATAGGGTGAGTCAACGGAGGCAAACGATCTTAGTCATATTTTGTAGAAGTGGGTCTGTTGCGTATATAATTCCAAATATTACTAACGTTTTCACATAATTTAACCCTTCAAGAAGCATTTGAAACCGCCGCACAAATGCACGAAGAGCTAATAAGAACGGAATTCGATGGTGCATTTTGCCAAAAATTCAAACTTCTAGTAGATAGATTTTCTTCATTTTTTCCCTAAACGTAGAAAATCAGTAGAGAAAATGATCCATTGAAATAAATATTGGGGTCAGCGAACGTCCAAGATCGTTAAATCCTAGCAAAGCTCTAGCAGTGACCTATCATTTCTTTATTTTATGACTTCGCAAGCGCGCTCATGCATGACGTGGCAAGTGAATTTCCGTGCGCAGTAAGTATGCGCAGAAGCAATTCGCGCGAACGTCCTTTCCTCCCATCATAAACATGATCTGTACGATAATTGAAATAACCGCCATGCATCGAATAAGTACATACAGTGCAAAAACACATCAAGATCTAAATGTTTTAATCCGAGTTTACCAACGGGCCACAAATTGTGAGGATAAATGAAATAAATTTGTTGTGGTACTAGAATGCATTTCATGATCTCCAAAATTTCATTTCCCTCGGTGTGCGTTACAGCCGTTTATAAAGGAGCGTCACGGACTGACGCTACCGAGTTAGATACGCTTGAATTAAGGTGGCCGAACGAAGTATTCAAGTGCCTATGCCTAATTCACCATTAACTTTAAACTATTTATGCTTTAGCGCCCGTTTTTTTTTTCAAGAGTCAAGGTGAACCACAGAAGTATTTATTCTTGCATTTTGGCTAGGGTGTGTGCTGTTGCCATGGCAACGCGCTGGTTACAAACAAGGCTTAAAAAATGGTTTTCGTTTATGTAAAAAAATCCAGTCGTTAGATTGTTTTCATCGTTTGCCCACTACGAATTGACATTAAATCCCTTCTGTAAACATTGTTCGAATAAAATGTTGACATAAGCGATTTTCGTAATTAGCCGTAAACCATTTTTCTGTATTATTAAAAATTCCCTATGTCAAAATTCAAATTTTTCGTGATAGATCATTCACGCGGTTTCTGAACTATTTTTTGCCAAGTTTCTTGAAATTCTAACGACTGGATCGTTAGAAATCAGCAGAATCAAATTTCTGCAACAGCAATCAGTCTCAATTTTTCAAGCAACTGCGCATGCGCTGCATTTAACTGGGTTCTTGCGGTAACAAGAGAATTGTTTGGTTTTTTGCATCGTTTCCATTTCTAACATATCTTTGTAATAAAAGACAAAAGCCATCAATACACTGCGTTCAATTTATAGAGAAAAAATAACACAGATAGTGCGGGTGTTGAGTAAATAAAATGAGCGCTCTATTGACGGCATGTTTGTTTTTCGAAATCCTTGTGCTCGCGCTGAATTGCATTAGCAAAAGTGCGAAAACTGTGCATATAATTTGCATATCTACCCATGCGCAGATTTGTTCACATTCTGATCCACCTCGTGGTTTAAGTTGTCAGCTCATGTTAGTTTGATCTCGATTCACGTACGCGGAAACACGCAGGTTTTAATGAAATTGCTGCGCTAAACTCTACTTCACAGTTTATAAAGGGTCACACTTCTTCATGCCGTCCAGCTATTCTCTACTGTGCTGCGGGCCAGATCTTGTTAAGGAAAGTATGACTTGTGGATAGGCTCGTTCAATAAGGCACGAGAAATTATAACTTCAACGGGCGACTGTTTAGTAAATGTAGTAAACTCAGTCAACAGCTGCGGGTGTCAATTTTGTCGTAAATTGAGACGTCAGTTTCATTTTTCATGGCTTTCTAATATTCCTTGTTTAGTAACCCTATTGAGTCCGGGAGGGTGAGCATAAAACTTTCATTGCCTTTAATTTGATTGGTGGAAGAGCATGTTGTAGCCTGAGGCAACCACATTTCGACCGGTGTATTTTTCAAAATTTGAATTTTCCTGTTTTTGTCAGTTCCACATTTTCAGGCTTTTAGTGAAAAAATAACTTTGTTGCAGTAACATCCACTTTCATAAATAACTGTACCATTTCGGTTTCAGAGATTAAAGAAAAGAAAAGCGCAGTCTGAATGCAGTACTTTACTCTGCATAGCGTGTTGCTTGCGCTACTAACGATTACTATTCGTTTAAAAGATTTTTAACCTTTCGTCAAAAGAAATAAACAGTAATGATATCGCCACGTTTC
This sequence comes from Catalaphyllia jardinei, assembly GCA_022496165.2. Classification (NCBI taxonomy): domain Eukaryota; kingdom Metazoa; phylum Cnidaria; class Anthozoa; order Scleractinia; family Caryophylliidae; genus Catalaphyllia; species Catalaphyllia jardinei. The sequence goes on from CM042747.1 coordinate 29,431,116, forward strand.
CTTGTTTTTAATTTCAAGAAAATTAACTTGGTGCGTTGCAGGATGTTTCAATCTTTTTTTGACAACCTTAGCCTTACTACAGTACTTTTGAGGAAGTTATCCTGCTCTTCATTGATAGAAGAGAGAACGAATTACCAGGAGAAAAGTACGACTTTGCAGCAGGACTGCTCAAACGGTAGTTTAATGTCAAACGAAACACTTTGACTATGATCTACTTCAGTCGCTAAATATAACTTCTCCCTAATTTTTTTTGCTTTTTTTTCTCTGAAGCAAGATTATTCTTTGTCACTAAGAAGGCTCATGTTTTCTTTTATGTCTGGTGAACAATTATAACTCAATGCCAACGTACGAACGCCTTGCTTAAAGATTAATTAACTTAAAGTTTGTTGCACTCGAAAACACACTTCAGCTTAGTAGCTAACCAGAAGGCTGAATAATTTTTTTGGAACGGCTTGCACTAGCTCGCACGGCTGATAATTTCTTTTTTTGCACGAATATCGTCTTGTGTTTTTTCAACGGATTGCGAAGAGCAGTTCGAAAAGTTGGCGATTGTTTTGGAACGGATAGCTCCGGCGAGCCTTTCGAACGGATGAAAATAGTTTTTGAACGGATAGTTCGAGCCATTCGAAGAGATGACAATATTTTCTGAACTGGTACATGATGTAGACGTTTGATGTAGCACGAGCCGTTCGAACAGCGTATCTCATCTCCTTTGAGTGGCTGCTGAACGGCTTACGAACGGCTAGCCGTTAGCAACGTTTTCGAGTGAGAGGACACAATTTTTTGCCTCTCGGTGCATGTCTAGTCTTGGACTATTTCTCTTGCTTTTTATCCTGGTACTGCACAAAACGTTCGGATCTCTATTACTCATTTGTTTAAAGCACATTTAAATGCTTGGATGCTGAACTGATATCCTCTCAATATATCAATACGAAACAATATGCTCGATGAAGACTACACCATCTTTCTTCGTTTAAAATAGCTTTTGATTTGCAGCATAATTGCCCCAGTTTTAGTTTCATAATAATATGAGGTTTTCTTGTTTATAAAGCGCTTACCTTAAGATTGAAGAAGACAAATGACCCTCTGATTTTAGAAGATTATAAATTCATTACGAAGTGTTTAGCAGGTGTAGTGGTATCAGTCAAGGGAGGTGGATGTCAGTGTTGTAATCAGTATGACTTGCGTTTTTAATGGTATCAAATTTTTAACGGTGGTTATTTGATTGGTGGAGGAACATGAGGTTGCCATGGCACCCACCTTTCGACCGGTATGTATTTTGAACTTTGAACTGTTCCTGTTTATAGTGAAACAACTGACAGTTCCTTATTTTCAAGTTTAATGTTTTATTTTGCAACACCAATATGGCTGCCATGTGACGTCATGTGCATCTTTGAACGGGGATCATGTGGTAATACCCCATTTGCGAGTTCTCTTGTGCCTCTGTTTCAAAACGAGTCTAAGTGCGAAAATGAGTTCTGCATGCAGTTTCATTTTCATGCAAATCAAAGTCATTTTCATAAGAATGGTTTCGCACTTAGACTCGCTTTGAAACAGAAGCAAAAGGGATCTCGGAAATGGTCTCTTAATTACAAGAATTGGGGTTGGGTAGCCCTCGTTCCCAGGGCTTTTCCCTTCTCGTGGGGGCGCCACCCACGAGAAGGGAAAAGCCCTGGGAACGAGGTTGGTAGCCTTTGGACTATGTGTAAACAAAATGGCGGACGGGCAGGTATGTTTTTAGATTGCAGGTTGCAAGTTGAAAAATCGACTTTTAAGCTCGAGTGAGTCTACTTAGCACATCGTTTAGCCTGGAAAGCACTCCGGTTAGCCTAAATTAACTTAGGTTGCTTGCAGGTAGCCTTCGACTTCAACTCAAATAAGCAAGTCGTTTTAACCTGTAACCTACAAATTATACCTGCCGATGGCGGACGCCACGTTGTCTTTCGAAGACGACTGGCCCGCAGCACAGCGGAGAATGCCTGGACAGCATGCAAAAAAAGTCATCCCTTATAAGTAGAGTTAAGCGTAACAATGTCATTAAAACCTGCGTGTTTTGCGCGTAGGTTTTAGTGAAGGGAATATGCTAATTATTTTAAATTTTAATGAAACTAATGAGTGTGCTTTGATCAGTTGCCTCGAGAAAAATATTAAATTCTGAAAAAACCAAACTGACAGCAATCACACATCAGATTCGTCCTTCCTTAAAAGTGTGTGCCCCTCACACAAATTAATTTGGATACCATTATGTTTGTCTAAGGGGGAGGCAAAAATTGGAACAGCTTGTTTGCAAGCATTCCAGTTAAAGTGGTAATCCCAGCAGCTAATTAACAATTAGACTACAAGCCCGAGTTTTCTAATTGTTTAAGTATAAATCTACCGTAGTGTTATTGCATAAAAAGAAAAATATGTCAAGTAACGCGTAGAAAAGAACTGTTTTATTACGTTACATCAGGTTCAAACGTGATGCGCGATGTGCGCTGTTGCGTAACTGTTGACTGTCAGCAGATAGAAAACGGTAATTTAGCCAATCAAATTCACGTATTCACAATAGACTATGGTAAAGTTATGCTATCTCCACGACAGGAGATAGTCATTTAAAACATGTCAGTGATGCCTTTTTAGTTATTTCTAGGTTAATTGTATATTTTTTGAAAGCCAAAGTTACAGAAGTTAATTAAAAAGCCATAGTTTTCTGCATGTCGCCTTATTTTTCTCCTGAATTTAACAAGTGACATTTGAGTCTTTGAAAACACGTTTATTCGATATGGGAATTCGCTAACAAGAAGATTTGTAGAAACGAAAAAAACTTGGTTTTATCCTGCTAGCTTGAACAGCAATCAAGTCGACAACATGATAGATTGAAAACGTCTATTACAACGTTTATAATTTCACCCTTAGTGTCCCCATAAACAAAAACAGAATCACTGAACGTGCGAAACAATCTCAAGACCACGCAAGCTTTTGTTTTGCTGTCCTGTTCTTTCGTTATCATTTTGCAGTTTGTGCTGTATACGGTATCCGGCCACACGAGTTGCCTATTAGATTTCGTTTTAATGATTTTTATTGTGCATTACACCTGCCTAATGAGGTGTTTAACAGCACGTACGACACGAAAATGTGGAAAAACCGTCTACTTTTTGCTAAAAGCTTCTTCTTCGCCATGCCCTCCCACCTGCGTTTTGACGTCATTGAACGAAAACAAACTAGTCAACGTCTTCAGAAATTAATTTTCAATAGATGAACTTACACGCAGTTTCAAGGGTTAATGAGCTCAAAATCTCGGTGAGATTTCTGGTACTTGTCTGGAGATTTCATCCAGTTAAGGTGATCCCCTAGTAAAAGAACCCACCATAGATTTCCGATGGTATGTTGATGCTACAAGACAAGGAGATATTAAAAACGTAATAAAAAGAGGGGGTCATCGTGCTTGTTTTCACGCCACAACACACGCTGACAAATACGGTTATTAAGGTGACTTTTGGTGATCTCCGTGCGCAACAAATAAGCGCGATTATTTTCCAATGCGGCGTGTTATATCACACAGAGTTCGACTGTCTTTGATTGTATATTCATCTACGTCCCAGAGAAAATGGCTTCAAATACCCTGCATTATTAATTAATGTTTTTATCCTTTAAAGGAAACATAATATGGACTTGCTCTGTTGGGCCCGTTACGTCTCTATCTGTAGCATTTATTTCATTTGCCAAAATAAATGCCAGATTTATGCCAATTTTTCTCAGTTATTGAGGATATTGTTTTCATTGAATTTATAAAATAAAAAGTTGGGGTCACCGTGTTCGTTTAAGAGAAAAGGAGCATTTACCTCGTAATCGAGCTTAATTTAAAGGAAATCTCTTACGTTTTGTATGCGCGCGCTCATGTGCGCGCGCTGATGACACAAAAACCGTGCGCAGTAGGAATGCGCAATGCAAAACTAGGGAATCACCTTAATAACATTGATTCTGAAGAAGCTTGCTTCGATTTACATGTATTCCTTCATACAGTCGAGCCTCTGCTACATGTGAGCGACCAGTTGTCAAAGGTTCTCCTTTTCCCTTTTTCCCTGTTAAATGGCGACATAATTAAAAAACAACGCGTGGTTTGACTTCGTTTCGGAAAGGTGATGATAGATGATAGGAGTACTAAACATCAAGGAACGCCTGGTAATATCATTCAGTCGCACTTTATTATTATCTTCTCGTGATTCCATATCATAGATGGCAAAAACACATTTTCACAGTACACCAACGCCTATTAAGCGGTAATCTCCCAATTCCCCGGGGACAGCCGCTTAATTAAACTGTATAAATGCCTACCGGGCCTGCAGCTAGCCCGAAGCATGGCGTCAATACTCTCCGGACTTTATCATGTTGCTTGAAGCATTTTACAGCTCGGAATACAACAAAACATCCTCTCTTGATCTCAGTCTCTTTTCTCGTTTTTTCCCCTTTCTAAAGCCTGGGACGAAATTCATTATGAAAAGGACAAGGGTGCTTGTAGGACTGAAATTTTGAAAAGGATCCCTAAGTAGCACCAAGATCCTGTTTTGTGGGCGTGGCTTGAAATGTTCTCACCCCTAAGCTATATGAGGTACCATTCTCCCGTCATACAACAAAATCTCCCGCTGTGGATATTTTGAGATACAAAAACTACGTTTTTAACCCCTGGAGGGTACGACGAGCACCCCTTCCCCCCGGGACTGAAGTTGTTTGTTGCCACTGCTCCGAGATTCAAACGACATTTCAGTGTACGAGGAAAAAAATCAGGGGCTAGATATAAACAGAGACCTCCAGTTACCATGTGTATAGTGTTATAAGCTAGCTATGCTAACTAAACCAATATCTTACAAGGTGAAGTTCTCACTTCCGAGTTTTAATTTCTGTTATAAAACCCCGGGTAAAGAACAATTTTCTAGATATAACTATTTGTATACTGGCCACGTTCACCTCCTGTTTTACTGGAAATGCTTCTCTAGACTAAAACTGTCCAGTTTAACCTGATACACTTCACAGCGGCCCTTATTCATATAGCTCATATGTGGGAGTACCTCCCCCGGGGATGAAACAACCAAGTAGCTCGATGTATTCTTTTTTGAGAACCCAAATGGAGTTCTGGCTTTGTCAGTTCAAGCTGCCAGATTGAAAAAAACAATCTGGCAACACGTGCGTTCGTAGGCTAGATGTATGATAGACCTCACATCTATGTTAGGGTGTTAACATTCCTATAGCTAACCTTTATTCGACTTTAATGAGGCTCTACTTAGGTCTATGATGACTGTGTATTGGAAGGGGAAACTCACTTGTATTATGTTATAAATCTTATAACGTGGCAGTAAAACTGTTCACTTTGATCTCAATTCGCAGGCTATAAATTTCAAACCTAAATGGAACTGTAGTCAACTGTAAATGATCATTGTGACTGATCAATTTTTCTTTATCTGTATTGTTACGAATCTAATCTATCGCCCTCTTAAACCAAGAATGTCTCGCTTCATTTTCTTACAGAACACTGGCACGGGTCCATATCAATTTGAATCGTTCAGGTTCTACGAACATCGGTCAAATTTTTCATAAAAAATCTTATAAACTCAGGCAAGGGTCTTTTATAAGGAGTTAAACTCCAAAACATTTCCTGAGGTAGCACGTCCCTGGACGCCTAGTCTCAAAAAGCTCGCGCCTTCGCCCCGACTCGTTGAATTGGAAATCGGCGCACACATGCACTGAGTTAGGTCCGCGCACACATGCACTGAGTTAGGTAACAGATGCTGCCAGTTATTTTCGGTTGAAATCTTTCCCTAAAAACTGTCCCATTTTTTTAAATGTGATACATACCTCTTTTATGACTGTACTGTTCGTTGGAAGCAGATATTCTGTATGGTGTTCGGTTGCCTCTAAAAGTAATTGCCTACATCACCCTGTCTTCGCATTTGCTGTTTTCCGGCTTGGTAGTTTGATGTGTTCTTTTCAATTTCGGCTTTTAGAATTACAATCTGTCAATTTCAAGGGTATCCTCAGTTGAGGTTTTTGGGCTCAAAATAACGAGAAAACCGTGACGCTGTCACCCATTCACTACGCAAACAGTGGGAAGCTAATAATCATTATCTCATCTATCTCAGAAGTTTCGGTAGATCTCTAGATCAGGGCGATGAAAGACGGCCCGGGAGAACAGAGCATATGGATTGTAAAGATAACAAACTGAAACTGAAAACTTTATTTATACTCGAGGGCCTGGAGCTTACTAGTAGCTAATGAGTCGAGTGTAATACTAACAAAAAAATTAACTTAAATTAAAATTAAATTAAGATACGATATTATTTACAATCATTATTATTTACAAATAATGCCACTGAAAATGTAAAATATTAACGAGAGTCTAAAGGCTCATTTACGCAGGCGATTTTTGTCGCAGCAACTCGATGCAATTTCTGTCGCGCTAAAGTTGCAATTTCAAAATCGCACGTGTAAACCAGGTGCGATTTTCAGTGCGATTTGTCGCCGCGATATCGCAGGGGTTTCAAACATGTTTGAAACTTGATGCAACTTTAGCGCGACAAAAATTGCATCGAGTTGCTGCGACAAAAATCGCCCGTGTAAACGGGCCTTAACAGTTGCATAAAGAGCAGTCACATGCGTCAAAGGTGATCTTTCTGATACGTGTTACAAATTTTTTAAGGGTCGGAGAAGTTCTTAGTTCATCATTTAGAGAGTTCCAGAGTGCAACAAGTGCAGCTACATTGTAGCAATCATTTCCAAGGTTCAAAATAATCATTTTTATCTCAATATCGCAAGTTATAACACGAGGAGGGAAATACTGCCCCCTACACTGGCGCATGTGGCGACGATCTCTTACTGATTCGTACACAATCCTGTTTTATCTGGTTGGATGAATGAAGACGATCTAACCTAGGGAATCTGAAGTAAAAGAAATATTTTTTCGGCCAGATAAATAGCAACTTTGAACTAAACGAGTTTTTAGCTCAGTTTAGACTGCGAGCAGTCTCTTTCTTTTCCTAGCGTATTCCTTGCGTTTATTAGAGCTATCGAGTAGCAAGCGGAGAGTGGTGAAGCCGCGAGCCGCGAAAAACGCTAATTTACATAATATTAACTGAGTTCCGCGCGCGGAGGATTTCAGGAACAAAAACCGACTACTCGTAGTCTAAGCTCAGTTGGTTGCACAAAATGCATAAATGGCAGTTCCTCGGAGCACTATTCTACAGGATGGCATGCATCGATGGTATCGATCATTCCCTCACGAACGCAGAATTTCGGTCAAGCGAGGTCAACGAGAAACACATTTCCATGGAAACGGAATTTTGGCGGGAGCGCGCCCTGTTCGTCCTTCCCATCATCCCCTACGGTGCACCTTCTCGAGGGAATGCCCAGCCCTGGGAAAAATTGTTTTTTGCTTTGTAACAGAAATGCAGTTGAGAAGAGAAGAGGCATAGCTCGAGGTAAGCAAAACTTGCAAACAATATTAAAGAGGCTAGACCGCACCGCCTCAAACACTTTAGACCGTTCAGGGCCAAAAAAGAATTTCCCGTTCTTTTCTGTGCCCTCAGGACCGTTGTAGCATGCATTTCGCTTATTTAGCCTTCTAGCGTGCGGCTGGGTTCCTTTCCGGTAGGGTAACGACCTTGACCTGTATTTGCACACGGGCTGTATTTCTCTGCTGGACTTTAATTCAAGAAGAGGTTACAAGATCATGCACGAATGTGGCCGAATCAATCCGCCGTAAGAAAAAAGATGGCGGCTGTACATTTTACCACAATACCTTGCGAACCAAACTAAGTCCACTGCACATATAGGACGATATGGTTCCACAGCAGTCATTCCTACACTAACAGCATTGCCCTTGTCGAGTTTGAATGACTTACAGTTTTTCTTTGTATTTTTATAAGCAATTTAAGAGTTTTTGTGCGCAATGCATTATAGGTAAATGTACCAGTCGCCATCTTTTTCCTTATGGTGGATTCTTACAATGCAATGCTTGTGCTAATAAAGGAAATTGTATGCATACAGTAATACTTGAGAATTAATTCCTAGTAGTCCATTTATAATTTAGTAGCCTTTAGACACTCCGGAAGGTACATGCTTGTTTGCATTTCCAGGGGCTTGATCATATACATGCATTATCGTACTTCAGATGGGCACTTTCTCCTTTTATATACATGTAAGCTTAAGCCTACCCCCTCCCTGAAAATAACCACCCCTTCCCCGAAAATAACCACCCCCTCCCCGAAAATAACCACCCCCTCCCCTGCAATCAAACCCTCAACAGTTAGCCTCCATTGCTGTCATAATTTGAGTCACCATGTAGCATGAAATAAGCAAATAATAATTATTGTTTAAATAGCAGTACCAACAGGTCTTGAAAAATACATGCCGTTGCATATGGGGCACTTTTACCATGGTAAATGGCCATTTTACTATGGGAAACTCCATTTTACAGTGAGTGTGACCTACACTTCCTGAGGTACATGTAAATGTTCAATGGTAAATGTTCATGGATACATAAAAAGAGATCAAACTAAGTGTTCATGACATTAAACATGGTAAGTTGCAACATGTGGTTCCAGAAAATATCCATACCCACCCTAGTAAGGGGTACAGTTTCTAAGATATTTTCAAAATGGTACATTGGTGTCAAGTTTGGTTTTATATGGTGAAACTGGAAAATTCTTGCAAATATGTTGATATTTTAATAAATACACAAAGTGTTTTCCAGCAAAGCATGGCTATTCTTAGTCATCAAAAGAAATTAGTGGGGGCAGAATTTGATACTTGTACTGTATATATACTGTAGGTAACTGCTTCTGAATTGTGAACATGCATCATGCAAATAAATCAACAAAACAACGCTATAGTTAACTGTAATCAAGGCTGTTGCCTAGGGAAAGTTTTAAGGAGCCCTTCGAGCTCCTAACTTCAAAAGATAAGAGCCCAAGCCACTTAAGGCAGCAGCCTTGGTAATTTTTGTCAAGCTTTGTCTAAATACGTGATTACACGTGCCTCAAACTTACTCTTTGTTTCAAATTTAGTTGATGGATGTCTGGGCTTATGCCCATAGGGTAAGTGAGCAAAGAAAATTACTTCTCTGAGAGAAAAATTTTCCTTTCCTGCACAAAAGATGAAGTAATCTGCACACGCTCAAGGAAAACGTCAGTGTGTTTTAATATTTTATAAGGTCAACATGAGCACAAAAAACAAAACTGACAGTGAATTTTCTTGCATTTCCTGCAGTGAAATTTTGTAAAAAAAAATTGTCTGACTGGTAGTGAGTATTCACTATAGTCGGAGCTCTTTTTTGGGAAAATCTATAAGACCAGTCTTTTTTTGTAGTGTGGTAAAAAAACACAAAATTGCAAAAATAGAAAAAAACCTGCCCTTACAAACTGTACTTTTTTGTGTTTAAAATTCATACCCTGCAGGATTCAGTGTGCCAAGGCTGTTGCCTAAGGAAATTTTTGAGGGGTCTGTTGGGCTCGTAATTCCCAGGATAAAATTTGGCATGGCCAATCCAGGAGCTTGGTGACTTTGGGGAAGACAGGAGGTAGAATGGGCAGAGATTTTCAGCAGAGACACTAATATGGTCCATTATTATCCAACTGCATTTTGCAGTGTACACATAATGCTTAAGATGAGTACAAATATCACACGGTATTTGTACTCCAGAAGACCAGTTAGACAGGTTTCCTGCCATTGTCCAATCTGTTAGCTGGATTTCCTGCACTAATTGTGTTCCGCTTCGCATATTTCTATCACATATTCCCTGTAAATAAATATCCGCGAAATTCGCTCGCACTGACACACCAATTTGGCTTGTCGGATAATAAATCTCTTGTAAAGTGTATGAAATAATTCATATTTGAACTGCGGTTATAGATGCAAGTGAAGTATGATCCTCGCAGTAAATTTTTCAATTTAAGCAATTGGAAAGAAGCCTGAAAAAAATCAGGGCTTCAACGGGATTCGAACCCATGACCTACACTTTACATATACACTTTATCGCGGAGGTCATGGGTTGAATCCCGTTGAAGCCCTGATTTTTTTCAGGCTTCTTTCCAATTGCTTAAATTGGAAAATTTACTGCGAGGATCATACTTCACTTGAATAAATCTCTTATTAGACGTTTCGTTGTGTAGTATCACTGAGAATTTTTACTCATTGTTTGTATTTTGACTCACCTATGGGCTCGTCAAAATACGGCACAACTCGTAAAAATACTCAGCGATACTACACAACAATATGTCTAATAAGATATATATATCAATCAAGTGCCTTCAGCAAAGTGATCAGGTCATAACTGAGGAAGAAGACTATTTTTGGCCAAACTAATTCAATATTATTGTTGTACATGTATCCATGCAAGTGCTGCAGCTTTTTGTAAATTAAATTACATTGCTGCTTTTGTTTTAGAGTTTTGCAATTCTATTTTAACAAAACAAAAGATATTGTACAAATCATGAAATGCAAGCTGCAAGTAAAAACAACTAAATGTAAGGCATTGGGGTGGGGGGGGGGGGGGGGTGTGTTTGGCCTTACTGAAATGTGCTTTACTTCCCCAGGCTTGGGACATTGGTATAAACTAAAAGTAATTTTGAGGCATCATTACCACATGATATTAGCCATATTTTTTGTGATGAAAGCAAAACAGGGCCAGAGTACATGTAGCTGTTGTTTTCTGTATAATTTATTGTGTGAATGATTGTTTGACTGATTTCATTAAAGTCGTTGGACAGATTAGATGGGAATGAAACTCCATGTTTAGGCACCCACTCAGGCTCCTTGAACAAAACTTAAGTTGCCTGCACTCATAACTTAGACACCTCGGGAGACCAGGCAGCTGTTAGGCAGTAGCCTTGTGTGCTGTGAAAATTTTGGAAGATTTCGCTGAAGGAAATTCATGAAAATTACAAAATAAAGCCATAAAAAACATAAACACATTTGTTTGGGCATTTACAATTCAAGACTAAAACCCAAGATTTCAACAGACATGATAGTAAAACACTCTTTAAACATTGCTTTTACCTTTAATAAGTTTAAGAAGGCATAGTGTGAAAAACCAATGCAAAAACGGCATTCAAAACATGACACTTGCAGACACAATGCCATAAATGATTACCCTATGGAGCCACCTTAAGGTTACTGTAGACCTTCAGGGGTGTCTTCCAAAGAATCATTCGTTTGCGCGCCGCTTGTGCTATAACCATAGAAAAGAAAAGTATATATCATCGTAAAGCTGATAAAATGTGAAATCAGAAGAAATAAACATTTTTAAGATTTGATTTAATGATAAGCACACGCATGCCTTTAAACACAAAACTGACACTACTTGCTAAACTGAATTTCCTGCCTTCCTGCTGGCACATACGACCAAACAAACTGCACAGTGTCAATCTGTAGGTGATAGACTACAAAAGTGTGTGAGGCTTTTTCAATATTCTGATTGGTTGTCAAGAAAATCTATTTTGAAGTTGGCAAATTGAATATTTGCCGATCTTCATCACATGAGAGTGCATAAAAGAAGAAGTATTTGGAAAATCAAAAAGCCTCGCACACTTTTGTGCATTGATAACCAAGGAACATTTTGGCGAAATTTCATAAGAATCCATCAAATTTACATACCCTATTAATTCGCTCGAAGCAAGGAAATCCACGCAAAAATAAAGCCAGAGTTTTAGCCTTCTGTAAAAACAGTAAAGAGAAAAGGCAGTAACCAGCAAAAGAGAAGGAAAGTTATGGCGACTACCAGAGAACCATACATCCAGTCAACCGAGCGTGATCCAAAACAAAATCGCCGCAGTGAATTCGCTTTATTTTCAAGTTCTGTGCTTGAATGTATTTCAATTCCAGCTGAACAGCAATGTCTTTCATAGATATAATGACAAATTCTTTGTTAGAAATTTGAAATCTAGTGTGAACAAATAGTCAAACAATGCAAGCCACCACGAAGGATTCGCCATCTATATTATTGTACATGGGCACAACAAATATTATTCGCTGTTTTCCTTTTTTCTTTGGCCCGGGTTTCTTACAAGATTTTGTCCAAGACATCTCTCTTTTCAATGAATTCATAAAGTAAGTTTTCATGGACTGTACTTTAAATCAATATTTTAGCTATATCATGAATAAAGAAAAAACAATTTCGCAAAATTTGGCCTTTGAAGGTCTACAGTAACCTTAACCAACTGTCTCGCTTAAATGGAACTTGGTAGTCTGAGGGAATCCTGGAGCTTCCATTGTGTCCAGCCAACCACAAGATAGAGTACCCCCCATAGCTGGCAAATCCCCACAGCCCAGCCAGAAGCCTCCATTCCAGGAACCTGTCAACACTGATTAGATCAGTGAAAGGGGGACAAAGGGTGGGGTGGGGTCAGGAAATGCTTGGAAAAAAAACTGCAACAAAACTACCCAAGCTGCTACAAACTTCTTGGGAACTCAAAGCTTCAGCCTTAGCATTACCATAAATCTGTTGCAATGTTTCACTTGGGCCTGCACTCGTAAAATTGACTGCTGATTGGAAGAACCTGCTAAGTGGCGCCCGAGACTTTGTAAAACCGTTCTGGATAGAGTCTAAAAGGCCCAGCATTACAGATAAAACTGATTCCAGTAAATTGAAAGATGGCAAAACTTAATAGAGTTAGCCTGCCTGTTACCTGTAACCTATCCTCCTGGTGCCTCATGACACATAGGGCCTTAACAGAGGTCTTCTACTGTTCTCTGTCTGCTGCAATAATCCTTGTTTCCTCCCATGATCTCCACCCTGCCTCATTGAATCCCTCTTACAAGGTACACTCACAGCTCCTTGATACCAAGAATTTTCTCTGCTTCTGATTTCTGTGATAATTGTTTTTTAACGTGAGAGGGTTGTCAGGCCTCAGCCCAACCCTCGACCTGGAGGGATCACTCTTTGTCTGATTTCTACTTTTTGACCTGTTTGGTATGGGTGGCCCTACCAGGAGTCCATGGCTCTTGCCAACATACATTTAGCTCTAGGGGTTACTGGAACACGCAAGCCACCCCACCACAACAAGGCGTTGATCCGAGGCGTTATTCTGGAATGGAACGCTTGATAAACTATGTCACCATCTTGGATTGGATTGTGTTTGCTTGACTGGTAGAGGGTTGGTGAAGAGGCACAGGGGAGGGGAATATTGCTATTTCCCCTTCCGCTTCTCCTTATTTTGCCCATTTTTTTCCACTTCACACCTACTCCCTTGGCAAACATTTCCTCACCCCAGTCCTACACACTTGCCAGACCCAAGATGGCGGCATAATATGCACACATACAGAATCAACAAATATCTCTTCAAGAACAAGAGATTGATATACATGTACTCAAAAAAATACAAGTAAGTAAAAACATGAAAATTCCAAAAATCAGAAATGTAGTAGATTAAGTATTTGAGTTGATACAAATTAAAGACTATTCCATCATTTTTACAGTCAATTTGCCAGTCAGCTTTACTAAGAAAACAAAAAAGACACTAAGGGCTTCTCTCAAATGAACAAAGACCACCCAAAAGATGCCATTTTCGTGATTGACTTCATTTTGCAGATTGACAATATGAAACCATTGATACCATTGGGTGCCTATACTCCTAATGGATATTTTGAGCAATGCGTTGGGTTCAACCTCGAACTGCTCCCGATCTGGCAGTAGTTTTGCATGAAGAGAGCTTGTTTTCACATCAGTTACACTGTACATGTAGAATGAGCCGGTGGGTACTTACATGTACCTATTCTCTACTTTACATGTGCCCATTTTCTACTTTAAGCAACGCCTTGTACTACAAGTACAAGTACAAGGACATGAAACACGATCCAAGGCCCACCCACCCATGACTCACTCACTGTGATTTATTCACCCCTTGCATAAACTTGTTGTGCATGTTCCGGTCCAGCAAGAAGCTTTTTTTAAGAGCACTAGTTTCTCATGCAAATTAGCAGGCAGCACTCAATCTTATAGAAGGCAGACTGTTTTTCTCCCGAGGGTACAGTGTGTTATTTATACAGTTTGTGTGCGTCTTTACTATCTTGTAGCATTTTCAAAGAACAAATATCTTTTTTCATTTGGCAGTGGCATTATTTGAGGTTGTAAACTATGGTACATTGTGGTTTGTGTCAGTAGAGTAATCAAAATACCAGTAATACATGTATTTCATCATTTTCTTGCAGTTTCTACTTGGTGACAGTCCAATTTCCATTGCCAAATGAGCTGGTGAATATGAACGATAAACAGGTACATTGCGTAAACTTGTAAAATTTTCTTACAATTAATATAATTTTATCTCACTGGTACAATGTACTTGCTGGCAAGAGATTTTATGAAAAATTAAGAAATAAGTCTGGCAGCCTATACTAAAGGCTAAGTGCAAATTCCTGATGCAAAGTGTTCCAAAAAAGGTAAAGAAGTGAATTCAAAGAAGTGAATTAAAATATGTTATTCATGGGGCATTCTTTTTTTGTAAAAGGTCATAAAAATAGCAATTTATTGTAAGTTACATGTATTTCATTTTTGTTTCCTCTTGACAGTCCAGGGCCGTACCTAGGATTTTTTGTCTGTGGGGGCAAACTCCACATACCTTGAATGTGCCTTCGTTTTATTTTTACAAGCAAATATATTTGGGGATGAGAAATTATTGTCACCCCCTGTGGAAAATAAGCTATAACTTTGAAATGAAAAGAAGAATTAAAATTCGCAGACATGGTTTTGTAGGTTAGCTACCTGACAACAATTTGGCACAATTTTAGCCAAATTGGTCCAGGGGCTGCCGACTTGGAGTTCAAAATGCATGCACAACTTGCCCAAATTTTCATATCGAGAAACAAGGAAAAATAGAAATTCGACCGTAATGAGATTAGCGACACCCGGGCATCAAACAAATTAAGTGTCGATTGATCTTAAAAAGTATCATTTTTCATGAACAATAGTAGTTTGACAGGTAACAAGAAACAGACAAATTTTTGCGGTGGTGGGAAACCGTCTCGTTGAGAAAAAGCCGCTTCCAAGACTGGCCCAAAAATTCGGCTGACTTCACAAATAGTTCAGGTTACGCTGAGTAATGAAAACATCTTGATGACTTTTAATTTTTTTTTGTTAAGATGCCAAAGACAAGAAAGTGGTCGAGAGCAGCAGCTAACAGTCTGGTGCCGGTGGACATCAGCGACGATGCAAATGGAAGGTTTGTGAACTCGCAACTGTTGTTTTATGGGCTTATAAGAAACAATCCGTGATCCAACATCTTGCTCCTTTTCGTCTTCTTCTAACTGAATTTTAGAGCAGCTTGCAGCCCTTTCAACCGCCGACTGCTTTTCACTCGTATCCGGTTTGCGTTCACGTTCTTCGATTTCTTGAAGCCAATTTGTCTTGGCTGTAGAAAGAACTTTTGTTGCTTGAAGCGAGGTCTGCTGCTGATTCACAGCTAAATGCTTTCTTCCCATTCTTTGGTCTTGACTTTGACGAAGAAAAAGGACAGAATCTTTTTTTCTTTTTCAAAGACGTTCATAGATTTAACAAGATGACAACTTTGAAAGCATCCAGATGACGAATCGCGTGTGTTTTGCGAAACACAAACACACATGTGCTTTAGCCATCACGTAATCTCTCCTAAATTGACAATGCGATGACAAGAGTTGTCAGCAGCTAATTAGAATAATTAAGGTGGAAAAACTGTTTTTGCTTTATAACTTCCCGTAGGAGTAACATTTTTTCGTGGTATTTTTTTAAACAAAAGCTATTCTTTAGATTTATTGAATCATATAAAAATTCAAAATTGTGCAAAACGGCCAATTTTTGGTTGGCTGATACCTCAAGAGAACAACCACATGAGTGTTTTTTTACTGAGGTGTTGTCTACACCTGCATGTATGGTTGAACTGCATGAGCATCAGGGTAAGCAGTCATTAGAGGATTACATTGTGCCTGTTATTTATTTTGATGGATGGCCAAAGTTTCAGCAGAAATGTCCAGAAATGGCCGTAACCAATGGTGACAAGAGTTGGTCTTTGTTCCACTTCTGACATGATCACCGTTGACCAAGTTTGGCATCATCTAACCTAAAGGTCTACGTAAAGATTGTTCCAGTTATACAGGGTTTGAAATTAACTTTTTCGTTCGGGAGCCAGCTGGCGACTAACAGAAAAATGTTGGTCGCCAGATCGTAAATTTTGGTCGCCAACTTATTGTATATATAACTTACACAAAAACATTACTTTGCAAGCAAGAAAAGTCACAATTAGAAACTTCACGAGTAGCACCAAGTTATAAAGCTACCGTCGTTCTCAGGTGATTATGTCTCTGGTCCAAAGGTGATGGTTGGCTCCATAGTCATTTTAAATGAAGCGAAGCATATAACGTAATAAGTCTGTGGTTTTCATTGTGAGACAAACACGGGTGCTTGCGTATTTTTTCTTTGCTACTTCAATTCTTTGAACTGCCGTTCTTTGTTTTTGACTCGCTTTTCTCAACACCTTTCGCTGCCAAAATGCTATGCTTGGCCCAGGGCCCCTACACAACCACATTGCTCATACCAGTCTCCGACTGGTAGAAGAAGCCACTGAAACAATGCACAATATGGCGCATCGTAAACAAACTATCCACATGTCGAAATACATTCAATTTTTTCAATTCTCTTGAAATATTCAGACATTATTTTACTGGGAATGGAAAGGTGAGTTGTATACTAGTTACCATATCAGATTGATTTCCTAATAAAAAGATTTAATTTCTTTAGTTATCGGACATAACACGAATCGTCATATACTTTCCAAAAGTCCTTTCCAATAATTCTTGGTCACTCGAGAAATAAGGTTGAGAATATACAGTAAGTTCGGGCAAGTCTAGAGTCGCCAACTGGCGACCAGTTCTGAAACTTTAGTCGCCAGTGCTTAATTTTTGGTCGCATTGGCGACCAGTGAGTCGCAATTTCGAACCCTGTTATACCCAGATCAGAGTGATTGGGTCAATTAAGCCTGAAACATGCACAAAATGCTCAGAAATTAAAGTGGAAAACTCTGGCAAGAATTGCCCATTTTGATGATGCTTCCACAGGAATTCTTTATTTGGAGGCAATCCCAGTGGAAGGTCAATCAATGCAGCAAAAGGAAGAAAAAGAAAGGCAGAAATAAATATTGAAAAGCCTAAAGACCTCCACAAGTCACTCTAGAAATTTTGATTTGTTCATAAGCAAAAGTGTCATAAAAATGTGATGCTGGTGGAAAGAAAGGCATGCTGTTATGAATGTTGCAAATGCCTAGATTGAGCTACTTTGGCTCATATCCTGGCTGAAAATGTCCAAAAAAATGCAGTTTTTGCCAACAGGTCCAGGTGTCAATGGGTTATGTAACTCCAAAGCTCTTGCATGTAATTTCATTTGGGAGCAAATTCTAACTACATGTACTGTAGGCACTGCTTGCGATACATTGACATGTACATATCGCTCTCTGTTTTCTTGTTTGTGTATCTGTAAAATCTTGAGGTTGCAATAGACAAGTGTTTTGTATGCATAGATTTACTTGAAAGATGATTTCCAGTCCGTACTGAGCACCCTCAGGAGGGTTTTTTTTTACGACTTTTGTTTTGCTTCATGTAAGACATCACAAAATGTAGCATTTCACATCTACTTACATGTACATGAGGTAAATTCAAAGTTTTATGTCAACTTCCATTATCGATGTGAAGCTTTATGCTTCATTCTTCTGATATCACTTGATGGAAAACCTTCATAGCTGTAAAACTCAAGGAAAACTGTTGGAAAAAGAATTTAAAATCAGCCCGAAAGTTAGGGTAAGCAGTTCATAATGAATAACATCAATTTGCATTTGTTTGTGACTATCGCAAACATTAGAGTGCGGAGACTGTGCAGTACGGACTGGAAATTGTCTTACACTATGTTTCCAATTTATGTTGTCCAAAAAAAAGATGTCAGAAAATTAAACTTCTGGAACAAAAATAATGTCTGAAAATTGATGTAAAAAAATATTTGTGCACGCATTGTCATGATTTTCAATGTTCAACGTAAAGAATTTGCAAGTGAAGAATGATCATTGCAGTAAATTTTCCAATTTAAGCAACTGGAAAGAAGAAGCCTGAAAAAAATCAGGGCTTCAACGGGATTCAAACCCATGACCTGCGTGATACCAGTGCGATGCTCTACCAACTAAGCTATGAAGCCACACATTGGGAGCAAGGTCAATTTATTGAGTTCATATCTCCCGTGAGGAATGAAATGATGTGAAGTATATGTATATGAAATATTTCATAATTATTTAAACTGCGGTTGTAGATTCAGGAATGATCATCGCAGTAAAATCAGGGCTTCAACAGGATTCGAACCCATGACCTGTGCGATACCAGTGTAATGCTATACCAACTGAGCTATGAAGCCACACATTGGGAGCAAGGTCAATTTATTGAGTTCATATCTCCCGTCAATGACTTTTTCTAAAGATAACATTTGGTATGAATATGTGACCCTATTTGGGAAAAGCAGGCTTAACAAAAATAGCGTTGGAGCATTTTTTCGTTGCAATGCATTTTCAATGTGTTGGAAATGCGTGGAAGGGCATTTCCATAATGCATTTTGAAGCATTGGCAATGTTTTTCAACAGAACCGAAATGCGTTGCAAATCCATTTCAAAATCATTTCAAAACATCGTCAATGCGTTTCCAAACATTGACAATGCGTTCAATGAAATGGCTGGCTGTTTGGAATTATTCATAGAACCGCTGCTATCAGTTATTAAAATCTTTACAATGAATTGTTGACTACTCCAGCACATACAGCATCTTTGAACTTGAGCAGAAATATTATATACATTGAGTTTTCCGATGTAATTTTGCAGAGAACATGAGGAAGCTTCGTAAAACTTGAGTTACTATTTTGGCTCCAGTTCTTATGGTGCTGAGTGAACTTATGGCAGTAAAAATAAAGATTGTCTGCTTCATGCATGTGTTTCAAACCCCGGGGTTTCAAATGACATTCAATTTGAACAATCGATCAAGTCTCTAATTTCACTGAATTCAAAACAACCTTTCCTTTGGAAAAAACTTTAAACAATAGAGGGCATCCAAACAATAATATTGGAAGGCAAAACGAGCGATGTTGTGGATTTTCAATTTGTAACCGTACTCCGAACATATCGGAAGTTCAAAATGAAAAGCTTGATAGCAGACAGAAAATGATGTCACGAAAGCAAACTTCAGACAAGCTAGGTCTACTTCTTTATTTGTTCCAGTGAATAAAGAAATACTCTTCTTTCACAAAATTTTGTTCAAAAACCGCTTAAGATCGGGATCAGGCTTATAATTTTAGTTGGCAACTACAACAACGCAACATCACAAACATGATGTAAATGGCACAAAGGAATGTCAACGTTCCGCTCGAGTGATCACAAATTTGAACTTGTGATACTGAATAAGTTTTGTTTTGCAGGCCTCCTAAAATGTTTCTTTTACACTGGTGCAGATTAATCCCTTTTGCAGTAAAGTTATCAAAAAGGTTTTCGCTAACCACTGCAATAAAACACCATAAAGATAAGGTCTCCTACATCTTTAATCTTACATTGTTAGCAGGGGACATTAAAGAACCCACACACTAATTTATTGAAAAGAGTAGGGCACGTAGTTCCCGGTGTTGTGGTCTGACCTTGTCTCACGGGTTGATGCTTCACATAGGGATAACCTCATTGCACCTTTCCGCCTTGGACAGAAATGTCCAAGAAAAAATTACTATGAATAAAAGGTGAAAAACGAGCCATAAACATAACAATGAGGTGGCGCGACCTTGTCTGCCTTAGTGTCTGCTTCGTAATGTTCGTATAAAATTACCAGGGAAAATAGATGAATTTTCAGTACACCCTTCAGTTTCATTGGCTCTGAAAACCAACAGTTAATGAAGCTTCAAAAATCTTTAAAATGCCTCAAGCTGTTCACAATTACATGCAACCGACGGTGTAGCAGGTTTAATCATCCGAAGTCACGCACACCATGCATTCGACGAAGATAATAATTTATTTATCATCAACATAGTCTTGACTTGCTCTGGGTAAAAGATTGCTGTTCAGGAAAGTTCACTCCTATTTATTGTGTTAAGTATTTCTGATGATGCATCATGATGACGTATCATGTCACATTATAGCCCTCAAATGCAGACATAATAATTCTTCAGCTCTCACTTGGTTTTACTGAGCAGAACCACATGACAGCCAGAAACATGTCTCTGCTCACAGGCTAATTAATGTGACGGGGTAAGTCTACAGTGTAGATCCTCTCTAGGGGACTGGTAATAATTATTATTTATGTTGGGGGGCGTGGGGGGATCATAGGGTGGGCCAGGCCTATTTTGTTTTTAGAGAAAAGGGGCAGGCCAAAGGAGAATTTCGCGTTGGTTGGGGGTGGGTCATTGTGTGTTTTGTAAAGAATCACACTCACTACGATTCAGGTGGAAGATCTAAATAAATTCTAATGCAATGCTGGACAAAATATAACACAACTGGATGTCACATGTAGCAATCCAACCTAAGTATGGAGGATCAGAGATGTGGGCATTAAATATCAATAAATAAACATAAGCCTTATTGCGAAGGCTTGCATGCTTCCTTTTCTTAATAGAACTGTCTGGGAACTTTTACTACCTGAAGTGCAAACAGCTGAAAATCATTATTGGTTTCAATAATGGATTATTGAATTCATTATTCAATTTAGTGAAATCAAATTTTTCCAATTTTCAAATCAAAAACAGTTTGAAATTTTTTTTTTAATTGAACTGCTATTTTTTGTTTAATGACTTCAGTAAAAAAGAAAATTAATTTTTTAAACTGGTTTTGATTTAAATATTGGAAAACTTATTTTTTCAATAATTGATTAATGAAATCAATAATGATGTCTAGGTGTTCATGCTTCAGGTAGTTTGACTGTAATATGGAGCTATTGAGCTCCTTTTTGTGACACTGGTCCACAAGATATGCTCACCTGATTTCATTCAGTGAACAGGAACTCCTTATAGAGGTATAGATTGAAGGGGGTTGGGGATGGGTCACCTCTTAGATAAAGTTATATGGGGGTGGGTCAAGAATTAACTAATGGCTTAAAGGGGTGGATCACATTTTTTCTTTCATGCTAAAACAAAAAAATTAACTGGTGACATGACTAAGCCTTTCAGGTGACCTGGCTCTAGTTTTGGGCAAAGTGACTATTCTCTCTTCAGAGCATACTAGTTAGTAATCAACCCAGTAGTGAGTAGCTTTATTAATTACACGGCATTACTTCTGGTTTGTTCCCCAAGTGCTATTTCCAAAATTCACTTCAATCTCATATGGAAGAAAGTATGTGCACCTAGAGACTAGAAAATCATTCAAAATAGCTGTTCCAGATATTGTATACGTGTTTGTCTTGACCCATCCTAGATTAAAATATTAAGGCAAGCTTTGGAGCTTGAAGAAAGAAAATTCTATTGATTTGATTATTGATTATTTTATAATTGGTACAACCAGTATGTAAGACTAGACCTGAAGCATAATCTCATAATAGTATGGTAAATAAATGTCTCCAGCTTTTAATCCTGCATATGTACTCAAAGGGTGTTCAACATTGAAACTAATCTAATCTGCTTTTTCTTTCAGGCTCAAAATACCATGACAGAGATTTTGTGGAGTCATCAGCAAGTGAAGGAAAGAAGGCTGTAATAACTTGTTTTAAAATAACTTAGTCCAGTGATAGTTTTCAGGAACAAGAATAGTCTGGACATACAACTCAAGGCTACTAGTTTTAGTGACAAAAATGCGTAATTTGGTAAGAACTTTCAGTTAATATGACCAAAAGCTTTGAATAGTTGTTCAGAAATCACTAAATTAATCAGGTTTACCGCAGGTCAGGAAAAAGACCGTGATTAAAACATATTTTGAGTTCAGGAAAAGTCAGATTTTTTTTTCGATTGGGGAAAATTTATATTTCAAAGGAAACATCTAGTAACATTGAAATTATAACACCGCTGGTTTAATACTATTAATTTAAGTCTGGAATGTCAGTGTTAATCTGTGCCAACATTGGTAGCCTTGAGTTATGTTATTGCCGAGATTTCCAGTGGAATGTGATGCTCAAATTTCTTCTCAATCAGACAGCTGTATTGAAAATACTACATGTATATGTACTGTGCACTTACGTTTGGGCTTTAAAAAGGAACCCAGAAAAAAAGTCTAGGAAAAATTTAACTGAAGTCTATTGGCAGTAACTTATTTTTGTGGGGTACTGACCGAGAAAAAAATCTGGAAAAAAACTAAGTCTTCTGGCGGGAAAATTTTCGCGCTTTTAAAAGGGGCCGAGAAACAATTCTTAAAAAAACAAGTCTTTTGGCGGGAAAATTGTCCTTAGAAAAAAAAGGTCTGCACTTTTGAATGGTGTCTGGTTTGGGGTCAAAAATATACTAAGTCTTTTGGCGGGAAAATTTGTGCAACAGATTTGTCCCATCAACAGTCAAAGTATATTTTGATTTCTGGCTGGACTCTGTTCTCAAGTGCAGAACTTTTTTTTTGTCGGCAACCCTACATAGTCAAAAAGTAGTAAAAGAGATAGCCTACATTCCGACTAGTTTCCAGGCCCCTTTTAAAAGCGCGCATTTTTATTTATTTGCTTGCTATAAAAGACAGGAAAGATAAGAGACAATTAAAGTTGTGAATACTTTATTGATTGCTTTGTTTCATTTACTTATTTACAACTAATTGAAAAAAGACTAAACTTAATATTTGCTACACCCCGGCTACAAAGACTAATTTTTTTAAGTCTGAATATTACAACAGCCAGCATTTAATATAAAATGTTTAGCTATGAAATTCGAGACGAATTTTATTGCTAAATTTGCACAAATAAATATCAGATTGAAAACTTGAATACTCAACTAAAATATGTGAATGACTGATAAAGAAATTTGAAATAAAGTTGACAAATCAGCGTATAATTGAAAAATATCAACCAATTAACCGATGTAATATATCAGCTGCAGAAAACTTACGCCAATTTTCCGCTTTTTGGAACAAGTACTAAACATGTCTGGAAATACAACGTTTGCACAAGAATCGTTTGACAAATTATTTCTGTGTAAGATTCGGTTTCTGAAATATTCGCGTCTGGAGTTTACAGACTGAATATGCCAGATATCAAATTTTCCATATAAACATTATATTTCGCACCAAGTTTAGACCTCGAGCAAAATTGTTGCAAAGTTGGCGAAGACAGACTACAGCAATCAAAATATAATCGGAGACAAACACGGAAATGTTGCGTTATAAGAAACTAATTGCTAAGCTCCACACGCGAAACCTTAAAATTTTCATGTGACAGTCCTTGAAAAAGTGCGCTTCACTTTGATCACTTCTGTTGATACGTTTTGAAATTTTAGTACGAGCGTGCCAAATCTCTCAAGGGACCTTTATTGTTTTGAAAGCAAATTATTTTCAATCTTGCGATTGCTAGCGGTTCAACTTAAATCCAACCGTAAGACATAATTATCACTCTCCGCGACTTTTTTTTCGTACAAAACGACCATTTTTAAATTTCTAGGCAATGGCCCTTTTCACGGTTAATTTTTCTCATTTGCATTACAATGTGATCTAACGTAGACACGAGGAAATTTTAGTTAAAACTAAAAAATAGCCCGAAATTGCCTCGCATACATGTTAAATTTTCTTGTAATGTAAATGAGCAAGGTTAACCGTGAAAAGGGCAAGAGCTTTTGCATAAATGGCGCCTAAATTTGAATAATAATACTTTGTACATCCTTAGCCTCGTACTTGTGGTTCCAGACAGGATTTTTACATGAATGTGACGCTTAGGATGTATAAAGTATTGTTATTCAAATTTGCGCAAATGTTCTAGAGTTAAAGTTGACGGAGAGTAGAGAATAGATTTCCGAGTTCTCTTGTGCCTCTGTTTCAAAACGAGTCCAAGTGCGATACCTTTCATATGAAAATGAGTTCTGCATGAAGTCTCATTTTCATGCAAATCAAAGTCATTTTGATAAGAATAGAGTTCCAAAGTGATGACGTCACAAAAATAAAATTTTTGAAATTATGGGATATGATGCCATATTCTTATAGAGCATGCTAAAAGACGTGCCCATCCCAAAAATTAGCTCCGAATTGCAATTCCCGGTAGAGATATAAGGGATCAAAGTTTGATGGCATTCCATCAAAATTTGTTTCTGTTCCTTCAGTTTAGAACTGACTCAAAATTAGAGAGATTTATATGGGGCAGTATTAAATTTCAGTCCTTCATATTTGAGCTAGGAATTACAATTAAGAGCTAAGTTTTGGCAAGGAACCTTTTTTAAGGATACTCCATTCGAAAATGGCGCCCAATCCCATAATTTCACAGATTTAATTTTTTGTCACGTCACACTTTAGAACTCTATGGTTTCGCACTTAGACTCGCTTTGAAACAGAGGCACAAGGAAACTCGGAAATGGCCTATTGAGCTGGATTCGTTAAGGATACTGTGACCGGCTGAAAACTTAGTTAGCTTTTACCTCAACAATTAACATCTTAATATCAAGTACGCTTTACTTCTTGAAAAGCTCTTGTCTTCCTTCTCCTGAATTGTGATCTAAATCATTCAGCCAACAGTAATTGACACTGGAAGAGAATACAAGCGCATGTGTTAGAAGACACGAACAGTGGACAGCAAAGCAGCTTAAGGACGTTCGCGCCCAAAAACTTCCCACGCATAGATTTTTTTAAAACTTTGACTGCAGGTAGAAAATGATAAAATTAGATTAAAAACGTAAAAAAAGTCGGGAGTTACCAAACTCGTTCTGAAGATAAGGGGTGGCACAAACCCTAGGATTTCCAGTCATTCGAGGCGATTCTGACCTAAGTACTTTAGGTATCCCTTCCAGATATTATAGTGTATCTAATAGACTTTAATTGGGATGAATATACTATGCTACGTTATAAATGCGCTATGACTAGTAGTAACCACAGGTTAGAAAGTGCGGGTCTAAATGCACTGGAAGAGCTTTTGTTTAAGATGTTGAGAATAGAGAAGATGGTAGCCTGCGAATGCAGACGTTATTTCCGGCTGTCGGTTGTCTTCGGAGGGAAGATGGTAATGCGTGCCTTGTTTTGAAAGCGTGTTAGAAAATTGGCGTTACTTTCGATTCAGAGCTTACGATTCTCACCAGGCCAAGTAAAGTTAGCTAATTAAATATACAAGGAGGAAGAAGTCGCAGGTCGCGGAAGAATGGTTATGTGCTCAAAATTGAGGCAAAATCTTCCAGTGATGGAAGTCAGAAGATTGTAAGGATACAGAGAGTAATTTGGAACCATTTGCTGGCTTATAAGGGTGAAAATATCCAGAAGCAAGCTTTATTTTCGCTTCCGTGCTAAACACTGAATAATTCACGCGTTTTTTGGAGAATACCCTGCCATTGGAAAGTTGGGCCTCTGAAAATAGTGGCTACGTGGCCACAAAGCTGACGAGTTACACAGGGCGAGGATGCTAAGTCGGCACTTGAGTACGTAGCTTCTTTGCCGGATTTCATACCGTGAGGGCCTGGGTATGAGTCCGTGTATTATGGGATTAACAGCACAAAACCCATATAATCAGAAAGAGCACAATGAGCTTTACAAAATCCTTAAGTTTCGTAATAATTGCGCCAATATTGAACAAGATAAAGCCATTCAAAAACTTAAAAAATTAGTAACAAATGTATTACTCTTCCCAGTAGACCGCGACACCTACGAGTCTTTCCAGAGTAACGTTTTTCATGCCGCGATTGTTTCAAATCAATCACGTGGTACATTGAAATGCACCACGCGAGCATTTTTTCTGTGTGGCGTCATGACTCTTTCGTTCTTCGTGATGTTCATTCACAACATGTTTATCTTCAAGAGGAAAGCTTACCGGGTGTTTTGCGTCTGAGAAGACCACCTCAAATTTGCCCTGACCATATTTTATCTTTAGCTGATAAACAGCGGCCATGCTGACAGTTCTATGTCAGACAAATACTACGATAAGCTTTCCTCTTGAAGATAAACAAGGTGTGAATGAACATCACGCAGTACGAAAAAGACATGACGCGACACACAAGAAAAATGTTCTCACGTGGTGCATTTCAATGTACCACGTGATTGGTTTGAAACAAACTCGCGGTATCAAAAACGTTGCTCTGAAGGCGACAAAAAAATTTATGGGTGTCGCGGTCTACTGGGAAGAGTAATATGGATTGCCGGACACTTGTCCGGAAACCATACATTCCTTTGCAAATTTTGAAGTTTTTGAATGGCTGTATCTTGTTCAATATTGGCCCAATTAACACGAAACTTAAGGATTTTGTAAAGCTCAGTGTGCTCTTTCTGAATATATGGGTCTTGTGTTGTTAATCCCATAATACACGGACTTGTACCCAGGCCCCCACCGTATGAAATCCGGCAATGGCTACGTGGCTACGTGGCTGCATGGCTACGTGGCCAGTTGACATTCTCAGGTTTTTGCTTGATGAACACTTGAACTGGATGTGGTGCAAATCGTACTTGGACGGAACGAACCTTTCCTAGGCCTGCTTACTCAAGGGCATTGACTGCTTCCGTGAACTCAGAATTTGCGATTCCTCGCAGAGGACGTGGGCCGCACTGTTTGTTTTGTATTATGTTAATCGGAAGACCTATCGTCGGCCGCTATATCGCCAATCGAGAAAATGAGACTTATTTCGTTTCTCCAGTCATTCATTCCTACCTGTTCTGTGTTGATGTCAAAAAAAATGGGAGGGAGTGTGGCCGAGTGGTTAGGGCGCCGGACTTGAAATCCGGACGTCAAGTCCCAGTCTGACCACTTAGCTGGAGTTGTTTCTTGGTGGACCCTAGTTCAACTCCTCGGTCATGCTTGTAAATAGCCAACTGGTCTGCCTCCCGCCAGTTGGGATTTTTAAGCCTGTTATGTTCATTTGAAATATTTGTTTCCTTCAGTTTAAGTGGCATGCCTGTGAACTAGCTTGGTGTAGCTAAGTGCATGACCACTATAAACAGACACCTGACATTTTTTTTTGGACAGCCCAATTTACGTATTCGATGGCGCAGAGAAGTGTAGACTTTTCGATTTCGTCTGCTGGCTGTGTGGGCTGCCTGCCTTGAAGTAGCTCCGCAGTGACGTGGTTAAAGATATGGAGCGCTGCCGCAACACGGAGGATATTGTCGATCTTTTTCGTCTTGGGCGGACTTGTGCCTTCCAAGATGGCTTCATTTACCTCGGCTATAAATTGTTCGTTTATAGTGTTCACAGTTTCTGTGGCCTCTTGGTCTAGAGTGTAAGTGGAACGTGAAAGATTCAGGCGAGCAATCTCCACGAATACGTCCTCGACGCTGGAAAGGCCGCTCTCTTTTAAGGCTTCGATGGCCTGGCTCGTCTGCGTTGGGGTCGGTCGCAAGCACTTTGGGAATGTAATGAAAAATCGGTCTAAAAGACCGTGTCCTTGATCTAATAGGGCGACTAGACGGGAGGCAAAGGGAATCTGTGTTGCCCCTAAGATGCAGAAAGGCGTGTTTGCTGCTATTTCCCGCGTTTTTTCAGTGGCGTACAGGTAGGAGGCCTCTTCTCCAGAGAACAGTTGACATAGCGCTTGTACATCGCCAGTGGCATTTTCTTCGTCAGACTTAAGCAATTTGAACAGGACGTCGTAAATCTCGGCTGACAAAACCCTCTGTTGTTGTCTGCGACTGCTTTTATCAGTCCCGACGAGGTACATTTCTGGATTACAGGGCTTGCAGAATCTGCTTCTGGCGTTACACTGGCCATGGGTGATATAGCGCATTCCTTGATTGCTTGTGATTTTCCAGTTGTTGGAGGGCCAACGAAGATTGAATAGATGTTGAGTGGCATTTCTTGTGTTGCAGTTTTCAGTGTAGTTGCAGTTCCAGCCATGAACGCAGTGGTAGTAATCAGAGTGAAAGAAAGAGTCAGGATTTGTGCTAATAGAGTGCGACTTGTTGAGAATAAAGCTCCAGACTTCGGCAGGGAAAAGCGTTTCAAATGGATCAGGAAGTGCGATTAGGCGTTTTTGAAGTTGGGCCCAAGTACTGTTCGGTTGTTTTCGAAGCTTCGTAAGGCGCGGGGTAGACATTCTGGAACGATGCGCTTGTCTCAAACGATGCGCTTGTCTCAAACGATGCGCTCTATATTGTGTTTAGCGATTTTGCAGCTAAAGGAATCCCCAAAGGCATTAATAAGTTATTGTAAGGAGATTAATGCCACGGACGGTAAGGTTGCACAATCGATTGAAGTCTTTCGCGTGCCGCAGTTAAACAAAGGGTGTGAAGTAATCGGTGAACGCTTTAGTTGCAGTTACTACTGTTTGATTAGTTTGTAGCTGTTTTGATAATTTCATTAATATGCCCCCTGCGTCCGAATTGTGATTAAAAAAACCAACAAATGCGTTCTTAAAAGCAAAATATGTGGTTATGCTGTTCTGTGGGAATATTTTTTTTAATAATGTAAGATGGTAATTGTTGAATTGCGGAAGCCGTGTTGTGTAAAACTTAGAGAGATTTGAAGGTATTGTTTGTAGTTTGGTGTATTATGTGCCAGGAACAAAGACTGTGAAAACTTAAAAGGACGTGGGAAAATTAAAGCAATTAGCGTTTATATAGTTTCTTTGTTGGAGTTCTTTTAATGACGCTCAGTGAGGGCTAATACATGCTGGTCAATGTTAAGATAATTAGTTGTTTGCTTTGCAGTCGTTTATGCTGTTTTGGAAAATGTATACTGTTGTACGTCGTAAGACATGTCGAGTGCAAACTGGGTGTTCGAAAGCTGATTTAAAAGATCAATGCACTCAGTGCGGCAGCACTCAAGAAAGCTATCAAAGAAATGAGAAGCAAGAGAACTTCACATCATATGAAAATTTGCTAAGAGATTACCTGTGGGACAGAGAGTTCACGTTGTCATGGCTAAGAGAAGAAGGGGTGATTGCGTCGAGTAGAAATTGCACAATGTGTGGATCGGAGATGAATTGGGTTCGGCGGGGAGACCGATCCGATGGCCACGTCTAGGAATGTAGAAGCCAGATTAATGGTAAGCGGCATAGATGTAAGAGGAGCATCAAAGAAGGAAGTTGGTTTGAAAATTCGAACATAACAATTGAAGAGGTGTTGTACTGGTGGTGCCAGGACTTAAACCAGTGACAAATTAAAAACAGCTTGGACTTGGCTCGCACACAGCGGTTGACTGGGACATGTTTTGTCGTGAAGTATGTGAGGAGGCATTGTTCGGTGGAAGGGAGAAAATTGGCGGTCCAGGGAAACTGGTTCAGATTGATGAAAGCAAAATTGGAAAGAGAAAGTATCATCGTGGACATGTAGTGGAGGGTCAGTGGGTTGTTGGCAGCATCGAGGAAGATTCCGAAATGTTTTATTGCGACCGTAGAAGACAGGACGGAGGAAACTTTGCTAAATCTAATCAAAGAATGGATTGAACCAGGAACAACAATTGTGTTCGATTGCTGGAAGGGGTACATCCACAAGACAGTAAACCACTCCGTGGAGTTCGTTAACGAGGAGGGTTTCCATACAAAAAAGATAGAAGGGCATTGGCGGCAAATGAAAGCGAAGATTACGACGCACGGTCGGAAAAAAGAACACTTGCATCATACCTAGCTGAGTTCAAATGGCGATATATCCACAATGGAGAATATTTGTGGAAGGTGTTTTTAAATGACATTAAGCAAATTTACAAATTTGAATAATCAGAAGAATGCACTTCCTGAAAATATGTCAGAATCTTATCGAATCGGTTCAAGCAGTGTAAGAGCAAATATAAACACGTTTAACTTTGAGATGTGTTAATTGAAAGTATTGTACATTATATGACACAGTTTTGCTGTATGTTCCCCTGTGTTGCAAGAACTTTTTATCTGCAGAAAGAGTTTGAAAAAAGTAAGAGAAAAAAGTATTGGATATACTGTAAGAAAATGTATCATTTTAGTAAAGTTTTTTGGTTGAATTGAAATATCATGCAGTTGTTTCGGGTCATAGATTAAAGAACGAGATTTAGTAAATTCTCAGTTCCGACTATTGCATTTCTAGCTTTTTGATTGGCTAAAAAACTCCGACAATGAGCCAATACTCGGAGTTTCACGTCATATGGAAAATAGTGCGCCAAGATTAAAATTTTTCGCTACGCGCTCGTTGGTTATTTTATCACTTCATATCCAACACGGGCTCATGGAATAATTGTTATATATTCGTGTTTAGCGCGCTTGTTTTGGGTCATGGATTAAGCGCGCTTGTTTCGGGTCATGGATTAAAGAACGAGATATATTCATGTAGTGCCCAGGTCGCCAAGACGTCGCCAGGCCACTAAGCTGCGTAGCTGTGTAGCTGCCTCTCTTGGGCCCGCAATAAGGGGATACACCAAGTACTTACCGATTCTGGCCGGATTCATTACTATCGGCATTTAGAAAACAGTCCTAAGGAAGCACGCGCGCTGATTGGTCAAAAATCCTGTTTGTATGGCGCGAGCAAAGAGAATTTACATTTTGATAATCAAGGTTTACAAGATGTTTTCCTTTTTGTCGTCGTGGTGTTTTCTAAAAGAAATAGAAAACATGTACTCCGTGTTTGTATCGAGTTATACAAACACTCGTGAAAATTTGGGAGAACTCGAAAAAGCTGTGGAAACACTCGCCTGCGGCTCGTGTTCCCACAGCATTTCTCGTTCTCCCAAACTTCCACTCGTGTTTGAATAACTCGATACAAACACGGTACATGTTTTCTATTTCTTAAATATTTAAGTTGAAGAATCATATCTAAGTTATGTGTGTTTAACACAGCATACATACCTGTATCCATGTACCAATTCAACCCTATTTGAATAGTATATAAGAAATAATTTACACTTCCCACGTACAGATTTTTTTTTGTTTTTTAGTATGGTGAAAAGAATCAGAAAAGGAAGCGATCTGCCGAAAAAAAGTGGGGGTCACCGAGCATCCAACAAAAATATTCGCACACCAAGTTCGCGCAAAGGTCACCAGCTCTATATTTTGTTGAGTTTTCGACTCAGTGCGCGCGCTTGAAAATGACGTGGCACGCGCATGGCCAATGGATAGTGTGCGCATTAGAGATGCGCAGTAGCAAGGGGCGCGAACTTCCTTGAGCTATATAAATCATAAGCTAGGCACACATTAGGGGACCGATTTGTGGGACTATTGGTCCCTACGACTAGTCCCAGAGATCAAACCAGCTTACACTCTTCTTTTCTTTTTTTATTAAGAACCATTAAAATTTAGCCCCAGCTCAATGTTCTAATTTTTTTCGGCCATTTCAACCTCAAAATGTTCTTATTTTGTTCTTAAAATTCAGTACTTCACTGTAGGGACCCTGACCTGCAGGGTGCCTAAACCATAGATAAACATTAAACAGTTGGATTTAATAAATGTATTTATCATGGGTTACGTAACCTTTTCTTTGGGGTGTTACATGGTATGCTGTTCTGTTGCTTCATTAGCGGTAGGCTATATATATTTGAGTTGTTCTCATTTATATTCATTCGCGTCTTACGACCGTCCCTACGCCCTCAAAATTATGTCCGATGTTGAAGACGTTACTCCAGCGAACACAGATTTTCCCAGCAGCGACGTTTTGCTGTCTTCGCTTCCTAAACAACCTTTGTCTCAATCTCTCGAAGCTTCAGTACCATTCCAGTCTTCAGAATCCAGTGATATAGCGTCCGCGTTCTCTCTATTTAAGGATTATTTCGACAAGAAGTTGGGCGCCTTGAAGCGCGATATTCAAGACGAGTCGTGCAGTAATACCGATTCTGTGGCCAAAAAGCTTAAAGAAGAATCCAAGATCACGTTTAGATTCGAAGGTAATAAGAAACAGTTTCAATTCAACTTCGACCTTGCAGAAAAGGTGAAGTCGGCGTCAGTTGCTCTCGGGAAGAGAAAATTAGACCTTGTTAAAACTCAACTGGAAGAACTAGACTCTGACATTAAGAAGCGCAACAAGCTTATCAGACTGGCAGACAAGTCCGCCGCCGGTTGGGATTTGGTGAACGAGTATTTATCAGACGAGCTGGCCAGCGGGTCCGAGGACGAAAAGCGTATCCGCCGTGCCGAGCAGAGGGCCCTTCGTAAACGCAATCAACGCCAACAGAAAGCGAAGCCATCAAAGCAAGGTTATTCACAACCCCAATCTTCGACCACAACCACCGCGTTTGCTGACCAACATTCATCATCCTCCAGACCTATTTCTCGTACTTTTGGCGCTTTCAGAAAACGAAGACCAAGTGATATTTGTTTCGCCTGCGGCCAGCAAGGTCATTGGAGATCTCAGTGTCAAGTTAATCCTCAAACCAGATCTTCGAGCTCGGGGCAGTCCTTTCCTAGTTCTTCTGGTTTTTCGGGCATTGGAGGTAAATAGGACCACAGGATTAAAAACTTGTTCTCCAAGGTTAGACATTAGCTTTAGTCAATTTATTAGATATGTATTCTTCTTATTTGGAGTATTTCAGGGAAAGGGACCCTATTTCTTTAGTTGATTTCGATTACGATCGCAATCTATTTGAATTTGAACAGAATTTCGCATTGCCAGTACTCAAGGGTAGACTTAGGTCCTGTTTAAGTTATTGGCACACTATTGGTGCCAATAGTTTTGTTATCGATACTATTAAATTCGGTTATCGGATTCCATTTATTAGTACACCTTGTCAGGCGCGTTTTTCTAACAATCAGTCAGCTCTCAATAATGCGTCTTTCGTGGAGTCGGCTATCGCTGAATTAAAGGGGGTAAGTTTCTAAAGAAACTATGGTGCTGCGTCGGTGGGAGTATTACAAGATAATTT
>CM042747.1:29468051-29480551 GCA_022496165.2 Catalaphyllia jardinei
TTTTCAGGCTTCTTCTTTCTAGTTGCTTAAATTGGAAAATTTACTGCGAGGATCATACTTCACTTGCTGACTGCTTTTGTTGTGTAAATCCAGTTGTTCTTATGCTAACTGGGTGCATTTAAATGACAAAAGAAGAGAGGTCTGTATCAAAGCAAGGACACCTTCAGTCTCGCTTCTGTTCAAAGGCCAGGTCACCGAGCAGAGAACAGTAAAATGGTCTATTGTAAGTGTTGAGACGACAATTTTCTAAAAAAATGAAATTCCTGAAGCCTTAACTTGGAAGAATCTATCATGCGTTTGACGAGAAAAAAATGAAAAGAAATTGAAATTTCACATGCTTAATTTATTTCGACTTGAAGATCTAAAATTCTAACTTACAATAACGTTGCTAGAGGTCCTCTTCTATAAACAATACTAATCAATTTACAGTTAAATTAAATTTTTCATATTATGGTATAATAAACGTGGCAGCACTTAAAATATGTGTACTCTTCTTTCGTACTGGTGTTATTTCGTTGTTTCTTCTCTTTCTTTTACGGTCTGTATTATCAGTATAATACTAATGTTATAGAACAATCATAAAATAATTTGTTCTGCACGTACCACAACGCACTGTACTGTTCTGTGCTGAACAGTATTGCATTGCTTCGCGTTACACCCAGACATTGTGCGAAAGTATTTACTACACTGCATTGCACTCCGTAAGACTGCACCGTATCGAAATGCAATGCGATGCACCGCTCTGCACTGGTCCTCACTACTCTCCACTACACTACCACTGCACTGCTCTGCTCTACCCTACACTGGCACTGCACTACACTGCACTGCACGTCACTGCCCTGCACTACACTACCACTGCACGGCTGTGCTCTACCCTACACTGGCATTGCACTGCCCTGCGCGACATGTACACTGCAGTGTATTGAACAGTAGTTTCCTTGCATTTACACCAACAGCACTGTCACAGTGTGAACGTTAGCGATGAGCACAACGTTTTCTCAAGTTCATCCCACTAAATGTTCTGCAATTTTCAACAATAAAAGAAACAGAAAGGAAGTTACATTTATTCGTGAACTGTTTGTTGAAAGAGGGGTTACTTTCCTGATAACAGACATTCAACAGTTCATCGAAAATAGCACCTATGAGCAGAAAATCAAGTTTTATTGGCTAGATAACTCAGTGTCAGTCTAGATCAGTCTACGGTATGCGAAAAATTTGATTCTAAGTAAAGTGACGTTAAGCTTGCAAGACATGTTTCTACAGCATTTCTGCCGAAACATGTCTCCAACTTTAAAACGTTTTCTCCATTACTAGCCTGCGCCGGGTTGTTCAAAGCCCGATTAAGCTTACCCAGGGTTAGCGTGAATTTTTATTTCAGTTTTGTAACTTTTGGTGAAGTGTTCTGTTTATATTGTTTGCCCTTCAGTTTTGAGCTGTAGTAATCTCAGACTACACCAAACGTATGAGGTGAAACAAATGCTTCAGTTAACGTTTAATCCTGGGTTAACGTTAACCGGCTTTCGAACAACCCGACCCAGTTCTTAGCGCGACCCTTTGATAAATTTGATTTTCGATCATCTCAACTTTGGACTAATAGCTCTGTAGAACAATATTTAGAGGAGCGCATTTGAGATGTAAAAGTCTGGAGATTTGTGTCACAAACATTGATGATTGTAGATAGTTAAAGTCCCTTCTTCTCTGAGAAATTGTCAAATTTAAACTCATTGGCTATTTGATTCTACAGAATCCTTTGAAATAGTAATTAATTAAATTAAATTGCTAAATTAAGTTAAATTAAATTAAATCGATCAATTAAATTAAACTGATTAATTAAATCAGTGCACATAGCTAAAACGCCGACTAATATACAGAAGAATATAAATTTTATCGCTTCAGACTACTTGCTCTTTCAACTTAGTTACCTAGCAGATATCCATATTTTATGCTGAGTGCTATTCACGAGGCTTGGAAGTCTTCTTGCCTGGACGTTTCCTTCTTTTTCGCTTGGTTCCCGGTGTCAAGAATCCATTTTTGAAAGTCATGTTCATCAGTTGACTCAGTTTCATCGGATTGGGGACAGCCTGGGTTATAAATATAAAGTAAAGGTAATAATAAATTATAAGAAAATTCACTGAAAAAGACTTCTGCCCACTACAACACGGAACAAGCACGAGCTGTTGATGTAATGATGGTGCGAGGAAAACAAATTCAATCGAGTTTCTTAAAAGAAAATAACGATTTTGTGAATTAAATTGCCGGTATGCTCTGCTCCTCTGTTATTGTTATAGTTTCCATGGAAACGAGGCTTCTATTGTTATCGCGTCTATTACGATTCGCGGCAAAATCGTATTCGATCACGTGTATATCACATGGTTTAGACCTTTCTGTCAGTCCTCCAATCAAGTAGTTCAACTTCTTTCTCCTCCGCAGAGGCTCAAAGGGGTTTACTCGGGTTAAGATGATTCGCCGATTACTTGAATGTAAGTGCAAGCGCATGGTTACCGGCGACGGTGGAAAGCGCGGAGCTCTGGCAGATACCACACCCAATTTTCTGTGCGCGACTCGCAGGGGTTGTTTGCGTAACTTGTACCAGCGTGCAAGATGAGAAATCCACCGATGCACGAGGAAAGGACAAGGATGTACGAGAAATCGACAGAGGTTCTCCGCTTGACAGATCCATTCGACTTTGCGCCTACACGCATTTCGCAAAGCGGATTTATATAACGAACGTTGGAGCCTCTGCGAAGGAGACAGATTCAACTTGCGCCATCCAGAGGTGAACTAATTTGCTGCTCTGGTTGCGCGATAGCGACATTGCGTAATTCATTGCAACTTGTAGAATGTGCTCCCAACCAATCACAGCCAACGTGTTGTGTTTTCAAGCAATCAATAGTAAGCAAAAACCAATCGCTGTGGCTAGACGTGAGTTTTTCTTGGGAGTGTTTTTACATCCGTCAGTGAGAACTGCTGTAGGCTAAAAAAGTATTTTCGTAGGTGAAGAAGAGAGGTCACATTCTATTTGGGCTTTTTCAATAAATAATAGTTAAATATTTAATACCTCTGGTGTTGACTTTGCGGTCCGTCTTGATTCTGACAGACACTCTGGACAGTTGATGGAGCCTGCCTCTCCAGTACTCTCAGCAACGCAGTAAACATGAGCTGCTGTACGTAAGTGAGAAAGAGAAAAATGATTATCAAAAACAACGCGATTTGGATTGCGATGACTGACGGATGAGCCGTAATATTTACGACAACTTTTTTACTTGATGCAGGCACCAGTTGACATACCATGACTGCTCGCTTTAAGCGACGCAATACTTGTGAAAAATCAAGAAACATTGATATAGTCGTAGGGTTGAATAACTGTCTAAACTTCTGTCTAATCGAATCAGGTTTTAAGTGATACCTTTACTGCATTTGTACCAGGGTCCCTGTGTCAAGTTCGTCGATTTAACAATCATGTCTTTCAACTCTGAACCACGGTCGGCTGCCTCGACAACCTTGGAGAGCCCATGTCGCTGTTTAATTCTGTTGATATCAACCATGAAATCTTTTCTTCTCTGATGGGCTGAAAAAATGAGAACACTTGTTCGGTTAGAGCTAAACACCGCTTTACCAAGCCAAAGCACCAGCCCACTAACCAAAGGTCAATCTCTGTGCGCTCCATTCAGTTCATTCATCAGAGATACGTTTGATACTCGAGTAGACATTTCCATACTGGTTTAGCTCATTGGCTTCCAAACGTGTTATTCTCTGATTGCTTGTTGCTTGTGCGCGAAAATTCACAGGGAGAAACAATCAGAGACAACACAGTACACCAGCATGGAACTTTACCACACGGTTGCAGAGCTCGTTCGAGTGAGGGAAAAAAACAACACGCGACGAACGCGTGAATAACACGTTTGTTAAGTCAAGCTATCACCACAACAAATTAAGCGGGCAGATTGAAAGCCACCTGAAATGTAAAAATATTAAAAACTGAACACCGAGAATAGTTAATGTATATTTATTTACCAAGTGCTTTTCCTGAATCCAGCGCACTTCGTATCGAGTCTACACTGCTGTCATCTTCAGGACCAAGATTGACTGATTTGGATTCAAGTGCGGTCATCAAGCCCTGGAAGCAAGCAAGGAGTTCTGTTCTTGACAGCTCTTCCTGGAATTCCTTTAGTTCCTGTTCACTGAAGCAGTCCCGTTTTCTCATTATTCGTGATGTGATAATATTTATCTTAGAATGTAGTTCACTGCTCGTTTCTTTTGTGATCTTGTGCTTCGTGATTAGATTTCCGAGAAACTTCAAAAAAGTAACTTGGTTTTGACAAGTGATGACTTCTTCAGATGCTAGACGACCGCTAGTGATAGATCGATCTATTTCTTCTAGCACCTTCTTTTGAATTCCTTCAATTTCTCGAAGCTCTTTTCGAATCCTCTGTATTTGAACTATATTTACAACGTCAGAGAGGAAAGCTCGACGCTTCACGGCTTCAAAATCAGCCAGGATCTTCTTAACGATGTTTCCATATCTGCGACCGTATAGAATTGGAATGCTACAAGTTGGACATAGCTTGTGCTTGATAACAGCATCTTCACGATCATTTTCACTTTCTTCATCCATGTATGTGTCCAACATATTGACTTCAAACACAT
This sequence comes from Catalaphyllia jardinei, assembly GCA_022496165.2. Lineage (NCBI taxonomy): Eukaryota > Metazoa > Cnidaria > Anthozoa > Scleractinia > Caryophylliidae > Catalaphyllia > Catalaphyllia jardinei. The sequence continues at coordinate 29,472,699 of CM042747.1, forward strand.
GACCACAGTCAAGTAATTCAACGAACATTGCTCCAGGTTTACTCTCGCCGAACTCATCTTCGTTGCAAATTCGGCACAACTTCGGGCAAACTTCGCCACAAATACCCACACACGAGTGACCGCACGATAGCTTCTCCGGGCATGGTTCGTCACATCTTGGTCGGTTGCAAATCTCTCCACAAGGTACCGTGCATTTATGGTGTGGACACTGCCATGTACACTCATATGCACATGGTTGACAAGGATGTCCACAGTTCCGTCTACATTGTTGATGATCGCAGTAGTTGCCGCAGGGTGCTGAACAAGGCGGGCAGGTACGGACACAAGAATCTTGACAGACATGGCCACAGAACAGTGCATGACCGCACTTTGAATTGCACGGCAAATGAAGGCGCCCATCTTGACATCGATCGCAAGAACCTGACAGGATAATAAGGTTGCCACACTTATATTGAAGCAGACTAAAAATGCTAAACTGAATCTATCATACATTCTACTAAGCACTTAGCAAGATTTGACCACTGCCAATAGGAGTAACTATCAATTATTTACCAATAACCATATCATAACCTGCCAATAGGTCCTCCTTTCCAGAAGATCTTCTATGTTTATTTTCCCTGGTAGTCACAATTATCTTCCCCTGAGGGTTTTGTTATCAGTTTCTCCGGACAAGTGTGGTTTCTTTCTTTTGAGAGCTTTACTGACAATTTCTACAGCATGAAAGACAGGCCGCTCGCAGCTAACACACAATTCACGGATGACGCATTTGGAATAATTTTAGTCCAATTTATTCAACTTTCCCGCTTCCAATTTTACTAAATGTTAAAACTCTTTTGGTGTACCTTTCCTATTTTGAGGCAGTTCTCTGTGAGCAGCTCCTTTAAAGTACTTTCTGTGATCATCTTTTTTCATTGCAGCGTCTTCACTCGAGCGAGTCCTAATACTTTCTCGCTATTTTACTGCTTCTAGCTCGATGTAATAACGAAGGTGGACTCATGCAAACGAACTTTTGTACTTAACAATGGTATAGCCAAAACGCAAGCTACGATCTAGCAACTCACCCAAACATGCATGGCCACAGTCTAATTTACCACAGGGCTCTTGGCAGGCGATGTCACCAGGAGCCACAGAACAGTGTACCTGATTGACATGGCCACAGGGCGACGCTTGTTTTGGCATTAACTCCATACAGTTGAATTTAGCGGGGTCGACGGAACAGGGAACCTGCTGCTCGTGATTACAATCTGGGATGATCTTCAAAACTCGCACCATGCAAGGACCACACTCTTCGCCGCAGGTCCTGCGGCAGTTATGCCCAGACTCGCAAGTTTTGGTGCAAGGCTTCTGGCAAGCGAATCTCTCTTTGTGCTCGAGATCTGCCGGGTGACAGTACTGGTCACAGTCATGACCGCAATCTAGCTCCCTTCCGCATAGCTCTTTGCACCCTCCCTCGGGGGCATTTTCGAAGTCCTCAGCAGACGATGCTTGAATTACGTTTTGTGGGTGGTTTTGACAAACCAGCTTCAAATGGTCGCCTAAATTTTCTTGTTCACGCATATCTGCGATGATTTTCTTCCAGAGATCAGGGTCTTGTTCTTCTAAAAGCGTAGCATTTCCAATGATGTAAAAGCCTTTCCTGGCTCTCGATAATGCAACACAGACTCTGTTTGCGATCTTGAGAAAGCCAATACTGTCACTCCGAACAAGCGACAGAAGGATGATGTCATTTTCTTCTCCTTGAAAGTTGTCGACTGCTGTAACGCGAACTCCCTCAAAAAAAGTCTTGTCCGCGGACATCTCTAGTCTGAGTTTCAGAAGCTGTCCACTGTATGCTGTTAGAATTGTAATCTGTTCCCGCAAATATCCTTGTTGAATGAAGTAGCGACATAAGGCTGTCAGGAATTTGGCTTCGTGATCATTGGATCTGCTTTTCCCTTCAGAAAGGAATTTCTGCGTGCAAAAAAGACGAAAATGACTTAAGCCCAGCCGATAGTAACTTCGAGCGTACTTAAAATTGATTTTACTCGGACGTGGACATTCCATTTTTCAGGGGTTTAACTCAACAGCTTTAGTATAAATGATGGTAGTCCAAAAAATGTACGGCTGTTACCCGTTGAACCGGAAGGAATGTAACAACAGTGTTGGCACGAGTGCATGAATTTGAATAAAATTTTGGGTAAAAAATTTGTCTGACACAAAATTTGGACATAAACATCTGCAGTCATATAGTCCCCATTTGCAACTGAAAACTGATAGCTGTCTGTAATCAATACTTCAAAAATCTGTTAATTGTAGATTATTACCTCTCCTTTATTGTGATCCACAAAGAACAAATTTCGTTCAACGCCTTTAATATCTTCAAAAAGCAACACCGACTCGTCGTTTTGCAGTTTTGGATCAACATAGATGTGATCCAACATCTTGGCAATTTGCGGTCGCATTCGGTGCTGCAAAGACAGCCTTGAAAACAGCATCCCGTTAGTCACCATTCTTTCGAACAATGACACGTCCAAATCGTAATTTTTTTGGAGATCGTAGACTGTGGGATTGGGACGGAGTTGCTGATGATCACCAATTAGAATCAAGTGCTGACATTCGGGTGTTAGAGAGGTGACAATGTGCGCCTCGAGCACTTCAGCGGCTTCCTCCACGATTGTAATGGCTGGCTGTATGTCTTGTAACAGGCTGTGACAGCGAGCAGCACCTAGAAACAACATAGTATACAAAACTCTAATGACATTTGTAATTCATCAAGAGTATGTTTCATCGCATTGCCCTCGCATTACTGGTCAAACAAGTCACTTGACAGATATAATACCATAGACGAGAAATGGGTGCGGCATTAGCTTTTTGACAAGCTAAAGACTGATGAAAAGCAAAATAAAATTTTACCTAACCAATCGATGCATATGAATAAAATTCAAGAATTAAGTCACACTAAGGACATTTCCAAGTAAAAACCTTGATCGCAGATTGCAGAAAAAATTCTTGGAGGATTTTAACATGAATTAACTTCTGGATCACTATTCTATCAGCTAAGTTCCCATTTTCAATATTCTTGTATTAAAAATTTATATTTCAATCTCTGGCAATCTTTTCTTTTTGGAGGATGTTTCGGGTCTGGATTTTATTATTTTAAAAAGCATTTTTCAGTATTAATTACTACTCTATCCATGATTTCAATTGGTGTGTCCAGCACAAAATCAACTTGTCAAACAAAGGAATGAGAACAACAAATGAAGAAGAGAGAGTGGTAATTTCAGCCACTCTATCCAGTCTTCTCTTTTCTTGTTTGCGCCTGTTTATCCGTATTCCAGTGTCATATTGCTTTGTCCTTCGCTATCTGACTTAAAACTGGAACAAGCCACTCGAGAACAGAATATGATTAATAACACTAAAGCAAATCTTGCGCAGGTTTGTGTGAAAAAAAATCTGTTACCTGTGGTAGTCATGCCAATGACGTCTGCGTTTTTAAGGATCTCGTAGTCCTGCTGTCTTTTAACTTCCTTCAGCTCGTCCACTTTCTCATCAAACATTTCTTGGAAATCAGAGATAGCCTCGTAACAACGCGTACGCGCATCGCACACCCATCTGCGGTACAGACACCAGCGGTCTTTCTCAGAAAGGCTCCACACATCCTCGACCTAAAAAGTGACATTAAACAACAGTTCAGTCAACGGTCCATTCCAAACAAGAGCAATTACGCCAGCAGTTTGTTATAACGGTTATGGAATCGGTTGTTGGCCTAAATTAACCCTTTAATCCAAAACTGATATCCAAAACCGCCGGCTGTGCGGATAGGTCTATCCTAGCTGTACTGTCTGCTCAGCATGACTATATTTGATGACGTCGCAAGTGTACAGAGAACACGACCATTTAGTCCCCTTACTGATGGGAAATTGAGCGGAAAAGGGTTAACTGCGTGTCCAGTGCTAGCTAAAAATTTGTGACAACTTCATCTTTCACTGCACTAAACCCGCATATCTCTTTGGTGGGCAAGCAAAACAGTAACCTTCCGCAGTGACTCCTTCGCAGCCTGTACTTTTGAGGGCAACACTTCTAGTCACGCATCGCTCTTAGTCACTTCAGGCTTCCTTTCACGCAAAGCTTATTCACGCTAGCAGCGTCGTACGACAACCCAACAAGGTGAAGGAGATTAAGAAAACAGTTACCACTTCTAAATTGTAGAATTATGTCACATGTTGAAACCCATCCCCCTTGAGATCCACAAGACGCTATACAAAAACAGCTATGGAAAAGAGTATCTAAGACAGAGATAATGGTGCAATTACCTTGAGAGCATCTTCTTCGCTCATCGCGTCATCTCGATTAAGCTCCCGCCGAATAATTCGTTTGATCTTTTGCTTGATTCTGTTGGGATTCTGGAACTGCCAGCTGCCATTTTGAACATCTCCTTCATTAAAACTTGGTGTCTCGTACGGATCGTCCGTGCTCAACAAATGATCTGAAGAAGGATTGGACTCAAACCTCAGCACAGCATCAGTATCCAGAATCCTTTGATCTTGCATGACGTCAGCCTCAAAGTCAAAATCACGACGTTTTCCTCTGTTAGCGTCGACATCTTCACTTTCATCGTTAATTTCGTCTGCTTCTTCATCACTATCTACGTTTAGGTGTTCCTGACTGAGTTTGTATCTACCTGTAAGAAGAGAGAGAGTGTGTGTGCGTATGTGTGTCAAACGTTTGGTCTCTCTCAAAACTTTCAGTACCTGTAACAGACATTCCAGTGACATTTGCGTTTTGAAGAATCTAGGGGACAGCTGAACTGGCATGTTCGAATAAACTTTTTAAACATTGTCAATAGTAAGTAGCGTTTCAGTGTTCTAATCTTTTCTTGAAGACTGTTTCCATGTGCTTCACACAAAATGAACCTTGAATCTTGGAAATTTCATCCATAATATGAAGGTTGAAGTGGCAACAGCCCTTTACACGGTTTACTTTGCTCATTTGCATTACAATAAAATCTAGCATGTATGTGAGGTAATTTCGGGCTATTTTAAAGTTTTAGCCCGAAAATGCCTCGCATCCTCTTGGGTTACATTGTAATGCAAATGAGAAAACCTAACCCTGAAAAGGGCTATTGAAAGAAACACTGATTATTTACTGGTATAAATTACTCTTCAGACTAAGTCAGCTATGATACAATAACTACTGTACTTCAATGAAATTTAAAATGGCGCCCAATCGACCATGAAAAAAAAACAACAAAAAAACAAATAGAAGATGGCCGCACCCTCGAAAGCTGATCAACGCAGGTTGCACACTGGTTGCGCTTACCTTGTTGAATACCTCCAACTGCTCGAATATTGTCAACAGTTAGCGCCTCTGCATATATATGCAAATGAGAAATTCTCCCTGCGAAGTAATACCCTTGCCAAGGGCTTGCTAAAGCGCCAATCCTGATACAAAACTGTGTCGCCAAGTCAAAGTTATTTCCTATGGACAGAGTTGCGACTTCATTTCCATTGTGCCACAGGCGTGCCATTCCGGAGTCGTGTTCGTAAGACACACCAATGAAGTTCCACGCATTCATATTCAGTACCGGAGCTCCCAGAGGGGGAGCGCATACCATGAGATCCCTACGGATGAAATAAACCGTTAGTACTCCCATTTCACCGTAGAACCCCTCATGCCAGAGCTGTACACCAAAGCCGTAAATGTCATAGCTAAGAATTGGCCCGCCACTTCCAGTGGGATAGATAAACGCGAGCAATGTTATGGATCTTCCGGCATCCGCAAAACCTCCCCACATGTTTGGAATCTCGATAAATGAGTCGTAAGTCCCAGCAAGTTCCAGTGAGCCTCCATCGACGTCATCTGCACCAGGAGCGATTCTGACACGTGGTGATATGAAGGCCAAGTCTGTTTGGGAAAAATACTCCATCCCCCAACACTCCACGTTGAAAGGAAACATAACGAGAGGCTGAGAAAATCCTGAAACAGAGGAACGCCGCAAAAAAAGGTTTTTCGTTGGTTTTATACAATTACGAAGAGCTATGATTACTTTTCGAAAGAGCACTTTGTACTGAACTACTGGGATTTCTTAGTGGTATTCTTTGTGCCTCAAAATAAACAAAAATAAACAGATCTTAATTTCTTAACACCTTTAAGTTTGCTTTTCCTCAAGTAAACTTAACTACAAAACCAGTTTGGATGCTAGAACTTAACACATTATGAGTCACTCTTTTACAGCCCTGAATTTTAGCGCAAATATCAAGAATTAATTCGAAGTAAAATCTTGCTGACCAAAGCGTTCTAAATCACTCGATTTGAATTTTGGAGGCGGTGATTTAGGGAGCATAGTATGAAAGTGAAGGTCTCTGATTCACTCCTCCAATAAACCACTAGATGGATTTGTTCTCGCTAGACCCGAGTTCAACAGTCAGACCGTGCTGTATGTCGTTTAAATAAACGCCTCTTCTTTTGTCCAATATACCCGATCCGTAACAGTTTGCCAAATTGATGACGGTTCGTAACGGATCGCGACGATCCGTCACCGTTTGTCAGTTCGCGACATGTGATCGAGCGCCGTCCTCCACACTTATACGAATGTTTGTGGCGTCATTATTTTAGAACGAGGAATAATGTTACACTTCTTTCGCCTGTTTACTTTGTCTTGTTTGCGGGTCGTCGTGACCCGTCACGAACCGTCACCCCTATTGGCGACCCGTTACGGATCGGGTGAATTGGACATGTACGCCTCTTCTTGGAATTGTTACAAGGTTATGTTAAATTGCAAGCTTGTTTTAACTTGTTTTGAAGAGTTCTCAATGGGCACCGCAATACACTAGTAACTACTTAATCCACTAACACAGTTTTTTCACTCCCACACACTCCAACCCTCTCCCTACTCTGAACTACCACTCAGATGTCTCACCTTCTTGGTAAGGGTCTGCTGGCTGAACAGGAAGACCAAGCCACTGCGGGATGACGGATTCTTTTCTTCCTTTCCCCGCTGTACCGCAAATTGTACCTCTTGTTAGTGAATCATAATGCTTCTGCGTCATGCTTATATCAACAAGCTCATCCTCGTGAAATACATTTCTTGTTAACTCGTCTAGCATTCCATCTTCATACTCAATCATTTGTGACAGACTTTCCATTTCGCTTTTGATCTCACCGTAGGCTTGTTTCAGATGTGCAGGCATCTTGCCTTGCTGAAAATAAGCAGGTTACTGTTAGACCGGCTGGATGAGAATAATGAAGGTAAGATGTACGGCACCTTTAAACCTTAATTCATGGCACACCCCTCTTTTCATTGAATCGCCTATCTACTGACATACGTACTGCATTAACAGTTCCCTCTGGTGACACGCTGTTATCGAACACGGAAGTTTTCAACTTAAATGGATTAGCCGAGCATAATTCTCTTGATCCAGCTGTGAAAATTAATTACACGAAATACCTCAGTGGTGCGCCTCGAGGGGACATTTTGCGTAAATAAAGAATTCACCAAAGCAGTGATAGTTTTACAGAAAGGTTTCATAAAGTCAACACTTGCTATATATCACTCCATCTTGGCCAAGGCATATTAACCGCTGTGGTGAGTACATGAAGCTGTCGTTTCGAGCGATGTCTCTTCGTCAGCTCTACGTTGAAGAAATTCTTCTTTAGTCCTTCGTTAGAGCAATCTTTGTTCTGAGGAAGGTCTAATGTTCGAATGTCAGCTTTCCCGACACACACTCGCTAAAGGCGGTTCATTTACTTTCAGGCTAACTCATGTTGATGAATGTCTAAGCGCGTCGGTTACTTGCCTGAGCTATACATAATTTCTTTAAAATAATTACTTTTGTCTCAAGTTGGGGTACAAATTATTTTTAAGTTAATAAGCT
>CM042747.1:29481692-29484192 GCA_022496165.2 Catalaphyllia jardinei
CCACAACAAATTCTTTAAATTCTAACATTCAGGAAGACGAAGCTAAACTGTTTCCAACCATTTTCTCCTGATTATATCAAACTTGGGAAATCCCCTCATGGTAACTTTTCGTAAGAAACTTTCTTCTTCTCAAGCCCTTAATTTTAACGAAATAAAATATTTGCCATACATAAGAGCTTTTTCTTTCATTCTTCAGCTTTGTGACACAAGCAGGTGCTTCCATTTCCTTGAAAAATCTTTCCGAGAAACAGAAAATTGTGCACTCAAAATTATTCTCATCAAGTTTATAATTTGATCTTTCACGGTAACGGGAAACATGTTTAGTATCATTAACAAAACCGCTCGCCTTTCCTCGCATGACATTATTTTCCTTTAAAACTTTCCATTTACAAGCGTAATAGCCAAATATCATCCCCAAATATACACTCTTGCAATTTGCTAAAACAGCGCATATTTTAAAACCTTGGCTACAAATAACGTTCCTTGTATAAATTATACTGATAAAATACAGAATTTATTTTGAGGGTTGAACGAGAAAAGAACTCATGATAGAACATTGAATGTTTCAGGGTTTTGAGCCAGGAATAGGAATAATGACATCAGAAAAAAGAAGCAAATAACGGCCTGAAAATAGAGATTGAATAATCGTAGATAATCTTCCACCATGATGATTAGTCATGGATAAACATTTTCCGTTTGAACCCAAAAGTGAAAGTATTTTCACTCTTTCATCTCCTTTTTCTTTTTTCCCTTACTTTTGAAGGTGTCTTTCCCTTGTCTTTCGCTTCCTTGATTATCTTCATTTTTCTTTTCTTTTATAGCTTCTCTTTCAGTAAAGCAAAAAGGACTAAAAGAACGCGGTTGATTATGAGGCCAAAGTTGGCAACACTTGATAAACCCTACGTTGTACCGCTAGCTCCGTGGGCAAAGACGCTATCATGCCCGCTCTTGAATACCCGTAGTGCCCCACAAGAAAAATTTCCCGAAAGCCATACAACAAATTCTTTATTCAGTTGACTAAGATTATTCGGTCAAGATGACTGGATATTGACCATAGTATTATTATTCATTGTAATTTATTTTATTTTTTTCTTATTTTGTTAGTAAACTAGTGAAATGATGTGAAGATATGAAATATTTCATATTTGAACTGCAGTTGTCGGTGCAAATGAAGAATGATCATCACAGTAAATTTTTCAATTTAAGCAACTGGAAAGAAGAAGCCTGAAAAAATCAGGGCTTCAACGGGATTCAAACCCGTGACCTCCGCGATACCGTTGAGATGCTCTACCAACTGAGCTATGAAGCCACACATTGGGAGCAAGGTCAATTTGTTGAGTTCATATCTTCCTTGAGGAGTGAAATGATGTGAAGATATGAAATATTTCATATTTGAACTGCGGTTGTAGATCCAACTGAAGAATGATCATTGCAGTAAATTTTCCTATTTAAGCAACTGGAAAGAAGAAGCCTGAAAAAATCAGAGCTTCAACGGGATTTCGAACCCATGACCTCTGCGATACCACTGCGATGCTCTACCAACTGAGCTATGAAGCCACATAGTGAAATAGCTTTCTATGTAGCTCACTTAAATTAAATCTTACTTACATAGTCTTATTTACTTAGTCTTACGTACTTACGTACTCTGTCCATAACTGACACGCAAAAAAAGACCCAGCTATCTTAAATTCACCCATATTTATGTTCTCAGTATCACTACTCATGGTTCCCCTGGCCTGGTAAACAGAACCTGGTCATGCCGACAAAATATTTGTTTTGGCTTTCTTTGCAAGCTAATTCGTCCGAAATAACGCGTATGTTAGCTTTATAGTCTTTGTGTTGGGGTATTACTGACAGCAACTGAAGTAGTTTGATCGGACATCTATAACAAGGCATGACGGGGGTAATAAAAAAAGGAAAAAAATTCAAGCAAGCAGCCTAAACGTGGTTGCGTTCGCTCACAAGAAGTGATGGCAACTTACAACGGATTGCAACAATGGCAATATTTTGGAAAACTGGTGACCTTACGGGAGGTCGATCGTCACTTGACCCTTGGACGTAATTGAGCCCCTTAAGGTTTTTTTCAAAGGGTTCAAAAAAGGTTGAAACGTTCAGTAGCTGTTCATTCTCTACTGATATGTCAATGGTGTGTCCATCACTTTTGACATGGCCATCAGTCAACCATCAAATTTCATGTAGGTCTGACGAACATCAATTTTGTCTTTTTCCAGTCATCTTCATCAAATTGCATAATTTATAAATCTGTACATTTAATGCGCATATTGGCTTGATTTGTATTAATTTCCTTTCTTTCTTGACTATGTAAAGAAACCAGTAAAATCCAAGACGGCGGATCAAAGATGACAGCTCAAATGGCGTTATAACCAACAAATATCATATCATTTCATCTTATAGAGCAAGCTCAGGGTTATCTAATCAACGTAAATTTATTTCCTTTCGCTTTAACAGATCAAGGAAAAGCCAGGGGAGGGGTTCCCTC
>CM042747.1:29489192-29493502 GCA_022496165.2 Catalaphyllia jardinei
TTAGTTTTTCAAAGCTCTTGGTGAAATCTACGAGTCTTAATGATAAATTATAACTAATTTCCTTAGCTCAAGGGGTGAAAAAAGATCATTACTCTCTTGCTCCTGAAACAAGATCATTATTCATTATATACCGGCAACGGAACAGAAATGTGGTAATCGGTAAGAGAAATACTTTCCCCGCTCGAGATTTCTAGAATGAAAGGAACGCCAATTAATGTTTTCTACCTCCATGTGGTTTATAGGAAACAACTTATGACCTTCTAAAATAACGATTACTCTTCAATACAGTGAACGGTTCTTTTCCCTTTTAATTCTTAATGCTCCTTTTTATATCAGTGGGGTTATTGGAAAACACGAGTGACCTGCTCATATCACTCCTTTTCAACAACAACAAATTATAAAGATATAATCAATTGTAATTACTTCTTGGGGATGAATTTCTATTTTGTAACTACATGTACAGGAACACGAGTAATGATGCCGTACAAAAATAAGAATGACTCAAAACAGACGATATAAAAACGGCACTCAGTAAATTCAAAATCAAAGCTATCTTCTACAGTACTATCGAACTTGAGCGCAGCAACTATCAAGGGGAACAAGGTGACCAAGAAAATGTCAAGTAAGTTGGGATCTTGTTTTGTTATAAATTACAAGCAGTTAACTGGTAATCAATCATTTGATATCCCATGTATAAACCTAATTCAGTGTATGTAGTTTTGTATGCTGCTTACATGAAGAGTTTCAGATGCATAGCTTAGAGTCTAGGGGAGCATTGTCTAGCCGTTGTAGAAAAGTGACAGTTCAGTATTAGAGATTCGACTGTAACTCATTCGTTGTCTTTCAAAACTGTGCCCAGGTAATTTTATTAAAATTAATAAATACACCTTTCTTTTTTGGTTTTTAGGATTCGTAAAGACAGCAACAGCTTTGTTGGTTCTCGTTTCCTTTACAAATTGTTTGCCTGTGGACAAACATTCTCCTCACTGCAAAGTCAGTAAAATTGCACAGACTTTGATAAGGCAGCTATTACCTATGTCATTGACACTGGGAGGAAATGTGTACAGGTCTTATGCAAAAATAGTAAGTTTTGTTAATCAATGTCATTGTTTGTCCTTCAGTCACTCTGTTCGTTCGTTTGATTGTTTGCTCGTCCTTTGGGTCCGTCATTCATTAATTTTCTTTTTTCCGTTTTATCAGTTCGGTTATTCTCAAAGTCGTCTTTTTTCTAAACTCCAAATAAAACAAACATGTCTCTATTGGATGTTTGGTACGTCTTTGGTATCGTACATATTTATAGCCTGCAATCCTCTTTCGATTAAATTGTATGTACTTTATATCACTTTCTTTAGTCGAACAAGTGGCTTGGACCAGCAGATCAATGGACAGCTGCTGACTTCACGCTTTCGTTGGGTCCACAGTCACTGAATAGAAGTGGGTTGCAGGTAATCATCCAGTTTTATTTTGTTTTGCACAGTATTCATTACAAACATTACTATTCGACTGTTCACTGAAAGCAGTTTCTTCCACAGTTTCAAACATTATCAATGTTGCAATTGTATAGGGTAAAAAACAGAACCACACGGGCTTCGTTCACAGAGCAAAATTGTTACAACTTTTATTGTTAACTTACAAGGGGGCTAACTGGGGAATCGAATATCCAAAAACCATTGACAAATATTGGAGCACAAGTTAATGGTTAATAGGTCGACATCACTCAGAAGGCCATCAGTCATCGATACTTTAGTTAATCTTTTGTTTGTCTATTATATGTTGTGTATTTTTTGCTTCATCATGTGAAGTTCATTTCATTGGTTAAACGTTCACCTACATTTATAAACCCAGCAAATGTACTTGTTTCCATCGCTTTCATCCAAGAAAAAAATTCCAATTCATTAACAGCATTTGCACTGGCTATTTGCTTGCAGTCTCGAGCTGTCCTTCTTGCTGATCACCACATTCTGAGTAGCTTCCTGGCCCTGATAAGAAATTCTACAGCTGCGTTTCAACGATTTCCCAACGGTACAGCAGTCGTGCAACGGTTGACTAGACTGGAGCGTGAACTGCAAAGTATGATAATTGTTTTAAAGAGACTGGAACGAATTTTAGGCTTCGTAAGTAAACGCTCCTTTAAGTACTTGTTTTTTTTTTATGTCGATCGGTGTAAAATTAGCTAACAAATGTGTTTAAAACCTCAAAATATAAAGTAGCATACCCCAGCGACTGACATGATAAACTCACAGTCTAATTGGCTATAACTGAAAGGCCATTCAGAATACGTGCAGAATACGAGGGACGGTAAACCTCACCTTATAAATAAAAGGTAGTGCACCTTATAAATTCCTGATGCCGAAATAAACGTTTTCCTTACTGTTATCAATACACTTATAATACAAATAAGAGTTTCCTTCTCTAATCAGTTCCTTTATTTTCGTGATATGTATGCTACGAGTTTTTATAGACTGAATCTGTAACAGCGTCGTAGAAGTCAGTAATGCCTATTATATATTCGCAGGGCGCAAAGACAAATTCAACAGCATCAATGGGATCTGTGACCAGCGGAAGTCATGTTACAGCAGTCATGCCCATGCGTATTTCTCAAATCACCTCCGACCAGAATTCAACTCGACCTTCGAATTATAAGATTCCCACAATTCATGGAGTGGCGCTTCGTGTTTCACTGATCCTGAATGATCTGTATTCAAGCCTTCTTCAAATGGACGCCGATTTTAGCAAAATGTGGAATACCAAATGCTATTAATGTGCATGAGATTGGAGAGTTTGCTGCAACGTTTAGTTCTCGTAATTATTTTATTTGGGTGAGAAACTACCAAAGACCTGAGTTTGCCTTAAAAAGGTGAATTGTGAAATCCAGACATGAAAGGTAGTGCATTTAAAGTAATTCATAAAAATGTTTAATTTAAAGTTAATTATGTCACATTAACTTCATTCTTTTACTCAAGTATTTTTATTCCGAAAAATTAGTTTTCTTACCTATGGGTCACGTTATTTTCTTCAAGGCCAAGGACAAGTAAAAGGACAAATAATCTTAAATATCAGTTCAAGAAAGTATTACAAGTAGTATATACAATGTATAAACTTTAAGTGTCTCTGAATCAGAGAATATGCATGTTTCAGTAAAGTCACACAGCAATGGGCTTTGTTGTGGATAACTTTGGCACAATCATAAATAATATTTTATTTTCATATTAATATTGTATTTCTTCTAATCAATGCGTGGGCCTCTAACTAGATCAGGAGAGGTCGGAATAACTTTAAATTATCGTATAGATATTGCCGCTCCTAGAATTGGTGATGATACCGATTCGACAATAAGCTAAGAATGTTCGATTATCTCATTAAATTAGAAGAAAGGAAAAGAAGCGTCGGTTTTGCTGTGTTTACAAAATTCCTACTGATTAGATACACGAGTACGTCTAAAACAGTTTCGCGTTGCCTTAAAATTTGGTATATTGTTATTGTCATCCCACATGAATTCTATGAGTCTTTCTTATTTGATTGGAAAAAATGTTCAAAACATGACACGACAAACGGTTCGCATTCGAATGTTATTATGTCTGTTTAACTTCTGAAATTTCGTTCACAGGAAAACAAAATTAATACTAAATATTTTACTTAAGTACTCAGTATTCCTCAACGAATTCCTTTACCCTTAAAAAAAGTTCATCAGTATTATTATGCAAGGAAGGGTAAAATCCCAGTTTACTTTTCAGGTTGCATTTGAATGACGTAAAATTTGAATAAATTTAGGTCGTCATATTCAAGAAACGGATACATATTTGAAATGAACTAAATCGCGTCTATGAAGCCCCTTTTATCACATTAAAAGTATTTCCCGAGGCAGACTATCACTTCTTTCAATAAAAAAAAAATCATTTTTAAAACTGATTCCAAAACTGATTCTGATTCTCTGGCGAGTCCACTTAGTTGAAAAGAATCGAATAACCTTGGCCATGCAAACTAGAGTTGCGCGGAAAATTCTCAACTTAATTAAGAAGGTCCGTTGTTAACGTCCTTTTCCCCCTTATCGAAAAGTACTTCCAGAAAGCACACTTTGACGTCTTCCTCGTTAAAGAATAAAATTTCCCACACAACGATTCCCCTGACAAACTCGGCTCCTTTTCTTAGTTGTGTGAAAGGCAAGACATTTCTAGAACAATATCGACGAAGTTTTTATATGATCGTATCCGGAAATTCCCACAACTTTTCCCCACCTCTGATGTAGTGGCGAGGATCCCCCTGTCGCAGTGGAAGTCGAAAGCCGAAGATTTCCATCACGGATGAAGAAG
>CM042747.1:29493602-29514431 GCA_022496165.2 Catalaphyllia jardinei
TTTTAGCACTTTAGCTAAGTCCCTGATTGTTTCCACATCAAAATGCTTGGTTTGCGCGGACCTTTTCGATTTCTTTGCAGCAACCTGATCGAGAATGGGACCTACCCTTCGAGTGAGAAACCAGGATTTGGACAAGACACTGAAGAGATTTCCTAGATCGGAATGGTACTCACAGTCGCAAGCCTTCGCGAGAAGCTTCACCAGAAGAGAAACGACCTCATCTTTTCGCTTTTGTTGTTTTTTTCCAAACAGCGAGGACTGTTCCAAGATTAACCAATTAACAATTTCTTCTGGACTTTCGCTGAGAAGATTCTTCATTGCTTCGACACCTTGAGTCTTTAACTGAGATCCGGTCTTTTGCTTCTTTTTCTTTGCTTTCCTTTTGTTACTTTTCGGCTCTTTCTCCGGAACAGACTCAAGTCTCTTTTCTGTGGTTCCGTTTTGTTTTGTTTTCACTTGCACGTCGCCTTGTGAAGAGTTATTGTTAACTTCCAACGTATTGAACTTTCTTTCTCTTACTACTTTCTTTACGCCTTGTACATGACTGGGTCCAGTTTGTATTCCAGTTTTTCCTGCAGTCAAATCATTTGGAGTGTCATTGCTCAGTGCTGGATTGTTCTTGATGTCGTCTATAGTAATAATTCCTTTCTCATCTTCCGCTCGAGCTCGCCGTTCTATCGAGTTCCTTTTTCTGGTGCCATTTGGGCTCTCGCTTTCTACTCCAGTCGCGCCATCCTGTGGAACAGTTTGTTTCATTGCGCTGTCGCTCTCAACGAGAACCTCATTGTTGGCCTTTTTTCTATTTCGAGTACGTTTCTTGCTTGGTATTCTGGTGCTATCTTGGCTTCCACCTTCTCCTGTCGTGCCATTCTGGGGCAGTTTCTTTTCTTGGCGGCTCGCCATATCAGATTTGTCTGTTTCAACTTTCGTTTTGCCGCCTCTTGTGCCTTGCTTCGTCATCTTATCTTGCCTCAAAGTCTCTTCTAGATCTCTTGTGGCAGCATTTAATTGACCATTTTGGGATAATTTCCGTTGTCCACTTTCCTTAGCAGTATTTAGCTTTTGTTCACTTCTCTTTTGAGAGTCTCGTTGTCCTTGCTTTTGAATCCCATTGTCTTGGACCCTGCTTTCCATTCCTATAGCGCTCAAATCATCTTGCGAACCATCCGATTTGGTCCATGAGTTGTCGATGCCTTTCACGGCAACAATTTTGTTCGCTTCAGGTATTTCTTGGAGGCGTCTTTGTTGGTTTTGTCCGATCCCTGAGTGGTTCCTACTGTCTTTTCCTGTCTCATCACTTTGCACCGCAGCGTTGTCGTCATTTTTAATGACGTCACTTACGTTTTCTTCACGTCTAGTTCGTGCGCGTCGTTTTCTTCGTTCTCGAGTTCCGTTTTGTCCTCCCGAGTCGTCCGCCGTACAATCCTGGACGTTGCTTAATGAGGGTTGATTTACGGCGTCTGTTTGGTTAGCAGCACCAACTGTGGAACTTTTGTCCTCTGAGCGTTTTCTCCCACGGCTAAATCTTCGGCTGTGACTTTCACTGGTCTCATTCTGCGCTATAGTGTCACTCTGAGCGTTGTTTGGTGACGGTCTGTTAGCTGCGGAAAGCTGAGATTTTGGTGTCTGGTCCACGGCGGAAGAAGCACTTTCTTGACTTTGCTTATGTTTTGGTTGAGTGCGGCCTCTGCAGTCGCGCGAAGAGTCCATAGGTCTGAAACACAAAGTCGAGTCAATTTTTATTTAAACTCACACAGAATGATTTTGATTAATACAAATTTGTGCTTTTTACTGTAAAAATCGAGAGATTGAGAAGGGAAAGAAAATGTCAATTGCAGGTTCATTTGCAGAGTTTGGGACGCCTGAATAGTTCGTGGAACTAACCGAGTAGGTGAATAACAGCTCAATTCATTAGGGTTACAATAGCATAATTAGCAGAAAATAAGGAGATTGACATGAAGTGTTGTAGATTGATCTGTCCAGTACTTTCCAAGTTGAAAGAGAGAAATCTCGTAGAACCGAATGTTGCTGTGCTCAGTTATAGAACGCAGATTCGTCAAAATGTGGTAACATGTACATCAAAATAAAGTGACTCACGGGATGATGTTCTTATCACATTTTGACGTCATCTGTGATCTATTACTGAACAAACGCACGGTAACATGAAATATACTTTTTTGAATAATAGCAAACAAAACAAGTTATTAATTAAGTCATCTAACAGTTTGTCGTCAAACAGATCATAATTAAGAACCAAATTCTGTAAAAACCGAATTTTGATTATCAAAATTTGAGAATAATTTGACGTACTGTATAAATTAATGTAGCTTACCTCAAAGGATACTGAATACGGAATTGTACGTTAACTCTTGACAAGGTTGCATATGCGTAAAAAGTGTTCTACAGAAAACTTGAGTTTCTGGTACACTACTGCTTGTCTTGTAGCAGGAGAATGCCATTTTGTAAACGCATTTGACCGCGGGAACAGGTGATATATCTCTACATTTTAAAACGAAACAATGTAGATTACAAAGACGTATGACATATGTCTCGATCCAGCACGAGTCAGCACCCAAAAGAGAAAAAACTTTTCCTTTTGACTTACAGTTAACAAGCCAGGATGACAAAGCTAACGCTTGGCATCGTCAGAAACGATTAACGTCTCAGAACCTGGAGAAGTTCAAAAGGTTTTTTTTTAAAAAAATGAAGAATGAATTGCATCATACTGTACTGAATTTACAGTAACGTTATTACGCGTAAGAGTAATGCTTAAACCCAGAAAAATATGCTGAAATGGTAAGAGCAAATTTCTCGGAATGCGCTTGTCGACTTCCGGTTATTTCTAAGAATTCATTTCGGCATAAAATATGAAAAATAGCTCCCTAGCTTACTGACGTTACTGACAGTTTTGTTTGGTTTCTTATAACTCTGTTACAATGATTATATAGTAGAGGCTGAAGCAAGTCATTTCCGGTATGTTTTCTAGGAAATCATTTCTCCATAAATCTACATGGCATGAAACGTCCTAGCTCAACATTTGTATTAACTTAAGTTTCTAAAATCCAATATGAACATTTTTCTTTTCATTTATCCGCTAATCTGTCTAAAGAATCTTACCGTTTTGGTCTTGATAAAGTGCCGCTAAATATACCAAGACATTACTAGTAAGCATACCAGGGGATGATATTATCAGAGAAACGGTCCAAAGTTTCACACGCTAGCACAAGACTCGTGAATAAATGACAAATGGAGACAGCGGTGTTAGCTAAGCTGAGGAAAATGCCATACATTCTTTATTCGAGGAAAGAAATCCCTCATTTTTCACGGAAAAGATGAATTTATTAAGGTATTTTCTTACATTGGTTTAACATTGAGTGGTCACTCCTCAAAAATTTCGAAGTGACCTGGGAATGAGCAACAGACCTCAGTCGACCATTTTAGCATATATTGCTATATTAAGAAGGCGATTACGTGACAGGAAAACGGAACATTTCAAAGCGCTGACGAGTAACAGCTATTCTTCTCCCATTGCTGATCATTTGACCCAAACAGGCACCAGGATTAAATTGGATCACTTTGACATTTTAGCCACTGGACAGTCTGATGTTCATTGTAAATTTAGGAAACGTTGTTGACTCGCGATTAAAACCAGCGCTAAATGAAAATGTTAGCAGTGAGAAACTTCTCTACTAGCCATTTATATTTTTCCAGCAGATTGAACTAGGTCTCCTTATTTTCATTTACTTTTTCATTGTCATTACTTTCCTTATTTGGCATCAGTCTTCATGTTTAAATTTAATTGTATTTTAGGTAACCGTTACTTCTGAAGATGTATGTTGGAGCATACGAAACCTTAAGTTCATAAATGAAAGTTTTCACAACATCATGAACATGTGTTGTCTCGTTATGCTTATAACCGCAGTTTGATTCTGCAAATCGTTGACAGTGGGACGCCTTTCAGATAATTTCTTCCTTTCTTGTTGATTAGAATCATCTTCCCTTTGAGCAGTGTCGAGAGGTAAAACTTCACAGATGGGCGGGAAAACTTGAAAGTTTAACACCTGAAACTCATACGTTTGACGTCACGTAAAAACATGTTTTGCACGGGTGGGTTCACGGGTAGATGCAATCGACGGTAACGTTCTTTATTGATTGAATCTTTTAAAAAACGACAAGAAACTACGCCAGTAAAACCTTTGCTCCTTGTTACATCGATCCATGGTTGCGATCTCAACTCGTGTGATTTTTTTTCAATGTGCTTTGTATTGCACCCAGTAAATGGTTTAATTGGCAATTATTCTTATTTTTAATTACAGCAAGCGGAAAATGTCCATACAAAATGCTGTTAAGCGGAAAATTAATAAAGGGAAATTAAAAATACGTACAGTAAACGTAAAAAGACCTTAAATGAAACCCCGAACAAAACAAGGTACAATAAGAAGGGCAATTTCGCGACGGTTAAAATAAACTGTTTGACTGAATTGGTCTCTCATTGCGTGGATCATTTCTTCTTAACTTTAGCTTGTATCTTAAGTACTCACCTGAGTCTGCCGTAAATCCAGACACTCAAAGGTAACATCCACAGAACTTTTGCAAAACCATTTGGTACGTGCGAGGAAAAATCAGTATCTATTAAATCACACTTATAAATGTTCAAATTCGATCCTAACGAAAAGGGATTATGAATATGGAATATGAATTGATTTGACCAACATTCAAATAATAATAGAATTCCAACATATTTCCATATTAAAAATCCGCTTTCAAATGTGTAGTATAAAAGTTTTGAAGGTCACGCTTTGGTTCGAACAGAAGAACCAAGACCTTGGACGTTGTTGGTTTTGCTTCGTTTTTGTTTCAGTGATCAATGGATACTTCAGTTTACTGGTCAGCCGAAAGGACTCCTTTAAATTTATAACAAGAGCAATTCTTAAAATCTGACACGGTGCTCTGTTTACTGAACAATGCACGTGGACGTCAATATCCTTTATATTTTATTTTGTATCTCTGTCACAAGAAACAGTGTGACAGTGTTGCATTAACCCCTCATTAAAGAAATACTTGACTGAATCTAGAATAGAGAACTGAAGTCATGCTGCAATCTATATCCGAGTGGTCTACTTTAAACGAAGGCATCAAGTTACTTAACTAAGACAAATTATTATTATCATCATCATCATCATCATCATCATTATTATCGTTATTGTTGTTGTTATTGTTATTATTTTCATTTTTATTGTCTTGTATACATTTATACATTCTCTAATACGTAGGAAAACATCCTTTTTTCCAGGTTATTCTATACGTTAAGTTGAATCGTTTTTCAGTCGTTGTCCAGTGACTGTGTTCAACGATTGCTAAAGGTGAGGTAATCCCTTCACGTTAGACTCGGGCAAAGAAAAGTCATACATCTGATTGTCGTCATCATTATCAACAACACAACAGCAAAAACACTGGCAAGAGGCACAAAGCATAAAAAGACTGCCACGAAAAGATCAAGTTTTTACAAGCATACTTCGCAAAACTCATGTACGTTTTTCTGTTGGTAAACCTCCTGAAAAAGTTCTTCACTGGTTGAAAATACTAGTCTATTTAATTGCTTGAGCCAAGCTTCTGTCATATTTAATATCAATTAGCAGAACAGGTAAATCTATCCTTGACTGAAAACATTAAAAACAATCACAAATGTTATTTGTAAAAAGTCAGAACAAGAATGACTACTGATTATCACTGCTGAAAATGTAAGATTTATTTAATACTTTATTCACTGTCACAGCGGGCATTTATTACACGATTATGAAAGACAAATAAATGGCGAAAATTATACGTTAACAAACGGCAAAAACAGAGAATATGTACAAAATGGGCTGTGACAAAATTAGATGCTTACGATACAGCTGAGATGAGTAGAGGAAAATAACCTATTAAAAATATTTACATTTATGAGATTTCCCTCGATTAATTGGGCTTCATGAAGTTTTTGATAATGAATAGAGGTCCTGAAAACTGTGTAATGCACAACTTAACCTAGCTTGGACATGAAATGAATTTGATTTGAACCTAGCTTAGGTTGCACAGATTTCTGTATTACCAGAGACATTTCATTTCAGTAAACAGAATAAAAAATGTTTAGCAAGCACTACTAGGATACAGGGTTCAAGCCACATGTTACCTCAACTCTTTGATTAAACAAAAATCGACGCTGTGGCTAGGTGAAATTTGTTTTGTAGACTTCATGGACGGTCGCATTACTGAAATCATTAAGGGGAGTTTTAGCTAGAAGAATTCATTGACAGGCTTAGTTTTTTTTATTTTGTTAGTTCATTTCTTGTTGAATATTTGTGTTCCATGAATGGGAAATTGTTGTGTTGGATCATCTGATCGTTACGAACCTGGCTCAGGTTCAGGTTCAGTTCGTTACGAACCTGGCTCAGGTCAACTAAAAAAATTTCACTTGGTTTTGATTGAAGTTCAATCAAAACCAAGTGAAATTTCTTTAGTTGAGATTATTGTGAAAGCCAGGAAATAGTCATGGTTTTGTTTTTGAAAACGTTGAAAACACTGAATTCTTTTCACTTTATTGCTAGGATGCTGAAAACGTCTCACTGCTAGCGCAAGACTGATCCTGCGTGAATCAGAGGATGCCAGGACGAGAAGACGAGACAACGGCATTACGTTAAAAGAGTCTTGGCTGAGAATGCAGTTTTAATTCACATTGACGTTAGCAAGTTGAATTATGGAACTTAGTTGTAAAATAACCGCCACTTAATGTATCTCAAGCTGAGAAAAAATTTCTATTTATCTATTTTCATGGTCGTACCAGCTGTTGTATACAACTGAACAGGCAAGCCGGACCTTGATCAAATATTATATTTAAAACTGGGATGGACGACTTCCAAACAATCCCATGGCTCCTTATTAGTGAACTTTGAAAATTAAATAAGGTTTTATCAACTGGGTTGATATTGTGAATCGGCCATCGTAAAGAGATTCGAAAGTAAAGAGATTCGGTTCACATTATCAACCCAGTTGATAAAACCAAATTACCTTGTAATACTCCCCACCGAAGCACCGCAGTTTCTTTAGAAACTTACCCCCTTTATTCATTTGAACAGTAAAAGTGACGACAAAGTCACAAAGATCCAGTTCATGCCTAAACAAGTATTTGGTTGGTCTAACAACTAAAAATGCGAAGTGCACTTTGTCACCAACATAGCTCCAGGTAGATGGCTCTAATCAAAATTAGTATATATGAACAGCTACGGAATTCTTCATTGGTGGTTATAAGTTACAGAGAAGTTTCAACAACCATGTTTAAACTATTAAATATGAAGGATTATTGCACAATTAGTCATAACGTTATTATTCTTTTAACCTCAATCGTTATTTTCAATCAACTTACCGGTTAATAATCACACATCAACCTTGCATGTGTCCTCGTGAGGTAATGTTCCATATACATCAGATATCTTTCCTTTGAAGGAAAGCTGCAATGAACTAGCTTTTTCTGTGCTTTAATTCTTCAAGGACAAAACCTATACAGAAAATATGTTCCACAATAATAAGCCTGCAGTGTTTGTATAAATGAACCAATCAGCAAACGAGATACAGATTTCCTAGAAGTTACAAAACGACTTCCGGTCGGCTTTTTTCTCGGAAAACCTTTGTACTGAAATAAAGAATAGCTCAGAAAATTAATTTAAAGCTCTTTCAAATCCTCTGTTACCACAGTTCCATAGCAGCATTAAATTCGTGCGGAATATTTTGCCGAAGAACTGACCAACTGTGGCTTTAAAACAAAATAATGGTTGGATGTTTCTCGGAACGGCTCCACCCACATCCGCCTCCTTTCTTAGAATCAAACAACAGTAAACAAACTCTCTTTGGATCAACATTTTTTGTTCTAAGGCGTATAAGTTTTTTTAAATATTATGGAAAGATTTCCAGCCAGGAACAGTCAGTGGGACCTTGTAAAGTTTTCCCGAGCCAACGAAAGTTCAATGGAGCTTGAGTGAAAATTGGCCTAGTTCACTATTGTATGAAGTGTCGAAAGAAGGTAGGCTATATACTGAATAAACATCACAAAGAACGATGACGTGGTACTATTACAGTATACTGGATGGGACGCAAAAGCCGTTATCTGGTTTCTCTTTTAAGACGCGATGTAACGAAGGAACGGAGATGATAAAACAATCTTGAACCCATAGCCTCCTACGGAGACATTCTTTGGGCTCGTCACGCAATCTCCCTCCCCACGAACGTCTGCTGAAGCTAAGGGAACATTCCTTTCCCTTCCTTTCCCTTTGTTTGCTCGCGTCCCGATCACGGCAGCGGACTTCGCCCCAAAGATCGTCTGGAGATTGCGTGAAAATTACTTAACCAATCGGCAACGGCCATAATCATGTCCACATAATCGTGGAAAGGTCGCGCTAGTGTCCGTTGAGCTTCCCTGGGCCCAACGTTCGCAGCCGTGATCGAGGCAAGGAATGTTCCCTTGATTTCAGCAGACCCAAAGTATGTCTGCTTAGGAGGTTACAAGATCTCCAGCGGCGAAGCGGAAAATAAGCATCAGACGGAGTGAGATCTGGAAATGACATTAACGACAAAATTGTTCAATTCTCCGCATTCTCAAGCCCGCAGTATCTGATGTTGCGTTCCCATGATTTGTAGGTTGTCGCAGAGATTGCCGACAATAAATTATATTCATAGTACGTATTTACCCCCACCCCCCCCCCCCAGCGAAAGGTTATAAAAATGAGTTTTCACATCATTCTCTAAAAAAACAAAGAAAGTTTAAGTTATCTAGAAAATCAGGTAAAACCTATCAATGAAATATGGTAAAACCCAAATCAGTACAGATCTTTCTGACTCATATTGACGCATAATGTCGCGCGATAGTACAAAAGCTACTAAAATTTCATATCTTACCAGTGTCTTATCAATCACGCTAATCTATATTTATCATTAACAGAACTCCATTTAACAATTAATTAGAAAATACAACTCGTAATTAAGAAAGCCCAACCTAAAAGCTAAGTTTCAATAACTCAATTAAAATACACAACCAGCACAAGCTGTTCATGTGAAGATGGTGCAATCGAAATAAGCAAGTGTTTTCCCCTTTTTTTCGCTCTCTCTCAGTGAAAAAGCTGTGCAAACATTCGCCTGCCAGGTCTTGTTCGCACAACATCTGTCGATCTCGTAAACGTCCATTCGTGTTTCGGTCGTTTTCTGTAATTCATGTTCATTTTAATAGAAAGGAAGGCATTACAAAAATTCAGTTGTCATTACTATTAAATTAGCCAGAACAATCTATTGGTCTATCTTTTATGAATATAAATGGAAAATCAGTCTACACTTATGTGTAAATAGTCCTTATGTGTGAAGACATCAGACTAGCTAAAATCAACACTAAGCCTCGTTTTGAGAATGCAAACTTTAAATTTTATCATGAACCAATTAATTTAATTTAATTTGCAAAAGAGAAAGCGAATCTATTGAACACCTTTTAATAGAATGTGACTACTCAAGCAAGTTTTGGCAGGATTTAATAAACTGGTTCAATAAGATAGATATAAATGTCGAAGCTTTATTTTTGGACTTTAGAAAAGGCAAGCAGATTTTCATCTACTCAATCATTTCTTGATTCTGGCAAAACAACATATTTACTCCTGCCGAAATAATGGTTATCCTCCGACATTAAAAACCTATATTGCAAAAGTAGCCTCAATACATCAAATTGAAACTACGATCGCTGAATCAAATGGTAAGCGAACTTTTCACGACGTTAAAGAGTGGAGAAAGTTTTTACCAAATAATTGCAGTTTATCTGGTAGCTTGTAGTTTTAGTTGTTATTTATTATATACAGCCGTTTTTCTTTTCTAATAATTTTTGTAAATACCAAACTAAAAAAAACCCATGTAATTTATTATATACAGCCGTTTTTTCTATAACACTTCTTGTAAAAAAAACTTAAATCAATAAAAATCAATACAATACAAAAAATGAACTAATTCCCAAAGCAGCAAATATGAAACGAATACCCACGTGAAAACAACAATAAGGGAGCGAAAGTTTGAGAAAAAGGCGCGCAAACGAGGCTTGGAGGAGAATTTTGAGCATGTTACGTAATTGCGCATAAGACTTAGTCTATTCTAGGGTACCTGTCCCTTATATTGCCATACAGATGACCTAAGCACACAGTTTTTATAGGGTCATCCTTGATAAAGAACATAATCACAAATTTTGTGGAAACAATCCATTTCATAGTGAATGAATAAAGATGGCAGAATCTTAAGCTCGGTAATGAAAAGTGAAAAGTGAACTGATTAACATGACACGAGCGTGGAACAAAGAAAAAAATCCCCGACAGGAATCGAACCCATGAGCTCCCGAACACCGGCCGGGCGCTCTATCCAGTGGGCTACGAGGGCTCTTGGAGAGCAAGGCCATTTGTCTGAGTTCATATGTGAAAGGCCTCCTGCATACTGCTAGGATCAGCACTGTCGAAGTCGTGAGTGTGGTAAGTGAAAAAAGATGAACTCAGTTGACTTCGATTGTTTCTTTGTCCCAGGCTCGTGTCAAGTTTATCAGTTCACTTTTTAATCCATTTCATGCTGCAAAATGGAAGTTAGCAGATTAATTCATTGTTTGAGCATGATACAAAGTGAACTTTTAGTGATGGAAAGGTTTTTTTAGCTAAAACATTTGTTGATTGAGAATTATTCGTCACTGGTTGACAACGCTTGAGAAAATAAACGCCTCTCATGTCCCCTCAATTCACTTCCAAGGGGATGAGACGTCTGTCAGTTGACCCCGAGCCCGAGCGACGTCTAATACTGAATCGTAGCTCCACACGGGTCCAAGTAGCCTCTCTGACATCGCTCCCACTAGGTTTGACGGTTAAATATATGCTCGATGATGGGAGCAATTGACCTGCAACTCTTTTAGAAACTTCTATTTTGACTCCGGTCCTTTTCAATCTGCACCTTTATTATTATTATTATTATTATTATTATTATTATTATTATTATTATTATTATTATTATTATTTTTTTTTTTTTTTTTTGGGGGGGGCGGGGTGGTGGGCATTGTTTGTGTTGTTTACCTACTGTTTTGCCAATAATAAAAAACCTTGTAAACGTCGAGGTCGCCCCACTGTGAGACGAAACTGAACAAGACGAGACCATCTTTGCATATAATTACTCGTTTACAGTGAACGAGATAAATACGAGCTTTTCAAAACCTTTCAAAGACAAGATTGGGCCCCGCGAGTTTAGGCGAGCCTGTGCACCCACTGATTATTGGTCAATAAAGACGTTTATTTTTCGGCAGTGACAGGCAGCGTTCGTGTTAAAGTCTTAATCTGCGTCCTGCAAAGTTGTCAACTGACTGCAACTACATCCAGAAAAAAATATTGAAAGAGTTTGAACTTTATACTGGCATATCTTACGGCACTAGCTCACGATCGCAGTCCTAACTGAGGCGATGGCAAAATCGTGCGACCAATGCTCACTGCTGAGGATCTCCCTTCATGTTCTAACGAAACAATATCAGGAGAATTGCGCCTTGATGGCACAGGGGAGGGGACGGGTGTTATGCGAGGAGGTGTGGCACTATTGGAAGAAACGACAACCCCGGATTTCTTCATTGCTACCATGGTAGCTGCTCTGAAAGCTTCCGTCGTGTTGCTCTCTGGATGGAAAAGAATAACACGAAGTTTTGGCGCGTACATGATACACAGCACAGCGTATCCTGAACTGAGCACTCCTACACAAAACACGAAGTTACGCGTTGAGCCAGTACTGTCATAGAACGCAGGAAAAAAACTGAGCCAGAAAACGCAGAAAGCAAACATGGCAAAGCAGATGAACTTAGCTTCATTGAAGTTTTCTGGAAGCTTACGTGCTTTAAACGCAAAGTAAGTACACAGCAGCGCTATAATCAAGACGTATCCAAGAATGGTAATGTTCAAAAGTTCGTTAGACTCGCCGCAGCTAAAGATCTGCCAGCCTTCTCTTGAGGTGTCAACTTCAACAACGACGTCAGGAGGATGAACTATGAACCAGACTGTTGTCAAGGTAACCGGGACAAATGTCATTACCGCGGCAACGATAGCCTGCATTTTGTTGCTGATGAGATAGCTGCTGGATGCGGTCAGCCGAGATCTGGCTTGAAATATGCGTAGGAGTCGATCTGTTTTCAGCAGCATGATAGCAGTGCAGAGAGTGAAGGGAATTCCAAACAACAATGGCAACACTGCACAGCCGGCTACAGTCGGTTTTCCAATAATAATGAGTGGAAGAATAAATATAGCTACGATGCATATCAAGTGCACGAATGATAGCTCTCGATTGGATGCTTTGACGACGGCTGTGTCGCGATATTTGTAGAAAATTGCCGATACACCAATTGATATGATCAAGCCGATGCAAGAAAGGACCGCGGCACTCACACCTTCTCCGTTTCCCCACGCCAAGTAATCTGATTTCAGTTTCATGCAGTTCGTTTTCTGCATGTTTGACACATATCCCTCGCGACATTTCTTGCAAGTGTCTTGTCCAGCGGTTGATTTTGCAAAGCCGTTCTCACACTCGACGCATTTCCAACAACACGTGACGCTCCCGTAAACCGGGTAAAATCCCGCAGCACACGGGTCAGAGCAAGTCGATACTGGTTTTTCTCTGGTCCACCCGTTCCACATGATTTCGGTTTTGTTATTGAGAAAAAGTTTGCCGTCGAGACCACTCCAATTGCCGATCTCAACGAATTTCTTTTCCTCTTTACTAATCTGTTGAAGGTTCTTGATAGCGTATGACCCGTAGCGGAGATCCCCATTTTCATCGAACATAATTTGAGACCCAGATCTGCCTTGGAAAGATACATTCTTCAAGAACCTGAGGATTTCGCTTGGTTGAATATTCGAGTCAACAAAGGGACATGTTCTACCCTGGAGAAAACTATCTTCATCTTTACAACCGAAAATATTTTTCACGGCGTAAACAACCGCGTAGATTGCGTCCATGACATTTGTGTACTTATTGCGTGGCAGCGAATCAGCGCTGGGTAGGCCACGTTCTTTTGGACACAGTATGGTCACATTCGATTGCTTGGTCGTGTAAACGTAAAATTCCCTTTCTTGCTCTTCACGGTTGGATGTGATATGGTTCGGCCCCTCGTCCTGCCTGCAATCAAACATTTTTGTCCAGTATTCCCACATCCAGTGATTGTAATCAGTGTTGTTTGGATGTAAGTTATTCAAGTGCTCCTCAAACGCCGCGTGCTTCTTCAATAAAGGCAACACTCCAAGCATTCCACCGACAACGTTTTCATCCATCGTTTCAAGCTGGTACGCGTCTCCCCAAGTTTCCGTTCCAATCCAAGTTTTACCGCTCAACTTTTGCCGCGACGCTTCGTTCAAGAATCCCAACGCGTTTGGTCTTTGGCACCACAAAATAATCACCCGGGCCCGAGGCTCATTCTTCAAAGACACGATTATTTCTTGCAGTTCTTTTTGCGACAGCGAGGGATTAAAAATCTTCTCCAGAGCAATGCAAATCCCCCGCTTTTTAAGTTCCGTTCGCAGGGAATCGACCCCAGCGCGCCCATAAGAGTTATCAGAGGCCACGATAGATACGTATGTCCAACCGAACTGTTTTAACAAATCGGCAAGGGCTTGAGCCTGGTAGGTATCAGATGGTATCGTCCTGAAGAAGGAGTGATACACTGCGTTATCGCTGAGAAGCACGCTGGTAGAAGAGTAACTGATTTGAGGGGTATCATCAACACCAAGAAGGTTCGCCACATTTATCGAGATCGGCGATGATGCCGCGCCAATGACCGCTGATATCATTGTCTGTTTACTGGTACATTTGCAAAAGCGAGATGAACAATTTTTGGACGTGCTACTCATTGCGCTTGAATTTCCTACGTCTAGCACGAAATCTAAGGCAGCCTTCAATGCCACGGGAACATCGTTGCACGAATCTCTGATGTCGTAGCCGAGGGTGAAATTTTGCGGTAATAAATGAGGATTGTCATTGATTTCTTGTATAGTAAACAACATGGCTTCTACCCAGTTCACTCCGTACAGGTTGATATCGTGTACTTGTGTTGTCCCTTGATTCGTAGGCTGTACAATGTGAACAGGGAACAAGCCCCCCAGTATTAAGTCACCTTCAAGGTTCGCTATGCGGCCCGGATTAGCGCAGTGTTCAGAATGGTTGGTTTCCGTGGACTGTCCTTTGTTCGAAGTGGTCAACAGAATCGAAAACGCAAACATTAAACGCAACATTGTGTACGAAGTATTTTCTGCCAGGCGACTAGGTTGCTTGTTGACACGATCACAATCGGATCAAAAAAACGTTTTTCTTTCAGGCCGAAGAGCGCGTCAAGTGACGCATCTCCAGTGCGAGAGAAAAGAGTACGTGCCGTCAAAATTACGATCAACAGTGTTTCACACAAGTCAAGCCAAACAATGTTTCAAAAATATGCAGTTAGAGAAAATCGAGGTTGCGTTTGATTGACATGTAAATCGGCCAAACAAGGCCAGCAACATGAATTATTGATCCGCTGTACGTTTGAATGCGACTAATCACGTCTATTAAAGCGACACAGTATTTCACAGTAATCCGGAATTTCTCGCGGCTTAACTTTGTGCACTCACTTAAACATTTCAAGCGTGCGAAACACAAATCAAAAGTTCCAAATGTACAGTATGTTTGTCGAGTTTGTTTGATTGGGCTTCGAACCAAACTCCACATCACTTCATATGAATATCATTTAAATTTTATTTTCACAGAAAATGATAGAAAACATATTATCTGTGCCCTTCCTTTTGCCCCGCTATCAGGCTTGCGAACATCGATTAGACTCTTGAAAATGCCTGGGGTAAGTTGAAGTTCAAAGCCTGATTTCTAATACAACAAAACCTCGCAACAGACACAAGAGATTCATCGTCACTAAAAGCAAATACAGCCCCGTAAAAAGTTGCCCTGTTTGAACAAACGCATATGGTAATACTGTCTGCGCCAATAGAAAAAGGTCATTTTATGTTGTATGATTTGCTGAAATCATACTGTCACGCGAAACGGGATATGACAAAGATGGCTCATTCAAAACTGAATGAGGGCGTTTTAATAATGTATTTTCATGAAACTTCTCAAGAGACATTATCTCTAAAAAGAGACTTTTTTGTTGTTAATTCTGGATGGATTTCCCTTCGTGCCGTTTTCATAAGTGCCGAAGGCTCGAACTAAGCGTTTTAAGGTTTTAACTGCAAAGTGCTGATGTTTAAAGTATGCGTTTTACACAAAGAAACTAATCTCTATGCAAATTGCCTTAGGCTTTTAATGGCTCTGACAGTGTTTATCTGTTGTTGTCACTTCCAGGACATGCCAGGGCATTGTACATCTTGATATACAAGGCAGGTGATGAATTTAATTTCGTTTTACCTTCTATATACTGATGATAATATGTACTACTGTTGTTCATAGCGAGAGCATTTCGTTGAGTCTAGACACTAATGTATTTGTGTGCTTGAGCTGAAAAAAAATAACTGTTAAAACTAACTGTTTGTATGTTAAAACTAGGTGTTTACGTATATAACGCTATTGACCTTGAAAGCTGCACACAGAGAAATGACATTGCATGCAAGTCAGTCATCATTGTATTAGGAGGAAAGTTGAACGTGTTTAAGTCACGCTAAATAACAAGTGGTTTCTTTTAAATCTCAGGCTAGGTGAAAACCCCAGATAGTAGTGGTAATGCATGATTCACAGAAAGAAATAGTTGCAAAACAAAAGGAACAAGTTCGTTCTGTCTCGATTCTGTCAGCCTAAGAAAATGAGGTGTACATGACAAATCAACGACATTGGACTGAAGAAAACATATAATACAAGAAGCGTAATTCAACAGACTCAGCAATGTCGATAGGATGTGATTCAGAATGATGAATGGTTATACTAAAAGTTTGGCATTAACTATGTTTTACAGGCAAACGGAAGAGCCACGGAAATAAAACTGACACTGAATAACAATTGACTTTGAATCGAAATACGCTCATTTTAAATTTTACTTGAGGACTCCCGTAATGTAAATTTGTCAGTGATGTTTATGGCGCAAGTTGAGAAATGCTTTAAAGTCAAATTCATCCATTGAATTTATTTTCGTTTTACACGTTTTACACTGTCGTTGCAATCTATTCTTCAAAAGAAAAGAACAGCAGCGTTCTGTTCTCTTTGCTTTACATGCATATTTTTGAATATTTTTTTTATTAAGGAAAGACTCAAAACAGCCTCAGTTGGTTTTGTAAAATGACAAGCGACAAAGCCGCATTTTCCGGACGAGTTGGAATAAAAACAATTATTGTATATAGGTACAACCTTGATTAAAACTTATTTAACAGCTCTCTATTGTGCGCATGGCTCCGAAATGTTGTAGACATATGACAATATGTCCGCTCATTTACTCTGTTTGATCTATAGCAGATTTAAACTCGTGTCGAAGTGGGCAGCATTATTAATCAATGAATTTAAGGATTAAATTCGAAAGCATGACAAGTCAAATCGACAACCGTTGAGGTAACTGACTAGCGCATTTCTGCGATACAAATTCATTTTCCACACTTTTCCAAAGTGAAAAGGCTGGTAGATTAGTCACGTTTACTTTGGAACTTGTCTATGGAGGTAAAAATCTTTACTCTTGACAGAGGAGACTTACTATACCCGCTGCACATACGTAGCTTGATCTCGGCAAATAAGAGGCGGATTTATTGTTCTAACGTTTTCCTGAAAGTACATTGTTGATTTTAAATTGTTCAATTGAAGGAAAGTTTCAGTATGTGAAAGGTAACAAAAATTAGTTATTTTTTGTCCGCAGTTAGGATTGTAATGAAAGAACGTATCAAGGCAAGGCAGCCTCACCAGATCTCGGTTGTGCTACATAATGTAATTTTGGAACGTATTGTCATTTTGTTTTTTTCTTTGTAACCTTGACAATCGCATTTAATTGTTTCTTGGAATTCTGGCCTTTTTTAAATTCTGCTTGTCATCACTACAGAAATTAGTGAAACATGTTTAAAGCTAATCTTCATAACGTATTCCACATCAAAGCACACAACAAATGCCGAAGTAGAAGTCATAGGGGGAAGATTTGTCCTTCTCATTAGAATGAATTAGGTTGCTGTTTCGGCAAGATTCACAAGAAGTGATAATATCACCAATATCTTTGCTTCAGTGGACTTTCCCCAAAATCATCGCATTGTAAGAGTTCTGCGTTCGTTTCAGTACCGCTGCTTTATTTATTCAAACACTGTCATAAAGGTATACATAACATCCTTTCTTCAGCCTGTGATGCAACTTCCTCAGATTTCTATTTAGTTATCCGATACAAATACACACCCTAAACCTGGCGCATTCCTAATAAGAGATCAAATAATAAATAAAAAAAACTAGTGTCGACAAAACTTCTTATCTTCAGACAAGATTCTATGCAACCTTGCCAAACTCCACGAATAGGACTAGATAAACTATTGAGACAAAATTGCTTTCTAAACCGGCGTTCCATACAATCACATAATGAGGTTAAACCTTCATCAATAAATATTAATCAAATAAAAAATGTTACATCACTCCTTAATGGTTTTAGAAACGTCGAGCGAGTTTCGCGGTTCGTGACAAAAGCTATTTACATTAATTCTGTAACCTCAATATTAATTATCTGATAAAGGTAAACCATGTTAAAAAGCGACTACCATATTCTTTATTCCGACTGTTTGTTTAAATAAACCTAGCGATACCAAGCGTCAGGGTTATAAATAACACTTATCAAACATACAATTCGAATTTCAGAAAGCTTTCGAAAATGACATTTTGACCTTAGAAATTATTGGTTTCAAAGAAAACCAAGTTCATTATTTTAAAAATTCTGACTGTTGGAGAACAGTGCAGTCGAGTCAATCTTTTATACATTACATTTTTTATTCCTTTCCCCGAATATAACAGAGGTACATGTTTGTGTGAGTTAAAGGACCTATGACACCACATTGCGAATTTTACGACGTTAAAGTTCCAAATTACCTTCAAACTGTTAAGAAAGAAAACCTGAAAATTGCAACAGTTTAATTCTTAAAGAGTAGACTAACACTTACAAGAGAACACCAAACAAGTTAATAAAGGATGCAGAACATAGGCGTACGGACACCTTCGGACCTTATTGCCCGAAAAAAAAATGCACAACGCCCGAGAGCGTGAGTAGTGCACACGAACTCAAATCGCAGTAAAAACAAAAACGTTCCCAATTCTCACGCCGAATGAAACTATCATGATCACTCCGATTTTTTGGGAAACGAAAATTGCTTTTAAAAATCGGATAGTTCTGGAAATCGAAATTGCAGCGTTTGACCGAGGAAGAGAAACGACTTTTGGTTCAAGTTATCGGGAGGATCGAAAAAATGAGGGTTTGGGAAATCGGGAGTCCACTGTAGTTCAGGTATTTTGAAACATTGCATACTCCTAGCCTATTCCATAGCCTGGTAAAATCAGAAACTTATGTAATTGTTCCTTGTACGAGAAGTTCAGGAAAATTCTAATCGGCACTTTGCGGAGCCATTAAAAACGGCTCTTTTCAGGACCATCACAAAAACAGTCTTGCCAGGGGGCCATCTTGGTCGTCCTTTGCTTTCATTCTTTTGTCATTGCTTTCTTGATGGAAATATCATCAATCTCGGGGATTTCCAAGATACACATTTAATCGAAATATGGCTTTTCCAAAACAGAATACCTGATGCAATTGTGGATCATTATATATCATATGCATTTGACCTTAACTCCGTTTTGACAAGACAAACACCAGTGAAAGTAGCCTACAAGCCTGGCCTTGCCAACTTTTTAGAATGCTTTCTCCGAGTACTTTTGCCCGAACCATCAATGTTTTGCCCGAAAATTTTAAAAGATATCTGAGACTGGGACGGGGGCCGCAACCCCCCTCGCAACCCCCACCCCCTCCCCCCTCCCGGCCCGTACGCCTATGATGTAGAAGAATACAGTCAAATGTGGAAGACTGCCGTAGACTTAAAAAACTTTAGGCTACATGTAAGTATTTCAAGCTGCACGAATTTAGCTTATTCATATTTTTTTGTTTGAACTATGCATGATGGAATCAAGCACAGCATAATACTATGTTACTATTATTATTATAATTACTAATTACTAATTACTAATTACTAATTACTAATTACTTGATGCGTTATTACTATTTGAAACAAATTAATTGGTTTGAAAATTTATTACTATCATGATTGTTAACTTCTCTTTGTGTTCTCGTTTGTATCACACACCAAGCTTAGTGTACAGATCTCTATTAGCATAAAATAATACTTAAATAATGAAGAATTAATTTATATTTCACTATAAATAACCACTGTCATCTTTGAATCCATGAACTATTTAAGTTATTTTCCAGCTCTGTTGCTGCTTTACGCCTTCATCTCACGGAGTCAAACATTGCCAAACTCTGTTTAATTGACTCATCCTGAAAAATAATTAGCAATTACCAATAAGTAATTGGTGAAAATACGAGTTAAGAGATTAGAACGTGCTTTAGTTTAGTGGTGCCATAGCCCTTATACAACTATAATAATAAAATAGTTTGCCTAGAAAAACAAGTGCTATTTATTAAATTGTAATAAGAAACTTTTTTGGCTCCAGACTTTCAAAATTCAGTAGTCACAATTTTGTCAACAATTGTAACACGTAGTACGATAATCTATACCGGTCAAATAAAATCTGCGTCAAAATGCTCTTCAGTTTATTGGGTATTTCTCTATTTTGTACATTAACCATGTTAAGAAAAATTTATTTCAGTTGATAAACATGGTAATTCATTTTGAGGTTTATGTTTTTAGTTACGAGCCTATAGAATGAGATACATGTATTTTAAAGTTTTCTATCAGTTCAGGTGTCTGTGCATAATCATATATAAGGGATCCCTGTGTAAAGATTGGCTGGGCTTAATTAATTACAAAGGTGACCACAGCGGCATTATTCTGCTTCATAGCACCGAAATACGTAGAGCTATTAATACAGTAAAGCAAGGTACCTTCATGCATTGAAATACTGAAAAATACAATCCGTACATTTGACTTTCATCAGAAGCATATCATCCACAGTACCGCTCAAAAGTAAGTTGACAGTCCCTCGAGCCTCGATCCTCGAGTATCGAGTTGCGAGTCGGGAAAGTTAATGAGTTTGTCGCTTGACTGATCTTGAACAGACGGGCCGCAAACCAAATACGTGGAGGCGCCACGCACCTCTCGTAAGGTCTAACAGGATTGGCCGAGAAAACAATAGAATAAACAACAGAAACAATGGCCCTAGTCCTGAAAACAATAGAGGTGGATGACTCCGGGAGCAAATAAAATTAGAGGTTCCGAAGAGGAGCATGACTACTGAATACGTGTACATGCAGACTACCAGTCTTGCAAGCAATCGTTCCGCTCACTTTGGAATCCGAAAACAAATAATCACCAAGTTGCGTGCGACCAATTCGATTGTAAACACAGATAAGGGAACGAGGGTGTTTAGTTTAGTTATGCTTCTGCTTCCAAACATTTTAAATAATAAAGAAGAACTTATCCTTTAGTTCTTTTAGTTTTCTAACCTTTTCACAGCCCTCCAAGAATTCCTCTTCTGATATAACACCATCATTATTCGTGTCCATCAACTAAAAGAAATGTAAAATACCTTTATCAATACAAAAACACTGAGTAACAACAGATGAGTCTATCGGCTCTCTCCCAATGCCCTTTTAAAACATAACTTTTTAAATCT